>CM062817.1:659858343-660174704 GCA_031772625.1 Pinus tabuliformis
GTTTGAGTAGCCGACCATTGACCGACCCACCAGGACAATCTTCTCCATCCATTTCTTTCAGCAAGAAAGCATTCTGACCTTGATATGTAGCAATTTTGAAAGGTCCTTTCCACAGGTTCTCGAACTTGTCGTGTTTCCCTTTGTCTTCGTTTTGGGCATCCCATTTCAGCACTATGTATTCAATTTGAAACTTGTCCGCCTTTGCCTTTCGATCACATATCTTTTTGATTCTCTGTTGTAGCTTGAAGGCATTCTGAAAAACCTCCTCTCTAGTCTACTATAAATGGATCATTTGATTGATTCTCTGTTGCAAATGATCTTCCTCACTATCAGCTTCCCGTAGAAGTTTAAAAACCAGAATTGTGAGAGATGTAGGAAAAACCGTGTCCACACCATACATGATCTCGAAAGGGGACATGCCTATTGACTTTTTCTGACTCACTCTATCTTCCCATAGTGCATTGATCAATTTCTTGTGCCAGCTCTTCTTGTTTGTTTCCAACAGCTTTTTGATGATGTTGACTAAAGATTTATTCGAAGATTCAGCAAAACCATTACCTTGTGGATAGTATGTAGTTGAGTGGCCCAAGGTAATTTGATATTTATTACAAAAATCAATCATTCTTTTAGATTTAAAAGCTTCTCCATTATTTGTAATCAGCTTATTAGGACAACCAAAACATGACAAAATATTGTTCTCAAGAAACTGAATTATTACCGTATCAGTGACCTGCCGAGTAGGAATCGCCTCTATCCATTTAGTGAAGTAGTCTGTCACTGTAAGGATCCATTTATGCTGTGTTGAATAAGTAGGATGGATCTCACCAATAAAATCTAAACCCCATTGCTGGAAAGGAGTGCTTACTTCAACCGGTTTGAGTGGCAAAGGTTGTGATTTTCTCTTGCCTTGAAAAATCTGACGTTCATGGCAGCTTGTAATCATTTTGTACACATCAGAAAAGAGAGTTGGCCAATATCTCAAAATTTTATTGATTGTTTTCTTCCAAAATAGATGACCTCCACAATCTCCTTTGTGAAAATCATCCGTGACTTGTTTTGCTTCTTCTTCAACCAAACAATTCAACAAGACACCACCAAGATCTTTCCAATAGAGTGCATTATTCATTATACAAAACTTTGCAGCCTTTAATTTCAGTGTCCTACTTTTGTTCTTAGCCAATCAGGGTGGCGGTGAAAGATGTTGGAGCACATAAACAATATCTGAATACCAAGGAGAAAGTAAAAACATTTCATCTACCTAAACAAAAGAACTTTCCTCATCGTCTTCGGACATAGCAGCAATGAGATTTATGTCCAAGGCATGCAAATTAGATTCTGCCAACAGTTTGGCCAGCCCCTGTCCTTTGATGAGCTTTTTTGTTTTGATATCAACATCATATTCTAACAAAGTAGTGATCCATTTGTCTAGTCTCCCTTTTGGATCTATTTGCACTAAGACATCTTTAATGGCATCGATAGGAACATAGGTAAGGATATGAGAATGTAGAATATAAACTCTAAAATCTTTCAATGCCTTTACCAAAGCAAGGGATTTCTTTTCAATAATATTGTACTTTAAAGCTGCATCTCTTATCGTTCTTCTGAAAAAAGCAATTGGTTTCTCAAGCTAGTATCTTTTCTACATTAAGACCGCTGACAAAGTATGATCTGAAGCAAATGAAAACAAAATAAAATCTTGGGAATAATCTGGGCTGATCAAAATTGGAGCGGAAGAGAGGGCTAGCTTTACCAAATTGAAAGACTTGATGGCTTCCTTGGTCCACTTCGCAACACTATCTTTCTTTAACATGTTTGTGATCTCCCTCAAGTGTTCTACAAGATTTGGCACAAAACGACGTAAGAAATTCATCTTACCGTTAAATGACTAGATCTCCTTTTACTTCATGGAAAATCAATTTTCTGAATGGCCTCCACTCAAGCTGGATCAATGCGAATGACCTCCTTAGATATGATATGACCGAGAAGCTTGCCTTCATCCATGGCAAACAAGCTTTTCTTTGGATTGAGGGATATGCCATACTTTCTACACCACTGAAATACAATCTTCAAATGATAAAGGTGCTCTTTATTTGAATTAGAAAAAACTATCAATTCATTAGGATAAACAACTAAAATACATCTTTCTCATTTGCAAATGCAATATCCATAGCCTGCTGAAAGGTTGCACCAGCATTATTCAATCCGAAAGGCATCTTAGCGTAATGAAAAGTTCCCCATGGAGTGGTGAATGTTGTTTTGTCTCTATCATCCTCATGGACCAGAATTTGGTTATAACTGGAATAACGATCGAGTAGCAACATGCGAGATGCTCAAACTACTCGCTCAAGTATGTGATCCATCTTGGGCAATGGATAGTTATCTTTCAAAGATACTTTATTTAGATTTCTGAAATCAATACATAATCGAATCTCACCTGTTTTCTTGCGCACGGGCACCAAATTAGAAATCCAATCTGAAAATATTATGGGAATGATTATACCAGCTTTGTATAATCGATTCACTTCCTTCTCTATTGAGGGCAGCAGTTTTGGATTTATCCTTCTTAGCTTCTGTCGAAAAGGCTTTTGATTTGGCTTGATCGGGATGATGTGCTGAATTATACTCTTATCATATGCCTTCAAATCTGAATAGTCCCAAGCAAATACATCAGTAAATGAAGATAATAAACTAATGTATTTTTCCTTTACCTATGGAGGAAAAGCCTTTGATAACTTGAACATTTTAGGATTTTGTGCTGATCCAATGTTTACATATTCAACTCCTTTCTCGGTGGGTGTCAAGCTCGGTTTCCGAGCTACATCATCTTGATCAAACAACTCCTCTAAAGGTATTAGACCTTTAGGAATGACATTGTCCTTGAGCTGAAAAATTTCCATCTGATTTACTTCCATATCTACTTCACCATCATCATTTTCTCCATCTATAGAAGTGTCTTTGTATTTGCCTTCATTTTGTAGAAATTCCTCAATCTCTTTATCATCTTGAAACACCTGCAGGGTGATATTTCACATGAATTTCAAAATTATTGTTTGAATTCATTGGTATATTCAAATTACTTGCAGTTGTTGCAAGTGAATCTACAATAACATTTTGAACACAAGGGACACATGTCAAAGTGTAATCTGGAAACATTCTCAAAATATCTAGCACCGCATTCCAATAAGCTCGCATGCGAGGATGCTTAGCTTGGTATTCACCTTTCACTTGCTTTATAACTAACTCGGAGTCGCCATATACTGAAATTCTTTTAGCGTTTAACTTCTTAAGGATTTTCAAACCAGCAATTAAAGTTTCATATTCAGCCTCATTATTTGAACAATCAAAAGCTAATTTATACGAACATACCCTTACATTACTTGGCACTTTGTTTGGAAGAAATGTAGGGCTGTGTATCCAAATGCCAATTCCAACACCTTCTCTTCCTACTGCACCATCAAATTCCATGCTCCATAACCCAACCTCATCTTCCAAATCCTGGAATTCATTTTGCTCTTCTTCTTTTGCTTGTTGTCCATCAACTTTTTGCTGTTTTCGAAAGGCTGATTTCTTAGTGGTACTATAAAGCTTTCGTCTTTCTTGATCTAGTATAGCTCTAAAATTTTCAGTGATCTCTAGGATATCTTCTACTTCAACTACTTGACTATTTACATCATTAAAACTATCAGAATATAAAACAAAAGATTCCAAATCAGTATGTACATAGTTGATTGGATGATTTAGAGGTTTCTCCTTGCTAGTGATCATGTACTTCATCTTTTTCTCCCGATATAATTTCCTGAACTGACCGAACACAGGAATAGTAGCATAGGAGAAATCAAGTTGCAATGTTCCTTTGAGTTTTGCTCCCCAAGATCTAGAAAGAAGCATGCCAAATCTAGGAGGAATATCCGTCACAACTACATCCATCAAAACATTATTCACCAGGATCTCATCTAAAGTAACAACCAAATCTTTAATAAGCCCAATGCATCTGACCCTACTAGAATCAAAGGAATATAGATCATAGTACTTGCGAGTGATATCTAGACCCAATTTTTCCATGATTTCTTTAGGCATGATATTATGAGAGGCTTTGGAATCGAACATGGCATTGTGCAATACAAAATTATGTGGTCTAAGGTTGATGTAAAATGGAGCTACATCACTCTCCTTAGACTGACCTTACAATGCTGGCCCAAATATGAGTTTAGGTTGATCATCCTCCACATTTACCATATCAGATAATGGATCCAAATTCAAAATCTTAGATACCTGACCTTTATAGCTGCTATTTTTCATTAATTCAATCAAAGGAATTGACACTTTCAACTTAGCAATTTCATTTCTAAGCTAAAGGCTGATGTTTTCTCTACCTCTTTGACTAGAGCATCCTTCTTTTCAGTCTTCTCATTTGATACAATTGACTGATTTGATATTTCATTTGTTGATTGTGTTTTGCTGGTGTTAGGATCAGCTGTCTCTTTTCCCTTTCTCTACGCCATGGGAGAATCATTCTTTGGCGGTGACACTTCCTTCCTCTTCTGAATTGGATTGATGGGAACTTCTCTACTCCTGAGTGAATATTGTCGCTGCTGGGCTATCAAAGCATTCATGTATCCCCTCTGATATTCATTATACTCTTCTTCAAGAACTGTTTCATTTGCCAAGATGAAATTTTCATATTTTTGTACAGTTGGGCTTTCTGAATACTCTTCATCTTCGATGATATAAATGGGCAGATCATCAGGTGTAAAGGAATGATTCTCCTCACCAATTATGTTCTCATCGTCATCTGATTTCGGACCATGTACAAAATTCTGTTGTAGGGGTGTCTTCACTTGCAGTTGTGCCACTTGGTCTTGTGCTCTTTGTTCTCGTTGCTTGATTCTAAATTGTGGTTGCTGCTGGTCATGAAAGTTTGGATTTTTTACTTGTTCTTTAGGCTTATCAGCAATTGTGAGCCTATCAAACATCTTCTCAATCTTGCGAAGCAAATGATTAGAGGAAGAAGCTTCCTCTTTTATGGTCACCTTCTTTTCAACCTTTGCTCTAGCTCTCTTAGCAAGAAGATTTGCCTCGACGCTGACTGCAATTTTTTGCATGTCCTCCAATGTTGTTGAATATCTCTCCCTCAATTGATATGCCATGTCAGGATTGAAGCCATCAGGAAATTTAATCAAAGCCAAGCCCACAGGTGGCTTTATATCAGCAGGAATTGCATTGTAAATAATATTGAATCTGACACAATAATATTGGACACTCTCACCAACATTCCTCTTGATGTTCTCATATTCAGAAAGAATTTGAAGAGGGTTTTTCTTTACCTCCCAGTGATCCAAGAATTGTCTCTAAAGATTTGTCAATGTAGTGATACTTGCAGCCGGCAAAGCTCTGAACCATTTCCGCACTTCACCTCCAAATGTTTGCACAAATAATCTCATAGTCACATTTTCGACATCAATCTCATGAAGGTCAAAGAAATCTGTCATCCTATCCACATGTTGCTGAGCTATAATGCTTTGAGGAGTGCCATCAAACAATGAGATCTTGCTTTGGTAGTCAACAAGCATGTCATCCAAATTTTAAGGCAACACTAGGGGTGCATATGGGGTAGCCATTGCTCTAGGTGGATTTACAACTAGCCTTGGAGATGTAGGAGGAGTCAGAACAATGATAGCGGCTGACGATGCATTTGGTGTATAAGGTGTCGATGGAGGGGATGAAATATGAGATGTTTGAGGTGTTGATGGGGTTGATGGGCGAGAAGAGATAGGAGGTCTCTAATCTGATATAGAGGGTTGCATGGGAATGGTGGGAATGAATGGAGTTTCAGTAGGAATTCCTAAACTAGATGCAATTGCGGATGAGCCAAGAGTTGCTGATGCAGATTCTAAGAACTCGGGAATATTTGAAGCCACAATGGAAGCCTGAAGATTCAAGATGTAACTGTCAATTGATCTATTTGTCCTTTTAGTTTCAATATCTTTGACAAACTCCAGACTTAAAAAAGTGGAACCAACGACACTTTTAGATTTAGTCTCAAACAACGACAGATCAAAACATTCGTCAAATTCAAGATCTTCAAGATATTCAAAAACAACAGGACATGAATGAGATTTAAACATGGGAATCACAAAACTTTCTTGTCGGAGAATTCTTGGGATGAGATTTGGATTTTTATACATAAGAGGAGGATCAGGATCAGGATTGGATCTGGTGTATCGTCTGGAAGCCGGTGTGTTGAATTAATCCCAAAAATCAAATGGACAAAATCAACTTTTTCAGCCTATCAAATTCTAAACTCATCATCCAAAGTCTAGAATTGCTTAATGATACTGAGGTAATCGTTTAGATCCGCTATTCAGTTTATAAAATAGACCAGAGTTTGATTGAAGCAGCATTCATCTACTTTCGCTAATGCAAAGCAAGAGTGTTTCGAAGGCTACTTGGCTAACTTCAAGCTCCGTTTGTAGTCTACAAAGAAAAACAATGATAATAAACTTTCAATCCCCAGTATGGTCGCCACTATGTTAGAGCCTAAATCTACCTCAGGCTGAGAAAGGTAGAATCTAGGGTAACATCAAAGCACGCTTAACCTGGTAGCTAGCCCTACCAGGTTGGGAGAGGGTTCTCTCCTTGTCAATCTCAGAAAATATGGCCAATGAAGCTTTAGATGACTGATTTTATGCTAGGTATGTGTATAGAGGTGTTTGATTGAATTTGAGATGGGTTTGCTGGCTCATTTGTGAAAGACAGGTTTGGGTCCGGGGAATGGACACAGTCTTGCAAATATCTCTATGGCGCGAGGTAGGAAAATGGTTTATCACTTCAAATTGAATGAGATGGAGAGATTTTAGACTAGTGAGGAGTTTGGAGAGGGCATGAAAGATTCAGGGATCCTCTTCAAATAGCTGAAAACATATATAACTAAACAAACCCTAGGTAGAGCACTACAATTTCAATGTATTCTACCTTTATCCTTGTTTGATTTAGTTAAGATGAAGCAAAGAGAGATAATGGCATACATAAAAAACATGTAAAACTTGTAATTATAGAAAAACACAATACCAAATCAAGATTCCATAAGAATCCCATAAAGTGCTGCAAACCCTGGTCAATTCCTTTGCCAAACTGTTGGAAATGAATGTACAATAATGCTCAAAGAATTCACAAGAGTCTAACCTTTCTCAATGACTTAAAAACTACTAGATATAGGCATCAAAAAACACATGCTAGGCTTTAGGGGTTGAGTTCATGAGTTTAGGAGCTATTTCAACAAGATCTAAACTAAGAACTGAAAAGTAGGCAGTGGAACAACATGCCTCTAAAACCTAGGAAACTGATTCATTCAGTTGCAAACTACTTTTTCATGATGAATCTACCTCTATGAGTGAAAATTTAGCATAATTACATCAAAATCCATCAAGTCACATTAAATTACATCATGAGTTTGACTATTAGAAAGAGAAAAGTCAAACTGTGAAGAAACTAGGCGAAAAACAGAGTTTTTTGGCCAAAATGAGCAAATTTCCTCCTATGCGTCGTGCTGATTTCCCTATGCATAGTGCCTTTTTGCAGCTGATTTTGGAGGCCTTCCCATGCACCAAATTTTCTCCAAGTGGGATTGTTGGAAAGGTTTGCCTATCTACTTTGCACAACAAGTAGAATTTCTGAATTTGGCCTCCATTTTCCCATCCAAAATTGAGTTCTCCCAACACTGCTTCCTGTGTGTCCAAAAAGGGGCAGAAAGGTCATTTTTGAGGTGTTTTTGACCTTTTTGGAAGCTCAAAACCTGTCAAAATTTCTTGGCCATGTGAGCGAATTCATATATTTCCATGAAAAATCCAAAAAATTTGAGTTGTCCTAAAAAGGAGGTCTCTAGCAAAAGCGCGCGCCAAGTCGCACGGCGCATTGGGCAGAAAAACCTGTTTTTTAGGCCAAAAATTTCAAAATTGCAAAAAGTTTCCCAAATTTCTTGAAATTTGGGCTGAGTGTTCCTCATCAGGTGCTGAAGTCTATTTTTCCCTTTTCTCTTCCTCATGGCTTTCTTCAATTTGGTCTTCAAATTCCTAATTCTTGTTTTGCACATCATGTTTCTTACCGAGTAGTGGTATGCCATGTCCCTCAACATGTTTTTCTCATTTTCGGCCTTCTCTAGCATCCTTTCTAGGTGCATTTTTTTCCTCTCAAGCCATGTTTCACGATTAGCTTGAATTTATAGCTCAAGTGTGGTCAATTTGATTTTCCTCCTCTTGGCAGCTTGCCGGTTTGCCCTTATGTTTTGGAGCTCCATGATAGTTTGCTGATCTTCTAGCTACTTGTTCCTCTGCTCCAAATAATTAATGATCCACTTGGCTCTTTCCAGGTTGAGAGACAAATGTTGAATGTCATATTGCTGCTCCTGAATGATCTCTGTCTATTAGCTGCCTCTTATACCATTTCTCACCTACATTTGGAATGCCAGCTGCTTGAGCAATAGTCTCAGGTGTCAAGGTGAATGTCACACCTGCCAAAGTGACTTGGCCATTATGAAGATGGAGCACAAACAATCTGGATAGCTCAAGGTGATACTTGACTCTCTCCACCATCTCATAGAACTGATAACAAGATTGGTGTTGAAAGCATGTGACAGCAAGAGGACAGGCCAACAGCTCAGCAAGTGAAGTAGGTTCCTCCCTGTTATGTTTTCCACCCTTGTGAGGCCTCCTTGGTGCATGCATTTCTCTAGAATAATCACTGACTGTATCCTCATCTCTGTCATAGGAAGAATCTGACTCCATGTTTGCCAATGTTTGAGTTTTCTTAAATGAGTATGAAGAGATTTTATGGTGTCTTTAGGTTTCTTGCTACCAAGGATATGAATGTATGAGGGACTATGGAGGGGGTGTGTATGAGGGATTTAGGAATGTTTCTGACAGGCTTTTGAGGAATAGAAGGGTTTAGGGGATGATTTTTAGAGTTTGGGAATAGAAATTAGGGTTTGGGATAATGGGATTAGGGATTTAGGGTTAGTTGTTTAGGGATATGAGGAATATGGAATGGGTAGATGAGAATGTAAAGAGAGGGAGAAAATGAAGTGAAGGAATGAGGGAATGAAGGAGTGAGGGAGTGAAAAATGCTTAGGAGTGGAATTAGCAGCAAGAAATACAATTTATAAACCCTATGCAATTGTTTTTGACAAAAAAAATGCAAGGAGGTAGGGTTTCAATTTTTTCCCATTAAATCACCATAAGCACCAAGATAAACTCATTCATTGGCCATGAAGGAGTGACAACTTACTTGGATAGTGAGGAATTTAGCAAATTTGTGAGTTTGGAAGAGGTTGGGAGTGATTTCGGGCCTTGTAGCGTTGTGCGCCGCGCCACCTCACAGGTGTGGCACGCTATCTCTATGCGTCGCGCCTGTTACAAATTTGCACTACCAACTATTTCCCAATGTGCTAAGTTGGATGAATGCGCCGCACCCATGCCCCAGTGTGCCGCGCTTGGGTTTTCTCTTGTTTTGGCACAAAACTCACTCTCTTGGCTCTTAGAAGACCAATACACTTGCTCTCTATCTCTTGAGGACACAAATGAACTTTTTAAACATGAAAAATAGTTTAAATACATATAGTCTTGATTTTTCATTTACAAAAGCCCACTCTTCTAATGTTTGCTTTTAACTTGCTTTTAAAACTCTGTTTTTGGCCAGTTTTCTTTATTTTTGCCTTTAATTGGCTGAATGCTTTGACTTTTTTTTTTGCTTTGCAGGTGGTGAAGTTGTAGAGGCTTGGCAAGGTTAACAGGGCTGCATCTAAAGTTACTACATATAGAACAAATGAAATTACATCAAATTTATACATGAAAACATAAAAAACTATGTTTTCCTCAAAACGGGGTTTTGAGGAAAAATTAATCATTGAGCATGTGATTATGGAAATTATTGTTGCTGAAACTTTATTTGACCTCCTCATGCCCCTGCTGACCATTATTGAGCATTTTGAATACCTTATTGACAAAACCCTAGATCTAATGAGACCTAAAACCCTAACAATGACTTTTATAAATTTAAAGACAAAAATTGACAGCAGATGATCTAGATGTATGAAAATGGGCCAGCAGGTAAAGGACATAAGAGAAAATGTATAATATACCGCTACAATCAGATAATTGATGACCCTAATGGAATGCAGCTGATCGAGTGAGACAACTAACATGGAATGCAACAAGAGAATTTGATCACTAATGGAGGGATTAAAGATACTGACACTAATAGGTTGCACGGATGACTCTTTGTGAGAGCGATCGAGGAAAAAAATTCAACTAGCAAACTTCAATCATCCATAAAATCATGATACGACGTCCATTTTTAGTGACCTTTTTTTTTGAAGAAATTGTGAGACGAATCCAAATATGTGGTCAATTGAAACAAATTATGTACAAAAAATTATAGAATTTGATGATAATTCCCATATTTGTTCTTCTCTCATACAAAATATAAAAATAAAACTCCATATCTAAGATCAACTCTGATTTGAAGCAAGTAGAATCAATGGAGATCAAAATGAATCGAAAAAACTACAGATAACTCAATGGGAACAAGAGAAAACCAAAAAAAAAAAATAAGAAGAGGAGATATCAAGCAAAGAGGGAAAACTAAAAATGCTCTCATTGAAATCACCAATTCTGTTGCATTAATTATGAAATTAGCTATTTCTCCATGATCTCATGCCCGATTGAGATCACGAGACAGAAAAGAGAATGTCTAAGACAATCTAATATCAATCCCCAATCCAAATAGACATGCATTGTTGTGGGGAAAAATGCCTATGAAGGACAATCCTATCCACCTAAGGTGTGACAGCGCCTTAGCAACAAACAGATACAGCTACTTCGGTTTCTTCCTTTATGAAATGTGAAAGAGGGGAGATTGGTAGACTTACCGTTATCTTCCGGTTGTCCCTCGATCTAGATCCTCATCTCTTTGGGTGTCCACAGCTACTTGCCTCCTCGCTTGCTCAAGAGAACAGCTACTTGATTCCCACGAGATCACAAGAGAACAACTACCTGTGACAAGAGAACAGCTACTTGCGACAAGAGAAGAACACCAAACAAAGGCAAATATTCTTATTCATAAATGATTCAGGATTAGAAGTAAATCAAATATACTAATGCAAATCATACAAAATACACCAGCATATAGGAAAGAACCAAGATAGCTTTATTGATTGATAACAAGGTTCAGGAAGAGATACAACCCATAGGGCTCCAATCCAGCATCTCCTTCCCAGCAGAATGGAATTCCTTCTTCAGCTCCCTTCAAAGCATTAAGCACCCAATGATCCAACCTCAAACCAATAGCAATTCTTTGCAATCACAAAATTCCAGCCTCCTTGACCTCATGGAGAGAGATCTATATATAGGAGTTTTGGAGAGAGGATGAGTTAGCTTGAGGCTGGTATGAAACTGACTAGTGTCCTCTCCCACTTCAGTTCTTGAGTCCACTTGGAGGTTCTTGCTTCCACTTGGAGATTTGGAACCTCTTACTCATCGCCAGTCGAATTCCTTGATGCAAGTGTCATTTTGGAAGCTTCCTGAGCATTGACACCTTGAGAAATGAGCCTGCCACTTGTCCAGTTACGCTCAGCGCAGGTAGCCTTTGTTGCAGTTGACATTCAACGCAGGTAGACAGTGGAGCAGTTGACATTCAGCGCAGATGCTCAGTGGAGCAGTTGACATGATCGAGAATTGCCTTGTTTTTGAGTGTTTTCAGGTGGAGAACATTTGTGAATTGCTGTGGTTTGCTGGCCTTGTTCCTCTAGGGGTAGGAACAACATGTTTAGGGACTTTGGATCCCTTGATTATTGACATTTCATGCTCAGTGATGCAAGGCACAAAAATGTCTATAACAGTTGCCCCCTAAAGTATGAGGTGTTTATCGGGTGAAATGCTTTATCAGGGGGATCCGAAGTTCATCCAATGCTGGGAGGAGACCTGTAATACAATACAATACATTATTTTTCATACTGCTTTCATGATCTAGCTGAGGCGGGCATTCCCATGCTCAGCTTTATAAATTCATTTTTGTACATAGAACAGACAATCGTCTGATGGTAGACTGATAATTTTGATGAAATTATCATCCTTTGAGTAGGATGATTATCTGCTGTAATGATGTACATGTCAATGTCTTTATATTTCCTGAATATATATCGCAGCTCGGATGGATGAAACTAGATCCGGGGTCTTCAAACTCGTTCGATCTTCACTCTAAGTACAAGTCGATCCATGTGAGAAATGTTCTGAAGTCAAACATGGAAAGACATCGCTTGATTACCGGTCAATGACGTAAACCGTTAACAAGCGCGAGAGGAATCACCGATAATGATAATGACCCTCAAGGTACTGCAGTACAATTCACGTGGTGTGAATAAAAGACTTGGCGTCGAACACCACGCGAAGTCTTCTGGTCGAAGGTCATTGATGTATACCTGTCGCCGGAAGTGAGAAACTTGCCATTGAGGCATGCAAGTTTCAAAGTACTGAAGGGGTTGTTCCTAAATCAACTTCTTGGATAATGAGCTGATGTCGACAAGAAGCGATCCGTCAAAGGAGGGCCTTAATGAATCCCACATCAGTGACACAGAATGGAGCTAATGATTTTAATGGAGGTGAAAAAACGATCTGTGACATATGATTCAGGGTGGCGGTCATGAATGGATGAAGGATAATGTATGGCAGTGGATGGGACCTGGTTGACTCTTTCTGAACGACTTCTCTTGAACATATGGCGACACTGATGCGATGGATCGGTAGCATTACCCCAATTATGGATGGTATGGCGAGACCATGGATGTGACCGGTGAATGAAACAACCCAACCCGATTGTGGTACGGAGGAAAAGTGTCATGTTCAAGAGCGACCTGCTACCATCTAAGTTTTCTTTAGTTTCTCCCAATTTTTCCCCAGTCATTGCTGACCAGTACCTCTTTATTTTTGTCAAGCTTGAGGAGGATAACATATGCTTGTTCTATAACCTGCCCTTCGGGCAAGCCCATCGCTATTTTTTAACGAGCCTAGCGATAGTGAAACTCGTTCTCGTCTAAAGACAAGTTTGTCGCTATTTAATGATTTTAACAAGTCTAACGACAAAGACAACTCGATCCCTTTTCATTTTTAGAGAGTCTGAAAAGGTACGTAAAGATAACTCCAAAGTTCCTTTTTTGTCATCTAATCCCTTAAGTCCGAAAAAGTATAAAACAATACAGAAGGGATGGGTTTTCGATAGTTTTAACGAGCCGAACAAAACAAGCGCTCGATCTTTTTGTGCAATAATCCCTCAGGTCCAAAAAGATTAAAATCTAGAGGAGGGATAGCACTTCCTGTCCCTTTAACGAGCTGGAAGGCCAAGACTCGGCAATCTTTTCATATTTTACGAGTCAGTTGAAAAGAGCTTAAAGAAGACTCGTCTTTTGAGGAACGAGTGATAAACAGGGATAGCAGCAGATTCCAGGTACAGGTTGGAATTTTCCAATCACGGCAGCGTCACAAGGATGGCTAGGTGAAATCACTCTTCGCAGCTGTTCCTCAAAATGGGTAAACAATCATATGGAGGTGAATGATCGGCCAAATGAAAAGTGGAGGTGGCAGGTGCAAACACGACCAAGGCTTTTATGGCTGATAAATTTACGATCATAGTGGTTATTTACCGGGATAGGTTCATTTTTTATTTAAAAATGAGCTTAAACATTGGAGGAAACATTGCTCACTGCTTTTATTTATTTTTTAACGAGCATGAAGACCGCGTTAAAACTACTCGAATCTTGCGTTTATTTTTTAACGAGCATGAACTTTATGCTAAAACTGCTCGATAAGTTTGCATGCCCCTAGCATAATAACGCAAATCGAGATGCATGCCCCCCAAGCTTCATTGCATTCAACTCGGTGGTTGGAATGAAGGTTTACCTTTGAGACTCGGAAAGGGGATTTGTTTCATTTTTTAATGAGGTTGACATAGTAAAAGAACTATCCTCATGACTCCTTGTTTCATTTTTTAATGAGGTTGACACGAGATAAGAACCGTCCTCGGAGCCCATTGTATTTACAGTATTTCTATTAGGGCGATGATCCACGCTGACAAAATGTTTAGGAATCTTCCGAATCCATTAGATATAGAAGATTTCATGTTGTAGGTTTCCACTGTGGCCACTTCTGCCAGATTACTTGCAGGCGGTAGGGCAAAAGTACCCATTAAAGCAGGGTCTTTTAGGAGACCTACTCCAATATTTTGAAGCGAATGATTGCTTCCATGGATCATTGGAATGCTTCCCGTAACTTGTGAACTGTCGGGGAGGAAAGCTTGTTGGTCGACGACTGTAATTCCTCCTTGAAAGGGAAATGCAATCTTCCTGAAGTAGGTCGACACAACTGCGGCCATGGCATATATCCAGGGCCTTCCCAGTAGGATGTTGTAATCGAGGTTTCCATCAATTACTTCAACATCAATTCCTACTGTTTTGCCCCCTAGTTCAACTTGCAAGTTACTTAAAATCCCGTATGGAGTGTATGATCGTCCATCAAATGCTTTTAATGTCGTTGACGATCTCGACAAGGGTGGTGAGCCTAAATTCTTCCAGCAACTCATCGACATAATACACGTAGATGCCCCCTCATCAATAATTGTTCGATGAACAGTTTTGTTGAGGGCTTTCACTTGAATAAGGAAAGCTAGTTGAGCTGGTAACTGAGGGTCATATCCTTTATGATCAAAGGCCACAAGATTGGAATCCCTTGGGCCAATCCCACCTATTGCTGATAATAAAGCTTGCTCTTGGGAGAGGTAATTTTGCGGTACCTCAAGTGTCGACATAGCGGATGGCGATTGGGCCAGGTCCTCTACTATATTATAATTCTGTGCTACTTTGGCACGAGGATTAAATGTCGATTTGTGTACTCCTCCCTTTGGCGACTTTACCATTGGTTCAGGAATGATGGGTGGCACAACTTCGGTCAAAGTTGTCGTCGAACTACTAGGTTGTTCATTAGCCTTGTTATTCGAGAGCTGTGGATTTTCGTAATCTTTATTCCTTGCCAAAGCATCATTCTGCTGCTTTGAGGTAGACAACATAAGCACTTGGGATCGGGAAGCATTTTGATTAGCAACCAGTTTGGTTCCCCAGTGGAGTTGCCAATTTGTTGTGGGGAAAAATGCCTATGCAGGACGATCCTATCCACCTAAGGTGTGACAGCGCCTTAGCAACAAACAGATACAGCTATTATGATTTCTTCCTTTATGAAATGTGAAAGAGGGGAGATTGGTAGACTTACCGTTATCTTCCGGTTGTCCCTCGATCTAGATCCTCATCTCTTTGGGTGTCCACAGCTACTTGCCTCCTCGCTTGCTCAAGAGAACAGCTACTTGATTCCCACGAGATCACAAGAGAACAGCTACCTGTGACAAGAGAACAGCTACTTGCGACAAGAGAAGAACACAACACAAAGGCAAATATACATATTCATAAATGATTCAGGATTAGAAGTAAATCAAATATACTAATGCAAATCATACAAAATACACCAGCATATAGGAAAGAACCAAGATAGCTTTATTGATTGATAACAAGGTTCAGGAAGAGATACAACCCATAGGGCTCCAATCCAGCATCTCCTTCCCAGCAGAATGGAATTCCTTCTTCAGCTCCCTTCAAAGCATTAAGCACCCAATGATCCAACCTCAAACCAACAACAATTCTTTGGAATAACAAAATTCCAGCCTCCTTGACCTCATGGAGAGAGATCTATATATAGGAGTTTTGGAGAGAGGATGAGTCAGCTTGAGGCTGGTATGAAACTGACTAGTGTCCTCTCCCACTTCAGTTCTTGAGTCCACTTGGAGGTTCTTGCTTCCACTTGGAGATTTGGAACCTCTTACTCATCACCAGTCGAATTCCTTGATGCAAGTGTCATTTTGGAAGCTTCCTGAGCATTGACACCTTGAGAAATGAGCCTGCCACTTGTCCAGTTACGCTCAGCACAGGTAGCCTTTGTTGCAGTTGACATTCAACGCAGGTAGACAGTGGAGCAGTTGACATTCAGCACAGATGCTCAGTGGAGCAGTTGACATGATCCAAAATTGCCTTGTTTTTGAGTGTTTTCAGGTGGAGAAATTTTGTGAATTGCTGTGGTTTGTTGGCCTTGTTCCTCTAGGGGTAGGAACAACATGTTTAGGGACTTTGGATCCCTTGATTATTGACATTTCATGCTCAGTGATGCAAGGCACAAAAATGTCTATAACAGTTGCCCCCTAAAGTATGAGGCCATTTATCGGGTGAAATGCTTTATCCAGGAGGGTCCGAAGTTCATCCATTTGCTGGGAGGAGACCTGTAATAAGATACAATACAATACATTATGATTCATACTGCTTTCATGATCTAGCTGAGGCGGGCATTCCCATGCTCAGCTTTATAAATTCATTTTTGTACATAGCACAGGCAATCGTCTGATGGTAGACTGATAATTTTGGCGAAATTATCATCCTTTGAGTAGGATGATCATCTGCTGCAATGATGTACATGACAAATGTCTTTATCTTTCCTGAATATATATCGTAGCCCGGATGGATGAAACTAGATCCGGGGTCTTCAAACTCGTTCGATCTTTACTCTAAGTACAAGTCGATCCATGTGAGAATTGCGCTAAAGTCGAACATGGAAAGACATCGCTTGATTACTGGTCAATGATGTAAACCGTTAACAAGTGCGAGAGGAATCACCGATAATGATAATGACCCTCAAGGTACTGCAGTACAATTCACGTGGTGTGAATACAGGACTTGGCGTTGAACACCACGCAAAATCTTCTGGTCGAAGGTCATTGATGTATACCTGTCGCCGGAAGTGAGAAACTTGCCATTGAGGCATGCAAGCTTCAAAGTACTGAGGGGGTGTTCCTAGATCAACTTCTTGGATAATGAGCTGATGTCGACAAGAAGCGATCCGTCAAAGGAGGGCCTTAATGAATCCCACATCAATGACACGGAACGGAGCTAATGATTTTGATGGAGTTATTGCGCACGAGCGATAACTTGCTCTTCCGTTACGACTCCTCCCTTTGCCACATCTTCCGTTATAGCGGGAAGTAACGACTTGATAAACCATTTAGCTAATAGCTGATTGGGAACGTATGTTTTTACCATCCTACGACGATGTCGCCACTCATGTATATGATCAGATATGTGAGTGGTCGTTGTCTGTTTGAAGTTGGTTAGGAGTTCTGTTCCCGTTTCATACCTTATCGGTAATTGAAAATGGATTAAGAAAGTCGTGGCTAAGGTACTGAAGTTGTCGAACGAAGCTCTAGGCAATTCAATATACCATTTTGCCGTTGGACCCGTTAACGTTCTCTGAAAAAGGCGAAGCCTTATCGAATCATCGTTTAGGGTGTTTGATGAACACCATAGATGAAATGTCATCACGTGATTCGATGGATCTTCACCTGGATTTCCATTAAATTTAGGAATATCTGACGGAAGTTTATGCGGAATCGCTAGCCACCAAGGGGCATAAGCAATTGGATCATTCGTCAGCCGGTTTAGATCTGGTAATTCTAGAGTTGCTACAAAGGGAAACTGTTGATTCAGGTTTGGCGAAGCATACCCAGGATAAGATGGAATCGCCTGAGCAGTGGGTATTTGCATACCAGCATAATGCTGGCAACTTTGACAAGGTTGATGGGCATAACCACTATAATATGGTTGCCCATTACTTACAAAGACTTGTTGCTCAGGTCCTTGATATGATTGCTGGAACGGCGGTTGTTGAGATTGAACCAGCCCTGGTTGTTGGACCATTTGCTGTTGTCCAATACTGGATGATTGACCAAGATGAGGAGTCATAGTACTTGTTTGAGCCTGAGTCGCTCCAAATAAGGAGTCACTAACCTGAGGTTGTGATTGAGTCGTTGAGACAAGAGGCTGTTGTATTGCAACCTGAGAAACTTGGGGTTGACATACAACAGGTAGCGCTTGTACTTGCGACGCAGTCACCATAGCAGGTATAGCGGGAATATTCGACACAGGGTGGACTGGTTGCGTTGAATATACAACCCTTGGTTGCTGAGGCAGTATTGGTACCCAACCGCTGGATGTAATTCCAGTTTGACCTGAACTTTGTTGTAAACTCCCATATGTTTGTTCTCCGGGGGGGAACAATGAAAAGGCATACTGCCCTCCATATGGTGGCAATCCAGTACTTAAAGGGTAGATTGGCCTTTGAAGACACATTGGATCAATTTGTTGAGTTTCAACATAAGAAATACCAGATGATAATCTGGACGATGAAATAGGAACTAATCATGTTGTCGAAGCTGTCCCTGATGGGACTCCGGCTTGTTGTTGATAACTTGCCGGGACAGATGGTATACCATCGAACATCATTGGGGTAGCAGCAGGAGGCTCTGCCACTGCTGTGTCGGATGACACAGTCCTAGATGTCGACGGTTGTTCAGACATATCTAGTCTATCCAAAAGATTTTCTAGCGATTCTACAAGAACTTACGATGAAAAGAGACTAACTTCGAAGATCAACGAGGGAATGGTGATGATTATTCCGTTTAAAATAAATTTTAACGACGCTTAGACACAACCTGCTTTTTCAATTTTAAAGAGTCGAGAAAAAGAAAAAGATGACTCTAGTCTCCTTCGATGTTTTAACGAGCCCGAAGTGACAAATGCTCGGATGGAATTTTTCTGTTATAGAGTCTGAAAAAGGCCAAAAGGAACTGCTCTGGAGTTCTAGGCAGAGGGTGTGCCAAACTTTTCGCAAAACCGCAGAATACTTTTTAGGGTACGGGCGGTCGATCTTCCTGAATGTTGTGTTCAGTGCATTGCGATCAGTAGGGCGGCCGACACGGCTTCCTAAGGATAAAGGTTTTATGCCTATAGGGGTCTCCCAATATATACGCGATGCTACGTGGGAGCACAATCCGTACTGGCGCTATCGTCCCTCAGGAGGAATCACCCACCTTCCACGGGATCGACAGTCACCAGGCTTAACGACGCCGGAACACGTCTCTAGCCTAGACCTCTATGTTGTGCGTTATGTTGCAAAGCATTGCTAAGTTCATTCAGTTTATTTTAAGTTGATCTTTTTAGAAGTTTGCCTTTCTGGATCACCACAAGATGTATGGTACAATTCCTAAATGCAGTCTAAGATGATAAGCAAGCTTTATATCTTTTCAACTTTGAAAATCCTAGCTACTAAGGGAAAAGAAAGACAACATCTTTTCTCAAAGAGCAATCAGCACACTCTAATGCACTCTTCCTAAATCAAGCATGCAAACTTATCAAAATGCAAATGCACAATGCAGGTGTTTGTTTTCCACTTTCTTAGTATAAATGCCTACAAAGAAAGCTTTTTGCACAATTTTGAATTTGCTTTTAAAATGATCAATACAAACAAGTTCACTTTTTCGAGAACAACAAGGGTAGAAGAGATTACAATCACTTTGCGATTTTTGAAATAAAGACTTGTTTTCACATTTAAAAGAAACAAATTCAAACCAATAAGCAAAAGTAAATCTATAATCAATCTGCAAACAGCCAATGAACTCTCTTTCAAGATCACAATCAATCAGATCTGAATCAAAGGCTACAGGATGATTATTTCACTCATGCAAAGGAAAACTGTAAATGAGGTAAAAAACACATAAAAAACACTCACAGTCTTTTGTACAAAAGGAGGCGGAATCTAAGCAAAGAAAAGGAGTTATCAAACTGGTACCTATGATGGTTAAAGGCTGCAAAAAACAGAGATCAAAACAGGGCAACAGAGGACAGAGAACCCCAGCTGCACAAGGCTAAACTGGTTCAGCGCAACCTCAACACTGAGGACTTGACATTCAGCGCAGGTAGCCCTCACGGGACCTGCGTTGAAATGCAGACTGCCTTCACAGCAGTTGCGCTGAAAGAGAAACTCTCGTTTCCCTTGGGTTCTGGGTCATAAAATGCTCAAAAATCAACTGTTTCAGGCCAAATCAGAAACACAAGCAAGGTATAAACAGAGGGATGCTTTGAGAGGGTACTAAAGACTATCACAAAGGATCATCAAATCATTTGTGGATCTAGTTTATATCATAGACAAGTCCAGCAACTAGATCAAAACAGCAACTTTCTACTTTGCATCTGGGAAAGATGC
Source organism: Pinus tabuliformis (assembly GCA_031772625.1). NCBI lineage: Eukaryota > Viridiplantae > Streptophyta > Pinopsida > Pinales > Pinaceae > Pinus > Pinus tabuliformis. Next base: position 659,878,515 of record CM062817.1, read on the forward strand.
AGTTTAATAGTTGCTGTCAAGTCTATAAAGTAAACAAATGACGGAAACACAAATGAAATGAATAAACAAGTTCCTCCCCAGTGGAGTCGCCAATTTGTTGTGGGGAAAAATGCCTATGCAGGACGATCCTATCCACCTAAGGTGTGACAGCGCCTTAGCAACAAACAGATACAGCTACTTCGGTTTCTTCCTTTATGAAATGTGAAAGAGGGGAGATTGGTAGACTTACCATTATCTTCCGGTTGTCCCTCGATCTAGATCCTCATCTCTTTGGGTGTCCACAGCTACTTGCCTCCTCGCTTGCTCAAGAGAACAGCTACTTGCGACAAGAGAAGAACACCAAACAAAGGCAAATATTCTTATTCATAAATGATTCAGGATTAGAAGTAAATCAAATATACTAATGCAAATCATACAAAATACACCAGCATATAGGAAAGAACCAAGATAGCTTTATTGATTTATAACAAGGTTCAGGAAGAGATACAACCCATAGGGCTCCAATCCAGCATCTCCTTCCCAGCAGAATGGAATTCCTTCTTCAGCTCCCTTCAAAGCATTAAGCACCCAATGATCCAACCTCAAACCAACAGTAATTCTTTGCAATCACAAAATTCCAGCCTCCTTGACCTCATGGAGAGAGATCTATATATAGGAGTTTTGGAGAGAGGATGAGTCAGCTTGAGGCTGGTATGAAACTGACTAGTGTCCTCTCCCACTTCAGTTCTTGAGTCCACTTGGAGGTTCTTGCTTCCACTTGGAGATTTGGAACCTCTTACTCATCACCAGTCGAATTCCTTGATGCAAGTGTCATTTTGGAAGCTTCCTGAGCATTGACACCTTGAGAAATGAGCCTGCCACTTGTCCAGTTATGCTCAGCGCAGGTAGCCTTTGTTGCAGTTGACATTCAACGCAGGTAGACAGTGGAGCAGTTGACATTCAGCGCAGATGCTCAGTGGAGCAGTTGACATGATCCAGAATTGCCTTGTTTTTGAGTGTTTTCAGGTGGAGAACTTTTGTGAATTGCTGTGGTTTGCTGGCCTTGTTCCTCTAGGGGTAGGAACAACATGTTTAGGGACTTTGGATCCCTTGATTATTGACAATTCATGCTCAGTGATGCAAGGCACAAAAATGTCTATAACATGCATGCAGCTTCAATTCAATTTATAATGCTACAAAGTATGAGCAAGTACCTTGCCTCCTCACAGGTTGGTGGAGGGTTTTGGGCCTAATGTAGAATCCTTATGGTCTAATCAAGTGATATATTTCATGAACTCCTAAATCAAATCCTGCACACAAACACAACCAACCAAAGACGACAAGTGATCTTCCACAGAATATCGTCCACTCAAAACATCTAGAAATCACGCATATAAATTATTGTAAAAATGATATAAGGGGAAGGAACATAGATTTGTATTAACCATGTAAATGAAAGTACATCAATATACCTTCAAAAAATAAGATCCTCACCTTTAGCTTCTAATATGGTCTCCTCTCCCAATACAACAGAGCTCTTGCGCTATATTTTTGATACTCTCCCCTTGCCCCCTTTCCTCGTAGTGATATTATAGAGGCTCATTATATCCTCCAGAAGAATGTATCTAGACACCTAGGGGCTTGAGAAGTTAGGAAACTTCTACAATAATGAAACTCTAGCCAACTCATACACAAGTGGGTTAAGTTGATCTCGTTGGGAATGACAAACTCTAGAAACCTTTTTCACAATTATGAGATTTTCTCAATTATCTCATAATTATAATATTTTGGAAAAATAATTATGAAAAATTCCTCAATTATGTAATTTGACCCATTTATCATGGGTTAAATATCAAATAAGTAAAATAAAAGGTAAAAAGGGATGTATTTAAACCAAGCAACTGAGGTAAGTTGATAATGGCTTTCTCTCACTATAATGGAGTGGGAAATAGCATTATAACAATGAATATTTGTTATGGTGGCTTACAGACCCACGACTAAAGAAGCACCCTAGTTTTCGAAAGGTGAGGCTGAGATTCTCCAAACACTCGATAGGCATTTACATATTATTTATCCATGTCTCCTCTCTGGAAGTTGCAACATAATTAAAATTTACGAAAACTCATTAGTGTCTCATCAATGAATGGAAGGTGGTCAAGTGGGCCAAGGCAACCACAGTGTAGATGAACAGGGGCATATAGTAATTCTCCCACAACACCAAGGTTCAACGCATTTCCAAGTTCGTCAGTGATATATTAAAAAAAGATTTTGGATTTTTGTTTCGTATGAATATAACTAAATGTGTGTTGATAAAAACTGCATAGATTTTTTTTTTGAAATCAATATTGTGTGTATGTTTAGAAAGATTCTATCTTTTGTGTTTCAATTTGCTACCCATTCTACATATCATAAGAGGAGATAATTATCTTTAAAAAATGTTTAATCATATTCCCAAATTATTATGTTTACTATGATATATACACATCTCAAAATTATTCTACTACAAAATTGAGGGATGAGAACCATATTACAAGATAGGAAACCTAATTAGTTGGTTGAGCTCAATAAAATTGGGTTTATCATAATTTCATCCTTTTGTAATTTAAAAAGGAAAGAATACACATCTCCCTATGGTTATGTTGAGGTATCATATACCTTGTATGGTGATATTGGATTCCTTTTCATTTTAAAAACATAGAAACCTTGAATCTCCCAACCAAAATCATCCACTCAAAAAGAGTCCCGGATAGTGAAAATTCATGGTTTGCAAGAAACCCCTTAAACTAGTGAGTATCTCTACCCTTAAATATGGGATGAATATAAGGGATTGTTCCAATGCATAAAACCGACTTACAACAAAGTAAAGCATACAAAACTAGAAATAAAATCGTACATACATAAATACAAATAAAAAGTATGCTTATGATAACTAATAGGTATAGAGGTATGAGACACAATGGATATGGTTATTTATCTCATTGGTCATACTAAGGATTTGGTCCACTTCAATAAGGGGAAGATGTAAACCTTCATATTGATTTTTTCTTAGGAAAGAGAGTTTAACCATTATTGATTATGCATTGATTCCATGTTTAGCAAGTCATTACGCAATACATATAACACCTTCTTAATACATATAAAATCCTCTTACATTAACTTACATTGCCAAAATGCAACTCTATGTTTTTCATGGTCAAGCTTACCATTCAATAATACAAAAATCAGTATGTCAATGAAATACTCTCTAACGACATTAATAAGGAAATAAGAGAAAGCAGGAATTCATAAAAAAGGTTGTGAGCATCTTAGTCATTATTGAAATATAGAAAGGACAAAGAAAATAATGTAATACTTTTTATCATGAAATATTATAGGGATTAAGGTAGAGCACATTAACATATAAAATTTTATTAGTTCCCAACCAATGAGCATGAATTAATGAGATCATACAACTTCATGAAAGTTAGATCACCCACCATAGATTATATTTTTTTAATTAGAAATCGACCACCAATGACCTTTTTTCGAGACTAGCAAAATTTGGTTACTGGAAGCTTGACAATATTGAGAGGGGAAGAGGGGATGAATTAATATTGTTCTAGATGGATCACTTTTACCAACTTTTTTTTGTTCCTTTTTTCCAAAACTAACATGATTTGGTTGTTGGAAACTTGAAAATACTAAGGAGGGTGGGGGATGAATCAATATTGTTCCAAATGGATCACTTTTACCATAATTTTACCTTCTTTACAATTAACTTCATCACAAACTAACTAACCAATAGTAGAATATACATTTGGAGATCATAACACACAAGAAACCATAAGAAACATATAGTCATCAAAGCACAAGATCATAAGAGCATCACATAAACATCATCACACATGAGACATTAGATATAAGGTTGAAAACTATTCTTTTACATCATCTTATCAATCACCATCACCAGCGTGCAAGCCACAACTTGCTAATCATGTGAGAAACTACTCACTTCTGGCCACTAACTTATGGAAGTTACCACTTCTTGAAATTTGTATGGCACCACCTTCTTGAAGCCACCACTCCCTCAACTATGCAAGCCACCACCTATTGGACGACCCAACACCCAATAGTTTCTTTAGCCACCATTGGCTGAAAGCCAACACTCCCATGTTGTCAGGCCATAATTTGAATGATACCACTACACCCTAAATTAACAACCCACCACTTTCCCACTAAAGGCACCAATCTTCAATATCTTGTGGACTGTGTTTCATAATATTTCATATTGTATCCACCTACATTAACACAAACACTTTTAGGCCACTTTTCATTGCATTTTCACACTAGAACCATTATAAACTCTACGCTCAATCACTGAAAACAACATCTGCAATACAAATAACCTCTCACAATTAATCTTCACTCTCAAAAAATCACTACACAACAAGGCATAAAACATCCACCATGTAAAACTAAACAGAATGAGAATTCTTTGAATATTGGACATAGAAATATTTACCTCATGACTATTGGCCCACTCAGCATTGAGATGTTGCAAACAAGACACATTTCCTCTCAAGCCACCTCCCATTCCATCTTTGATTCCTGTTGTGACCACTTCTAAAATCCTAGGGTTTGTTATCCCTCCAACTTCCTCCCGAATCCAAGATTGAATTATTGACATTGGGGGTGTACAATGAAGGCCAACATCTAGGGTAATGAAGACCTCCATGCACCAAACCTTCCATAGAGCTAGTGCCGTGGTGGAAATATCCCATCTGTGGTTGGGAAAAAACATTCAGACTGCATAATAACACAAAGTCAGGACATATGGGCCAAGTGTTCCATTCCTACTAATGGTATTTTTAGAGTTAATTTCATGACATAGTGCACTAAGTATATAATTAGATAATAATTCATTCAATTATATAAATAAAAAACAATAATTTATAAATGTGTACATGATGAACCCTTGACAATATCATCATAAATCAATTGAAGTTGACAATGTCAAAGATGCTTTTGTTCATTATGAGATGTAGATCCATCAACATTTACATGTTCTTTTGAGCAAAGTACTTTCATTTTCTTTCCCATGCTCTTCCTCCACTTCGAGTGAACTCATCCAACCCTTCCAAATTGTGGTTTTTCCTTCATTGAATTTCTTTTGTGAACATTTAGATATGCAAGTACATATATAGAAGTCAACTTTCATACATACAATTGCACTTTTTCATATATGTGATTTCCATATATGCACGCTTCCATATCGATGTGCATATATACATGTTTTACATATATAGAAGTTACACATATATGGAAGCCATCTTCTGTGTATGCGTGTTTCACTATATATGTACGTATATATGGCATGCATATAGTGAAGATGCCTCTCGTATATGTGAAACTTTTGTACATATATATATATATATATATATATATATATATATATATATATATATATATATATATATATATATATATATATATATATATATATATATAGATATATGAAACTCATATTCTGTATATGAAAAACTTCTGCACATATACAAAAGATGAGCTCCATATATATGTTCATATACAGTAGTTGCAGATATATGGAAGTCATATTATATATATGCATGCTTCCATATATACATACATATATAGAAGGTTCATACATTAACTACACATATACTTAAGCGATATTTTGTATATGTGAAACTTCTGTATATGCACATATATATGGCAGTGTGCATATACAAAAGATGGATTCAATATCTATATAGAAATCATATTCCATGTCTAGACCTTTGTATATGTATATAGATATATGCAAGTACATATATAGAAGTCAAATTTCATAAATACACTTGCATATGTGTGACTTCCGTATATGCATGTTTCAATATCTTTGTGCATATATAGAAGTTGTGCATATATATGTTATGCATATACGGAAGACATATTTTGTATATGCATGCTTCCATATATCGTTGCATATATAGATATTGGGAATATACAAAAGATGACTTTCGTATATGTGCAACCTCTATTTATGCACATATATATGGAAGAAATGGCTTTTTCTATGCATCTTTTGTATATGTACATATATATTAAAGTGTGCACATATGAAAAATGGCTTCCATATATGTGCAAATTTTGTTTGTGAACATATATATGGAACTCATATTACGTATATGCATAGCTTCTATATATATGAAAGATGAGTTCCATATATAGGTGCATATACAGAATTTGTACATATACAAAAACCATCTTCTGTAAATGTGCAACTTTTCTATATGCAGATATATGTGGAAGCATGCACATACAAAATATGGCTTCAACATCTATATAGAAACCATATTCCATGTGAGGACCTCTATATATGCATATAGATATGCAAGTACAGATATAGAAGATGACTTTCACAAATACACTTGCATTTTTTCAAATGTTTGATTTCTGTATATGCACACTTCTATATCTACGTGCATATACAAAAGTTGTGCATATATAGAGGTTATGCATATATGAAATCAATCTTCCATATCTACATGCTTCCATATATACATGCATATACATAAAGCTTGCATCTACGAAAACCATCTTCTGTGTATGCACTGCTTCTGTATATGCACATATATGTGGGAGCAATGGCTTATGTATGCAGTTTATGTATGTTTACATATATATATGGAAGCATGCATATACAGAAGATGACTTTTGTATATGTGCAACTTCTATATATGCACATATATAAGGAACTCATCTTTTGTATATGTGTAACTTCTATATATACAGAAACATGAGTTCCATATATATGTGCATATACAAAAGTTGCACATATATGAAATCCATCTTTTGTATATGCATGCTTCCATATATATATGTGTGTGTGTGTGTGTACATATACATAAGCTAGATACAAAAGACATCACTTCCATACATATGTGCATATACTAAAGATGGATTCTATTAATGCACAATTTCTATATATGCACATATATAGTGAAGCATGGATATACTGAAGATGAATTTCCTATATACGTAACTTCTATATATGTACAACATCTGTACATGAACATAGATATGGAAGTGTGCATATATGGAAATCACACATATGAAAAAGTAAAATTGTATTAATGATAGTTGACTTATATATATGTACTTTCATATTTAAATATTCATGAAAGAAATTCAAGGAAGGAAAAACCACAATTTGAAAATATTGTATGAGTTCACTAAAAGTCAAGGAAGAGCATGGACAAGTAAATGAAAGTAATTTCCTTGAAAGAACATAGAAATGTTGAGGGATTTACATCTCAGAATAAACAAAGGCATATTCGACATTGTCAAATTCAATTATTTTCTGATGATATTGTCAAGGGTTCATGAGGTACTTATTTATAAATTATTGTTGTTTATTTATATAATTTAATGAATGCTTATCTATTTAAATATTTAGTGCAATATGTAACCCAATTAAATATAAAAATACAATTAGTAGGAAAGAAGCAGTTGGCCCATATGTCTCGACTTTGTGTTATTATGTATTCCTAGTGGTTTTTCCCAGCCATAGATGGAATATTTCCACCTCGACAATAGTTTTGTGGAAGGTCTGGTGCATGAAGGTCATGGTACCCTAGAGGCCGGCCTTTAGTGTACACCCCCAATGTCGACAATTCAACCTTGTAGTTAGGAGGAATTTTCAAGGATAACAAACCCTAGAATTTAAAAAGTGATCTCAATGCGAGTCAAAACTCAATGGGAGGTGGCTAGAGAGGAAACGTGTATTGTTTGCAACATCCTAATGCCTAGTGGGCCAAAATTTATGAGTTAAATATTTCTAGGTCCAATATTCAAAGAATTCTCAGTCTATTTGGTTTTGCATGGTGGATGCTTTATGTGTTTCTATGTAGTGATTTGTTGAGAAGGAATATTAATTGTGAGAGGTTGTATTCAGTCATTGAGCATAAATTTTATAGTGGGTCCAACGGTGAAAATGGGATGAAATGTGGCCTACAAGTGTTTATGTTAATGCAATTGGATCCAATATGAAACATTATGAAATGTTGTCCACAAGATATTGAAGGTTGGGCCCTTTAGTGGGTGGGTGGTGGCTTGCTAATTCAGGGTCTAGTGGCATCCTTCAGGTTATGGCCTAAGAACTTGGGAGTCGTTGATTTCATCTAGTGGTGGGTGAAGAAACTTTTTGGTGTTGGGTCATCTAGTAGGTGGTGTCCTCCATAGTTGAGGGAGTTGTAGCTTTGAGAAGGTTGTTCCCTAAAAAGTTCAAGAAGTGGTGGCTTCCATAAGATAGTGACTTGGAGCGATTAGTTTCTCACATGATATGCAAGTTGTGGATTGCACATTGATGGTCACCAGTGATATGATGATGTAAAAGAATATTTTTCATATCAATAAGAAGCAGAGCATAAGCATATGGTGGTTTTTCTACCAGAAGGGTTTCCACCTTATATCTAGTGTCTCATGTGTGATGATGTTTATGTGTTTCTCTTATGCTCTTGTTATTTGATGATTATATGTTTCTTATGGTTTCTTATGATTCATCCTTACTGCTTCTTTTAGTATTGTCAAGCTTCCAACAAATAAATCTTGTTAGTCTTGGAAAAAAAGTCATTGGTGGTCCATTTCTAATAAACAATGTCACACTCCCTCATCGAATGCAAATAAAAGAAAACATTACAATGACTATACATGCATAGTGTTAAAAAAAAAATCAATTGATTGCGGTATTCTCCATTCTTCTTCTATGTAAAGAGAGACTCACAATAAAATTATTCATTATGGATTTACTACCACTATAAGTTGCATGGATAGGAAGGTTCATTGTATCATATTTGTATATATGTGAGTGGTAAATCTTCTATTTTCTTTACCCCCCCATGGCTAGCATCACTAATACCTAGTAGTATTATTACATTATCTATACCTGTTAAGTTTAGGTATGTTCTATGCTAGAGCAATTTATTTAAATTTTCACAGTTAGCAATCACATCAGCATTAAGATAAACTGTAGATAGAACATAAATATAAAACACATAAGACAAGCCAAGACAAGAGGACACAAGATATGGCGCGAGCTAGGGACAAACCCCACAATGTTTGGGGAAACCCTTTGATCAAATCTTCTTTTATCTTCAAAGTTTAGTAGAGAAAGAGAGAGAGAGAGAGTACATTTACAACAAAATTCAACACTTTGACTTATCTAGATCTAGCATAGATCATTTCTCATAACGATGAGATCAGTTGAAGACATTCTGCTTCAACTGATTCTCAAGGTGACTCCTTCAACTATCATCGTGTTGCATCTCGTCCATTTGCTACACCTTACCATGTAGCACCATCATGCTGCTCATGATCACACTTATCATGATGCTGTCCATTGCATCATTCATCATAGCTGCACCATTGTTGTACCTTTACTAAGATCATGCTGGTTGTACCTTTTGAAGTTGTTATAGCAGCATATTTCCAACGATGAGATCTATTTATATCTTCCTTGTGCTCTTTGTTAGATAACTTCATTTAGGGCTTCATTATTATAATGACAGTTTCATCATGTTCCATAAACACTATATTTATCATCATGCTGCCCAGATCATCATAATGCTGCTGAAGGATTTTATAGATCCTCTTTGCCATAGGAATACGTTGATAATACATAAGCCAAGGATCTCCTCATTGAACCCTTATCTCATCATTGAGTCATAGCAAGACAGTAATTTTCTTGACTATGGCTCTTAGCAGCTTCACGCTTTTACTGTGGCTCCATGCATTGTTCATGTTGTGGCTTCTATGTTGTATTCTCCATGCATATATCATGCATAGAGTCTTCATGTTGTGCTTATACCATGGTGCAGATATCAGTCACCTTTGACAATGGATAGGGTTTATGTCTGCGCGTATAGTATCCATGTTGTGTGTATACCATGATGCTCATGATGCTCTACATATACATAACAACGTATATGTTAATGTCTGCGTATACCATGATGCTCGGCATATACATAACAACGTATATGTTAATGTCTGCGTATACCATGATGCTCTGCACATACATAACATATGTTAATGTCTGCGTATACATAACAACGTATTCCCTGCGTACACATTTCCATGACTGCGTTATTAATGTATACATGATAGCGTTGAATTTCCCTGTGTATACATGACATCGTTGAATTTCCATAACTACGTTATGACATCATATAACCTCATCATGTACAACGTGTAATCCATCATGGACAACGTGAGAACTATATATAATCTCCAACATAAGAATATCTCTGTCTTCCTTTGCATGTGGATCTTTATGATCTGCGTATGTGTCTTTATTGTCAGCAGAGATTGCGTTTATTCCTTCCCATACTGCGGCTAGGCTCCACTACAGCGTATAAGCTAGGTCTGCGTATAAGTGTGAACATTGACTGTGGACAACATGACCATTGACGTGTGAATATCTCCCATGATGGCATGAAACCAGCGTATCCACTATGAACAGCGTATGCCAAGATATAGGTTTGTATGTGTGACTATAATTTAGGGCCTTTCCTTTGCCTGCATATGAGGCCTCCTTTACTGCGGCTAGATCTCTGCAACTAGGGCAATGTACAGCAGCTAGGGCAACACTTTGAAGACCAGCGTATCACTCATGGTGTCTCTCTCCTTCTCCAAAAACCCAAGACGTGGAGAGGAGATCACACATGAAGAGGATATCTCTAATGAATCCAAATCCTCTTTATTGATACTAAAAACGTAGAGGTTGAATAGACACATCGGTTGGGCTTCTAGAGCCTACATAAGAGCTGGTTGGCTTGATAATAATTACATAAACAAAATAAATTCATATCTCCATAACTACTTATCGGAATCGGATGATCTTTAGATCAATCCTCCACCTCTCGACGAGAGGGATCCAATAAAAATATCAACTGCCATAAATAAGCCGATCCACATGGAGTTTGGCCCTAGTTTCCAATTTAACACTCCCTCTCAACTAGGGAGAACTCCATTCACTGATCCATATGTCCGACTGTACTATCTCTGCCATTAGTGCTTTGCACTGTTCTGCCTAGCTCTGCTGGCTGTGCTCAGCTCTGCTGGCTTTACTTAGCTCTACTAAGTTTTGCTGGCTCTGCTCTGCTTTGCTGGCTCTACTCAGATCTACTGGCTCTGCTCAGCTCAACTTAGCTCTGTTGAACTATGAAGAAGAAGAATTAATCGAGAATGAGTCATATGATTCTCCACTGACTCAAAGTCAGTCTTAGAGTGCGTACCACTAGTCCCAGACCAGTCTCAACTGACCCGAAGTCAGCTTCATAGTAAGTACAACTCCTACCACTGGGCCCAGACCAGTATCACAGTCTCGGAGAGTGTATCATTGGTCTCAGACCAGTCTCAACCAACTCAAAGTCACCGTCATAGTGTGTACCACTCTCATTGGTCCCAGAGTAGTACTGCACTAACACGAAGTCAGTCTCGGAGTATGTACCATTGGTCCCAAACCAGTCTCAACCGACACAAAGTCAGTGTCATAGTAGGTACAACTCCTACCACTGGTCCCAGACCAGTATCGTAGCCTCAGAGAGTGTACTACTGGTCCCAGACCAGTATCAACCGACCCGAAGTCAGCGTTGTTAGCGCTTGAGATTTCACCCTAGGCTGAGGAAGGTAAACCTTCAAGGCAACATCAAACCATTTCACCTCGTAGCTAGCCCTACGGGGTATGAGAAGGCTCTCTCCGGTCAATCTCAGTAAAATATTCAATGGCGAGATGACCCACAAAGTAACACTGATATTAGGCTAGTAAACTGATTAGAATGATTGATTTGGGGGTTTTAATTAAATGACGGGGCTTTTCTGGGCTGCATGGGCAAAATCACAGCTTGAACAGAGAAATATAATGACTACACAGATTATCAACTGAGGCAAGGTAGGCAAGCAATTTAACACCAAATCTAGATTTTAAATGAGATGGCAAGACTGGTGAGGAGCTGACAAGGGCATAGGAGATGAATCCTTGTCAAACAGAAGAAAACATCGAACGTGAACAAACTTATAGGAGGAGCATATAATACTATGAATTCCTACCTAAACACTTCATTTGTTCAGCTAGAAATGATCATGAAATGAAATGAAACATAACGGTTTACATATGTAACAGAGGAAAAACTAATGTTAAATTGTCATACCACATGAATCTCAGCAAACAGAGCTGTGAAATTCCATTAAATTCTCTGCCAAAAACTGTACAATGAAAGCTCTGTTCCAGCACTCAGCACTCAGAAAATCTCCCCCCTAACTCTCTCCTACAAATGAATTTTTTAATACATTCTATAAAACTGCTGCCCAAAACAGGGGCGTTGTTTTAACTAACTACACAAAAATTGGAAAGAACGTTTTCTTTTTAATATATGAAACAAAAAACCACTGGGGGAAAACAAATCGACCCCAAGACTCGGCATTTATTTTTATCATTATTAATAAAAATAAACTAAAAAAACAATCAGCGCTTCCTGAAGAGAGAATGGCACTCTTTCCATTGAAATCTGTCGATGATTTGGCTAATTTCGAGGCAAATCTGGTGAATAGGTGGCATTACAGGTGTCCTTCCCTTTGCTAAAAATAACATAGGCAATCGCTCCTCGTTTTCTGCTCGAAATCTTTAACAATTTCACACTTGTGTGCCAGTTGTATTCATTGAGTGCTCTTATCGGCCTGCGCTGTCTCAAATGGCCCATAGGTAGTATTTGCGGTGGACATGGTTCAAATATAGGTACTGTGAATGTAAGTTTCTGTGGACCTGATCATTTTTGCCTTGTCTAGTGCACGAGCAGCATCTGTAACAAGTGCTCTTCTTCTTGCAAACAATGCAGGATCTAAGCATATGCAACGCCTTCCAGTAGCCCTCATAAAGGATACAGTCACCATACAATACAGTAGAAGTCTTTGTTTTACAATCTGCAAATTATGCTTCAAGCCGTAATTCATATACCTGGCCAGTGTCCTCTCCAATCTGTACACAAAACTCATCTCGAGTTTTCTCAGATAACAAGACAAATGGACTGCTATCTTTTTTGGCTTTTGATTCTCTTGATTAACTTTGTAAGAACGTTGTCTCATTTGCATAGACTACTCGATGTTCCAGCGATGAAGGCATTTGTGGAAATTCATCAAAAGCTTCCATTGTTATTGGATCCAATCGTCCTTCAGCAATGGCAATCACCATTGACGGTGGCAATTCTCTGAATATTGTCAAATGCCTGAGAGAATCCTTCTGGTAATGGCTTCAAAAATGAGAGGCATTTCATATCAGCATTATACACTCGAGCATGATGGAAAACCGCATTTGCTTCTGTTATCATCTGAATATTTTCCAACTGGAAATAGAAGCCCATGTATTCCATCTTCAATATATTTTTGAATTATGGGGAGTTTGGGAACAATTATTGGCTTTTCCAAGGACATTGCTCGTATCAGAATAGCTGGAAACGCTTGTTCTTCATGAAAGGATCCATAAACCACCAAATCTGTAGTACTCAGTAAGATGTTTACATCGTCATCTTGAGAAGCATGTTGGACAATTCCAGTTCGAAATCCCAGTTTGAAGTGCAACTGTCTGCAACGCCATCCCATAGGTGCTATTGAAGTTGTTACTCACAATGACAAGCCTTAAAGAAGTACCAATAGAATCATTCATTTTAAACTTTGCCATTAAATGCATGGTAGCTTGCATTACCAGTGCATGCTCCCTCCATATACCTGTGTAAGAAAATTGACTTTCAACAACTACAATTACAAAATCATCAGATTTGAAGCGTAATTTGGATAACAAGTACTTTTTCCTGTTCAATGCCATAAAATGCTTCACCTCCCATGTTTCCTTTGGGGAGCCAGGGATAACAAAGAAGTTGCCAGAATTAAATACAGAATACATCATCGCCATAACATAGTCTGAAAAAAAACAACCACATTAGCTCTCTCAAATGCAGACTTCCAGTTGCTGATAATGGTTCTGTGTGTGTCTGAAGCATAAATCCTTAGACGCTTTCCTAATGTATCCTCATGAATGATCCATATGACAGGTACCATTCTAAAAGGTTCTTGCATGAGGCTAGAGTTTATGACTTTTGCTTCAAGAGAGCTCACAACCACACCATCAAAATTTAGCTAGTCGACTTGAAACTGTTGATGTGAATTACTTTGCAGTATATTGACAATAGTTCCAATCTTCTCCCAAGCACCACGGACAGACCCATCTTCAAATGGAAACCAGGTTCAGTAATTCTCTTCGATAGAGCACCGCCTATCCAGTAAGCGCCAACATGTCCTTTTAGAACTTGGTGCAGAATACCAAAACAAGAACTGACAGCTTGAGGGCATTATCCATTGTCAAAGTAAAACCATTCTTTAATAATGGCAGCAGAAAATTATATATATTTGCCAAGGCAGAAAGAAATTCTCGATTATCTTCATTGGAAAACCCTTCGTGAGATGAAATATGAGGCAGCAGCAGGATATGCTTTCACAATAGCATCCAGAGTAGCAACAGCATCATTAAAACCAAAGTAATAGATGCTAGTATAGGTAAATAATCGATTCTCAATATAGCAGACTAGCAATGTGTGGATTATAAGACCGCATTCTGTCACAACACAAGCCTTTGGAGGAAGAAGCGCTAGGCCCAGAATCATCATGGCCAGCACAACACTTGCAAGTTGAAGTCGCTGCCAGTTGAAGAGCTGAAGAACAAATTACATAATCTAAAACAACACATTAATGATTTCTTCTTCAAAACCCTATTTTGAAGAAGAATCAATCTCTGACATGAGACGGAGTCTAACATCGGCTCCATTTGGGATGGCAGCTGCCGCTTCATGGAGGTGCCAAGAACCGCAGAACTTTGGGAGAGCAGACAGTGCCTCCACCCATTGGGCAATGGAGTCATCATCAACACAACCCTTGACTTATTTTCAAACTGAAACTGAACTCAAACAATCTTCAAGCAAACTAAAACAAGATGCTGCCCTTATGGTTGTTTATTTATTTACACAACCTACTCTAATCTGCTGTACAAACAATAGATCAGGTAACACTAAAATGCCAAATTAACCATTCAAGTAAACTTGAGAATGATGTAGCTCGAGAATGCTGCCGCGAGGTCACAGATGCAATTGCTGGCAGCCCTTCATGCAAGTAATGACCCTGGTCACGGAAAAGACAGCCTGATCTGTCAATCAAACTGAAAAACATGTCCATGTAAGTTGCCATTGGATCGCGGAAACCGGACTCTGTTGGCTGCCCCAACTCTGCAATGCATACTTCCAGCTGCATATTGTCAATGTATACATCTATAGGCAAATCTGTTATTTCTTGTTGCGAAGGAGGAAGGATTTCCAAGAACTTTTTAGGGTCTTGGAAATCATATGACTGAATCTGCTCATCGAGATACTGAATCTCATTTTCAACTCATTCAACAACTAACTCACAAAATCTAGTTTTTCCTTCAAGATGAAGCTTCGGAGATTTCAAACATTGTAGGAAAATACTGAAAAATTCTTCATTAATTTCAATATCTACCAACCACTCTCTAACTCCATTTAGAGCTTCACAAAGTGCAGGGTCTGCCACATACCCTACCATTGTATGAACATATCAGCATGCGTTGGAATGTCTGGGTCGAGTTTGGAGTCGCCAGGTGAATGGTTCAGCCTGCATATGTATCTGACTGCTGTCCACCATCAACATCAGATCTACACCTTGATTGCATGTACCGGGACAAAACAATCAACAAGTTGAATGTTCTCCCCAGTATGGTCGCCACTATGTTAGCGCTTGAGATTTCACCCTAGGCTGAGGAAGGTAAACCTTCAAGGCAACATCAAACCATTTCACCTCGTAGCTAGCCCTACGGGGTATGAGAAGGCTCTCTCCGGTCTATCTCAGTAAAATATTCAATGGCGAGATGACCCACAAAAGTAACACTGATATTAGGCTAGTAAACTGATTAGAATGATTGATTTAGGGGTTTTAATTAAATGACGGGGCTTTTCTGGGCTGCATGGGCAAAATCACAGCTTGAACAGAGAAATATAATGACTACACAGATTATCAACTGAGGCAAGGTAGGCAAGCAATTTAACACCAAATCTAGATTTTAAATGAGATGGCAAGACTGGTGAGGAGCTGACAAGGGCATAGGAGATGAATCCTTGTCAAACAGAAGAAAACATCGAACGTGAACAAACTTATAGGAGGAGCATTAGATTTCTGCTCATCAAATATGGCCTTCTTCATATTTGAAACCATCTGTGTCACAAGTGCATAGAGAGGAGATTTCAAGCCAAATTGAAACCATATGAAACGGAAAAAGGCAACTTCGAAAGTATTCTGGAACAGAGTAAAATGTATCAGAAACAGAATCAATTGAGGGCGACCGAACCAAAAATATTCATCACTGAGCCGCACCAATGGAATTCCTTGAACTACAGCATGTTTGGATTGGATTTCTAGTGCCATCTTTCTTATGATTACTTGCAGTTTAGTTCCAACCAATAGAATTATAATCAAAGGAGAAAAACTTAACCAGAAGTATGCCTGACAACTATGCACGTTGAGAAGTAAGTATATCACAGCAAAAACCCATAATGGAAGGCTAATTCCAACAACTGTCTTGAAGTCATCATCCAGGGATCTCTCAATATATTTGTGAAAATTAAATCTGCTTCCTGGAGCTAAGTATGCAAAGATGAAGCCATGGCGCAATGTGAAGTAATCGACTTTAGTCACTGAACATAAAAACTGTTGAAAAAAACATTCAATCCAGATGAAAATTGGTATCCTATTCCAAAAATGCAGATGGCGCCCTCCAAATAGCTTTTTGCCTCTGATTGCTGATGATGTTTCAAATTGTGCTTGTGCAAGGATAGGAGCGTTGAAGTTTGCTGCTGCCTTTTGAAGAGCTAGAGAATAAATTATATAATCTAAAAAAGCAACATTTAAATGATTTCTTCTTCAAAACCCTGTTTTGAAGAAGAATCAATCGCTGACATGAGACGGAGTCTAACAAGCGTCATAGTATGTACGACTCTCACTAGTCCCAGACCAGTTCTACACTGACATGAAGTCAGTCTTGGAGTATGTACCACTGATCCCAGACCAGTCTCAACTGACCTGAAGTCAGTGTCATATTATGTACAACTCCTACAACTAGTCCCAGACCAGGATCATTGATCCCAGATCAATTGAGGTCATCCTAGCGTAGGGAGTATGGTAGATACAATGATGCATCCATCATTACTACTATGTTCCCTAACTTCATTTCCTTGCTCATTGATTAGATGAGAGGTACTTCCCATGAGTCCCAGACTGCATGGGTAGGATGCCTTAACAGGAGAACTTAATTAATCCTGTCCTCACAAGAGAACACATCAATCCTGCTACAATTGCCATGGAGAACACATCAATCCAGGCCGCCATGGAGAACACATCAATCCAGGCCTCACAGGAGAACACATCAATCCTGCTACAATCACCATGGAGAACACATTAATCCAGGCCTCATAGGAGAACTAATCATCCTGCTACACAGGAGAGCAAATCATCCTGTTCCACAAGAGAGTGAATCATCTTGTCCCACAAGAGAGCGAATCATCTTGCTTCAGTGCGCACCACCAGGGGAGAGTGGGTCACCCTATGGTCGTATGTTGCTCCAGTAAGAACCAAAAGCCCCCAGAGCTCCTAGAGCTCAATGTATGCAACATGCAGGACCCTTGTACAAGGGTTTCTTAATGACTCAAAGTCGTTTGGGAAAATCACAAATTTGATCTTTCCACGGGGCTCTCACAAAGTGTATCGACCTATACATCATCTTAATGCAATGGAACCTTCTTGCTCATCGACTTACCATATCCTAGATAAGACAGTATCTGATGTCTACCTACTGGAGCAATCATCGAATACGGGATTTCTTGATAATCGAATCCCACCTCTGGTTGTCACATAAAATCACAGTGGTAATCATCATGTGTATAAATAGCTCATTGAAGAGCTCCAGCAACCAGACTGCCTCACAGAAGGCCATACCAGCAGTAATGTGTTCTTCCTTGGTGGTGCTCAGAGTCACCGACTTCTACTTCCTGCTCATCTAGGATATCGAGGTAGATTCCAAAGAGAAACAACACTGAGAAGTGCTCTAGTGATCCTCCACATTGCCTGCCCACTCATCATTTGAATAGTCATGTGGTTTCATATTTCTGGTAGTGTATCTAAATCCATGAGAGATTGTGCCCTGTAGATAGAAGATTCTTCGCACCAATCCAGTGAGGTTCAACCAAATATGAGCTCACCATGCTAACTGCAACACATATGTCCAGATGGAGGTTCTCCAAGAACATCAACGCGAATGAGTTTATGAAAAAGGCATTTCCCAAATCAGGTCCGACATCACTACCATATAACTTCTTTGAAAGTTAAGATCCTTGAGGTGGTCACAAACTTGAAACTTATCTTTCCACATTCAGAATCCAGCTCCCTCTGTCTCCTATAAATGAGAGGGTCTGCACCTGTCAGAAATAGGTGTCGGTACGAGAGGTTTATCATCCACAACCTCTGAGTAATGGTTTGGATCAGTTTCACTCCTAGTGAATTTCAGCTGCATTAGACAACTATCAATCTTGTCATACTACGCCTGAGGTATTTTTCTTCAGGCCATAGAGGGCTTTCTTCCACCTATATACATGAGATTCCTAATCATGAATCTCAAACTCCTCGGGTTGTTCCAAGCCTATGGACCTGCTACTTGAGGGGAATGGTCCCCTTATAATATTTTCCTTCGGTACATTTCAGACATGTACCTTCATGCTCATTTTTGAATTCAGGCATCCTAGTCACCATCTGACTCACAGGGCTTTGGTGCTGAGTCAATGGTCCCCAGTGGATTTCTTGCAACTTGATACAACCCTGAACTCAAAAACATCTTTGAAAGATCTATTTTCAAACACGTACCTTTCCATTGATAAGTACCACCCTGTAACCTTTGACTTCCATTTCCGAGATGGACACCAGGTTCTTCTTATGATCAAGTACATAAAAGAGATTCTAGGGTTCCTTGCTTTCGTGGAAGAGTCGATCATTTCCTTGATGACTTGCATTACCAGTCATTCCTTGGATCATTGAAGATGTCCCAGGAATGATTGTTATCTTCATCAAGAGATGTGTCTTTGCCATTCAGAAACTCCTTCGCATAACGGCCAAACTTATTTCAACAAGGCATCCACCTTTCCTTCCACCCTTAGATCCGAACTTCCCAATGAAGTGATCTTTAGATGGGCCATCAAAAACTTCTACTGCGCCATTCTGATAACATTCTCTACTTCGACATCACCCTAGGTGAATTATGAGGAACCCATTGATCCTTCTGTCTTGTCCCAATTGTCTTCGGTGATTGCTCTTTCAATCTTGCTTGGACATTGTCTTCACCTCAGCTCTGATACCATGTTAAGTTTAGGTATGTTATATGCTAGAGCAATTTATTTAAATTTTCACAGTTAGCAATCACATCAGCATTAAGATCAACTGTAGATAAAACATAAATATAAAACACAGAAGACAAGCCAAGACAAGAGACACAAGATATGGTGCGAGCCAGGAACAAACCCCACAATGTGTGGGGAAACCCTTTGATCAAATCTTCTTTTATCTTCAAAGTTCAGCAGAGAAAGAGAGAGAGAAAGAGTACGTTTACAACAAAAGTCAACACTTTGACTTATCTAGATCTAGCATAGATCATTTCTCATAACGATGAGATCAGTTAAAGAAATTATGCTTCAACTGATTCTCAAGGTGACTCCTTCACCTATCATCATGCTGCATCTCGTCCATTTGCTACACCTTACCGTGTAGCACCATCATGCTACTCATGATCACACTTATCATGATGCTGCCCATTGCATCATTCATCATAGTTGCACCATTGCTGTACCTTTACTGAGATCATGTTGGTTGTACCTTTTGAAGTTGTTATAGCAGCAACTTTCCAATGATGAGATCTATTTATATCTTACATGTGCTCTTTGTTAGATAACTTCATTTAGGGCTTCATTATTATAATGACAGTTTCATCATGTTACATAAACACTATATTTATCATCATGCTTCCCAGATCATCATAATGTTGCTGAAGGATTTTATAGATCCTCTTTGCCATAGGAATACGTTGATAATACATAAGCCAAGGATCTCCTCATTGAACCCTTATCTCATCATTGAGTCATAGCAAGACAGTAATTTTCTTGACTGTGGCTCTCAGCAGCTTCACGCCTTTACTGTGGCTCCATGCATTGTTCATGCTGTGGCTTCTATGTTGTATTCTCCATGCGTATATCATGCATAGAGTCTTCATGCTGTGCTTATACCATGGTGCAGATATCAGTCACCTTTGACAACAGATAGGGTTTATGTCTGCGCGTATAGTATCCATGCTGTGTGTATACCATGATGCTCATGATGCTCTACATATACATAACAACGTATATGTTAATGTCTGTGTATACCATGATGCTCGACATATACATAACAATGTATATGTTAATGTCTACGTATACCATGATGCTCTACACATACATAACATATGTTAATGTCTGCGTATACATAACAACGTATTCCCTACGTACACATTTCCATGATTGTGTTATTACTGTATACATGATACCGTTTAATTTCCCTGCGTATACATGACATCGTTGAATTTCCATAACTGCGTTATGACATCGTATAACGTCATCATGTACAATGTATAATCCATCGTGGACAGCGTGAGAACTATATATAATCTCTAGCGTAAGAATATCTCTGTCTTCCTTTGCCTGCAGATCTTTATGATCTGCATATGTGTCTTTATTGTCAGCAGAGACTACATTTATTCCTTCCCATACTGTGGCTAGGCTCCACTACAGCGTATAAGCTAGGACTGCTTATAAGTGTGAACATTGACTGTGGACACAATAACCATTGACACGTGAATATCTCCCATGACGGCATGAAACCAGCGTATCTACTATGAACAACGTATGCCAACATATAGGTTTGCATGTGTGACTGTAATTTAGGGCCTTTCCTTTGGCTGCATATGAGGCCTCCTTTACTGCGGCCAGATGTCTGCAACTAGGGCAACGTACAACAGCTAGGGTAGCACTTTGAAGACCAACGTATCACTCATGGTGTCTCTCTCCTTCTCCAAAAACCCAAGACGTGGAGAGGAGATCACACATGAAGAGGATATCTCTAATGACTCCAAATCCTCTCTTATTTATACTAAAAATGTAGAGGTTGAATAGACACGTCGGTTGGGCTTCTAGAGACTACATAAGAGCTGGTTGGATTGATAATAATTACATAAACAAAATAAATTCATATCTCCATAAATACTTATCGGAATCGGATGATATTTGGATCAATCCTACACGTCTCGATGAGAGGGATCCAATAAAAATATCAGTCGCCATAAATAAGCCAAACCACATGGATTTTGGCCCTGGTTGCCAATTTAACAATACCCCACCTATTTCATAATTATATTTATAAGGTAGTGATTTATACTCCATAATGATGAGTGCCAATATTGCAGCAAGGATGTTGCAACTCCTGGGCTACTAGCTTTACTTATCAACCTGGGGTTCGTACAGACTTGAGGTGATAGTGCTATATGCACAAGTAAAAGTGAAGGTCCTACCTATTATCACTATTCATCTGGCAAGAGACCCCAAGGGTTCCAAGCCAGACCTCTATAGAGTCAAAAGAAGCTTGATTCCTTGATGGAAGAAGAGAAAATGTGTTCTAAGAGAGCTACTCTACTGCAGTAATGAAGAAAACAACATGTAATGCTAAATCACACCATATCCTAATTAACCATTTAAACAGCTATGCTAAATAGAATTGCTAAATCAACACTAACCTAATGCTGATATCTAAGCTACAGAAGTAAAGAGAATCAAACCATACTAATGTGTAATAAATAAAACTAAACTAAATCTATTTTTACTTTCTTGGTTTTTTTGGTAAAATGAAGCATGCAATTTAATTGTTCTTGTGGATGTGATAGGTAGATGGAAGGTGGTTGAGGATGGCTACAAGGTCTATGGAGTGTTTGGATGGTGTGGAAGGGTCCTAGGAGGCCTTTTGTGAAAGCAAAGGTCATTGATATAGAAGATCAGGATGAGAACGAACTCATTGTGTAAATATTTATTTATTAATACAGAAGTGCGACTTCGGAGTTTGTGTGGCGTGTGTTGAGTAATTGAATTATGAACTATGTGTGGATTAAATTAATTTTACATAACATAAGTGTGCAGGGAATTCAAAAAGAATATGAGAGAGAGGACAATGCCCATAGGAGTATTACGATGATCGGATAGTGTTGGAGTCTGATTGAATAACAAAACCAAAGCTCATGAGTGGCAGCGTCTAAATAATATGCAAACAAAGTTCAAGAAGGAGTCAAGAATAAGAGAAATCAAAGATCGAAATTAGCGAAAGGAAGAAATAATGAAGCAGTAGTGCACAGGAACCGTTGGATCAGTCGGATCAATGAACATGATTAATAGGAGATGAGCGGCGGAGATCTTATCGCAAGAGAATAAGTTAATAGATGGATGGATCACATCAAGTCATGTGTCAACAGAAGGGTGGAAAATGTGCAGAATGATGGAGTGGTCTTCGTAGGTGGTAAGCAGTATCTCGCGCGCCCTAAGAGCTGTAAGCACGATTCCTAAATTTCACACGATTAGCCTAAGTGGGTGACACATAGCATGATAAAACCACTTTTCTCACGTGCTCTCGATCGGATATACATCATGCAAGAATTCACGGGAGATTGCACAACAACCATTGGATCATGCGGGATTGATCAACAGTGGAGATCGGCTAGGCTAAGTGGTGAGTAAGTGACGAGATAGCCGTTAGATCAAGCGAGACAGATCAACGGTGGAGATTGGCTAAGCTAGTTGGCGAGCAGGTGACGCAATAGCTGTTGGATCAAGCGAGATGGATCGAAGGTGGAGATTTGGAGCACCTAAAGTCAAATGTTGAAATGAATATGTCAACTATGCAACACGTAGTTGATGGTGATTGGTCAGGTTTGTCGTGGATCAGAAAGTAAGGAAATCCACGGGAATAATCTGATTAAGATGTGATTTATTTGCTTCTACTTAAGCATTTCAATGTGTCTAGGGGAATTTCAATGAAAAGAACAGGAAAACTAGTGAGGGTGAGGGTGGAACAAGAGATGGTTGAGGTCGATGAGGTGAAAGATGGATGCTGGTGATGAAGTCTAGACCTCCTCCTGAAGTACTTGCAATGCTTAAAACATGTGTGTCTTCCAAGAATTATGCAACAAGATACATTCTCATAAACTAGAAAAGCATGAATCAGTTGCCCATATTATGCATGAAGAAAGTGTTGAAGGAAATGAGAATATAAGTGAGATCTTATTACAGAAAGAGAGTGATGCAAAAAGATGACAATGAAATGAACCAAGTACTGAATCAAGACAACAAACTCCAAAGCTCATGTGAGAACTAGAAATCTGTGTTTTTGGGGTTGCTGAAGGGTCTCTTCCTCAAGTCATGGTCCCAGAGGGAGGATGTGAGGCTGAGATACCTGCTGACAACCTTATGGTGATATTTTTCTCCTTGCTAACATGCTAATTTAAAGAAGACACAAATGGAAGAAAACTAAAACATGACCAATCTACAATACGCTGTTGTAATGGAAATGCAACTACTTAAGCAAATGAACAATTAAACCATGAATCTATGCTAGCATACATGTAAAATAAAGAGGAGCCTTGGCTGCTATGGTTGGTCCCTAACCCAAGAGCTTCAATCCTCTGAGTTAGCTCAGTTCTGGCTCAAAGCAAAACTCATTCTTATTATCAAAACCATGGATTACATCAAAAACTGTCACAAGTCTTGCAGCTCAAAAATAGAGTAGAGTTTTAGAATAAAAAATCTGAATCCTACTGAGGTCCTAGGCCTCTCTACTTATACAACTGAAGTCTCCAAAGACTTCCTTAAAATTAGGGAGGCTTGGCTCCCACACTCGAGATAAACTGGTGCTTTGTATTTCACTTTCTCGGTTGCCTTTTAGTCCTCATGATTTGGTTGTTTGCACTCCGAGCTGATGGAGGAATATTCGAATGGAGGGGTAGTAAATGAAGAGGATTTACCTCCTATAATTCCTCTCCCTTGTCCCATTCGAGTTTTGACCAAGGTCTTTGCCAAAATTCCTTGATTTTATCCTTTAATCCTGTATTAAATACACATTAGACCATAAAGAAAAACAACCAACTCTAACTCATCTCATAAACAAAATTTAATCAAAAGTATGCAATAAGTTGTGAGAATAGTTGGTTTGTGTTAGGTCCCTACAATACTAGTGATTACCCCATTACTATTGTAGTTGTATCCCTTATTAATACTTTTGTGCCCCTATTGTCCCCATATTGTTATTACTATGCCCCATAGAATCCCTCTATTGTTATTTTTGTGCCTTTATATTATTATTCTTAGGTCGGCTGGGTTATATTGTGACTCCTTAGACTCCTATATATAGAAAGGAGGTTTTGTCATTTGAATCATCAAGGAATCATTCATTTGTGTAATGTAAAGGAGGTTTCCCCCTAGAAGAGGCTGAATTCTAAGGCGTTGATCTATCTATTCTATCTTTTTGTGAGCTGGTTTCATAACATTTCGTATCAGAGCTTTGGATTCTAGGGTTTCACTACTCCAAATAGGTCATCGTGGAATTTTCGTTATAAATTTTTTCCTGCAACATTTTAGAAGTGAAAAAAACACCATTTGAGATGAAATCGCACTAAACCTCAGATCCGAATTTCAGATCTTTTCGTGCTATATTGGTGGAGATATGATTGGAGGAAGTTGGTCTTTTTGCAGACTCCTGAATTACATTCCAAACAGGTGACCTGGGGAAAATCGTCATAACTTTCTCTCCGAGCATCGGATTGAAATCTTGTAAGAAGGTACATAAAGAGGACGGACTGTAGTTTCTTGTATATATTTTTCAGAGCCAAAGGTTGAAATAGGGACATGTGGCATGTCGTAGAAGTTCACTCTACTAAACTAGTCTATAATCAGGTCACTGTGGGAGATTTGGTATAACTCTTCTTTGGAGAATCCAATTTGGATCAGACTGGTGGCATTGGAAAGAGGACACAAATGGCTACTGGAGGTCACAATTTCAAAACTAGATGATCCGAAATTACAGAGATACATCAGAGGCAATATCAAGCTCCTATAAAGTGGAAAAAGGTGTGTAGATTTTTTTAAATTTTTGCTTAAGTGTGGTTTGAAAAATTATTTTGAAGGAATTCAAAGAGCATAGTAGAGCATTATTATTGGTAACTAATGCCCTAAGGAAAGAAAATGAAAACACCTAGTAAGCAACCTGAAAGCTCTAGCATGACTCATGAAGAAGAGGAAGAAATACTACATGATATATCAAAATTACAAGACCAAGTCCAACAACTGTCACTCTCACAAAAGCTAATAGAAGCTAAGATAAATGGCATGGAATGTAAGATAAAGGGTGTGGAAGCTAAGATGAATGGCATGGAAGCTAAGATGGATGATTTGAAGATATATTTGAAGAAATATTTGAAGACGGACATGACAGATTTGAAGACAGACATGGCAGATTTGAAGATAGATTTGACAAATTTTCTACAAGAAATACTTACTAATGGTGAAAGGGTAGTAAAGGAAACTCATGATGCGAACAAAAGAAATGTTAATAATGACTTCATAGACTCTAATGTTGGATCGAAGACCCACCATATTCTAAAAATTGATATGAAGAAGATTGATGGCAAGGATCCCGCAACATGAATATTACAGATGGAGCAATTTTTCGATCTCAATAATGTGCAAAACACACAAAAGGTACGTATTGCAACTTTATATTTGGAACCAAATCAGTTTGTATGGTATCAATGGCTTTTCTCTCGTAAACAAATTATCACTTGGGAAATTTTTACGGAAGAATTGACCACACATTATGAGGATACAAAAAGCAACACTTTTTTTAGCCAATTGATAAGTCTCAAACAAGAGGGTTCAATAATGGAGCACATTGAGGAGTTCCAAAAATTGAACATAAGGGTAAAAAATATTCCAGAGGAGCATAGGATTGATGTGTTCATAGGGAATTTAAAGGATAATATCCAACATGATGTTCACCTTTGGGAACCTAATTCGTCAGAGAAGGCATTCAGGTTAGCAAGAAAAATGGAAAGCAAAATTATGGCAACCAGGAAGCATACCACTCACAACTATAAAGATGGAAGTGTTGTTGCCCCTAGTCTTCCACAACCTATAAGGTTGACACCTCAACAATTGGAAGAAAAAAGAGCAAAAGGGATTTGTTACAGTTGTGATAGCAAATACACTAAATTTCATAAGTGTGCTGAGAAGAAATTATTCTACATAGATTGTGAAGAGGAAGAAGAAAAGGAGGAAGAAAGGTCAAAAGAAGAGGATATACTCTAGGAACAAAGCATAGATAAAGAAGAAATGGATTCGACCATATCTTGTAATGCATTGGCGGGAATCACCACTCCTCAAACCATCAAGATAGAATGAAAAATCAAGAAGAAAAAGGTAATAGTGTTGATTGATTCAAGAAGTACCCACAATTTTATTCATTGTAAGGTAGCAAAAGAATTGAATTGCTTCCTATATCCAGCACCACAGTGTCAAGTGACGATTGTAAATGGAGGAACAATAAATTTCTCTGGAAAGTGCCATAATATCAAGCTATCCATGGGAGAATACGTATTAACTAGCCCAATGTTTTCCATTCCAATGGGAGGTGCTGATGTTGTACTAGGAGTCCAATGGCTACAATCCTTGGGTACAATAGCTTTTAATTTTCAAGAAATTTTCATAAAATTTTATGCAGAAGGAAAGGAAGTTGAATTAAGGGGTATTACAGGGAAACCGGGAAAGATAATCAGCTCTAACGGTATGACAAAGCTTCTAAAAAAGAACAAAGAGGTGTAATTGCACAATTATGTTCACTAGATGTTTCCACATCGAAATCATCTATTCCTCCAGATCTCCAAAAAGTCTTGGACAATCATTCCAAGGTATTTGAAACTCCCAAAGTTCTCCCACCTATTCATGATCATGATCATGCTATTCATCTGATTCCAGGAAGTGTTCCTCCAAACATCAGGCCGTACAGATATCCCTATGCCCAAAATAGTGAAATTGAACATATGGTGGCAAAAATGGGAAAGGCTGGTATAATTCAACCTAGTCAAAGTTCTTTCTCTACTCCAGTAGTATTGGTGCACAAGAAGGATGGATCATGGTGCATGTGTCCAGATTATAGGGAGCTCAACAAGCTCACTATCAAAGATAAGTTTCCCATTCCTATCATTGATGAATTATTGGATGAATTGCATGGATCAATTTACTTCACCAAGTTGGACCTTCGTTCAGGATATCATCAAATAAGAATGAAGACTGAAGACATTTCGAAAACAACATTTAGAACTCATGAGGGTCATTATGAATTTTTGGTCATGCCTTTTGGCCTTACCAATGCACCTTCTAAATCTCAAGGTTTGATGAATTCCATTTTGAAACCCTTCCTTAGAAAAATTGTGTTAGTATTTTTTGATGATATACTAATCTACAGCAAGTCTTGGAAGGATCATGTTGAACATGTTGACAGGGTGCTACAACTATTGGAGGAGAAACAATTATATGCAAAAAGATCTAAATGTTTCTTTGGAGTACAAGAGGTTGGATATCTGGGTCATATTGTATCTCATGAAGGAGTTAAGGTAGACCCTAGCAAAATTAAAGCCATTAAGGAATGGAAAATCCCCACATCCATAAAGCATCTGCGGGGATTCTCGGGTTGACAGGGTGTTATCGCAAGTTTGTTAAGAATTATGGGAGAATAGCAACACCTCTAACAACATTATTGAAGAAAGATTCATTTTCATGGACTCCAGAAGCAACAAAGGCCTTCGAATATCTTAAAGAGGCAATGTGCCAAGCACCGGTCTTAGCTACAGCGGACTTCACAAAAACCTGTATTGTGGAATATGATGCTTCAGGAAATGGAATTGGTGTTGTTTTAATGCAAGATGAAAGACCCATTGCTTTTGAAAGTTGTCCAATCAAGGGAAAGTTTTTACACAAAGCTATTTATGAGAAGGAAATGTTGGCAATACTACATGCACTTAAGGAAAGGTGACCCTACCTAATGGGAAGACACTTCAAGGTAAAAAAGGATCATGATAGCCTTAAATACCTTTTAGAACAAAGATTATCCTCCGAAGAGCAACAAAATTGGGTCACAAAGATGTTGGGTTATGACTTTGAAATCATCTACAAAAAAGGGAAGCAAAATGTGGTGGCAGACGCACTCTCAAGAAAGGATGAGGATGTGGAAGCATTGTTGTGTGCCATTTCTATTATCCAACCAGATTGGATGAACGAAGTAAGGGAGGAATGGAAGAATGATGAAGAAGTGTGGGCACTTATTCGAAAGTTACAACAAGATTCCAGTACATCTGATACATTTAGCTGGAAAAATGATTCGTTATGGTACAAAGATCGCTTATACTTCTGTAAGAATTCCCAACTCAAACAAAAGATTCTTATGGAATTGCATAGTTCTCCCTTAGGAGGGCACTTAGGATTTTTAAAAACTTACCACAGGGTTAAGGAGGAATTTTTTTGGGATATCCTTAAATCGGATATTCAAAATTTTGTGGCAGAATGTTTGGTTTGCCAACAAAGTAAAGTTGAAACAATTAAGACCCCAGGTCTATTACAACCTTTATCCATTCCAAGCCAACGTTAGGAGGAGGTTTCAATGGATTTTATCACAGGTTTACCCAAGTCTGAGGGAAAGAGTGTCATCATGGTGGTAGTTGATAGGATTACCAAGTTTGCACACTTTTGTGCATTATCACATCCATTTAGAGCCAGTACAGTTTCTACTGCATTTATTGAAACAATTCAAAAGCTACATGAAAATCCAAAGAATATTGTACGTGATAGAAACCCCATTTCACTGGAAATTTTTAGACAGAATTATTTTCTTGTCTTAGTACTCAGTTAGCTCATAGCTCATCTTATCATCCTCAATCTGATGGGCAAATTGAGATAGTAAACAAATGTTTGGAAGGATATCTTCGTTGCTCTGTATCTGATAAACAGACACAATGGGTCAAATGGTTGCCTCTAACTGAATGGTGGTACAACACTTCCTTCCATATAGCAACAAAAATGACCCCATTTATGGCACTTTATGGATATCAGGCACCATCCATCACATCATATTTAAGAGAAAATTCTAAGGTTCAAGCAGTGGAACATCACATCGAGCATCAACAACAAGTCCTCCAACTCTTAAAGGATAACCTTGGGTTGGCGCATAATAGAATGAAACAATAGGCAGATCAACATTGCAGCAAAAGAAGTTTTGATGTAGGTGATTGGGTATTCCTATGGCTACATCAATATAAACAAATGTCCCTCAAGCAAGCTAAGAATGATAATAACTTATCACCAAAGTATTATGGTTTGTACAAGGTGTTTCAAAAGATTGGTACTATGGCATACAAATTGGAGCTTCCTGCATCTTCTCAAGTGCACCCAGTTTTCCATGTTTCATGTTTAAAGAAGGTTATAGGTGACAAGCTCCCAGTTCAAACAATATTACAAGAACTTGAGGAGGAAGGAAAAATTATATTGGAACCGGAAGCAGTCACAGAAACAAGAACTTGATAGCTATGAAATTGATCAATTTCAAAGTATCTCATCAAGTGGAAGAACTTATCCGCTGAAGATTCCACATGGGAGGATAAGAATTTTATACAGAATCATCAAGAACTACTCAAGCATTGAGGACAACACTTTTTTGAAGGAGAGGGGCATGTTAGGTCCCTACAATACTAGTGATTACCCCATTACTATTGTAGTTGTATCCCTTATTAATATTATTGTGCCCCCTATTGTCCCCATATTGTTATTACTATGCCCCATAGAATCCCTCTATTGTTATTTTTGTGCCTTTATATTATTATTGTTAGGTCGACTAGGTTATATTGTGACTCCTTAGACTCCTATATATAGAAAGGAGGTTTTGTCATTTGAATCATCAAGGAATCATTCATTTGTGTAATGTAAAGGAGGTTGCCCCCTCGAAGAGGCTGAATTCTAAGGCGTTGATCTATCTATTCTATCTTTTTGTGAGCTAGTTTCATAACAGTTTGACTAAGCTAGGAGATGAATTAAGGCCCATATAATTACCCAATGATGAGGCTCATCATCACCCCCCATT
The DNA here is from genome assembly GCA_031772625.1 of Pinus tabuliformis. Taxonomy (NCBI): domain Eukaryota; kingdom Viridiplantae; phylum Streptophyta; class Pinopsida; order Pinales; family Pinaceae; genus Pinus; species Pinus tabuliformis. Next base: position 659,908,872 of record CM062817.1, read on the forward strand.
GAAAGTGTTGCTAATCCTCTAGGCAACTTAGTCAATGTCCATGTCCTTCATGGATCTGGTAGCCTCTCTAACATCCCATGCCTCTGTTGTGGTCTCTTCTTCTTGTTAATAGAAGCTTGCTTTCCTTTCTACTTCTTCCCACTACCTCTTTTCCTCTTCTTCTTTTCTCCCTTCTAGCATCCCTAAGAGTAGTGGTGGATTGAGTTTTAGGCCTATCCAATTGACCTTCAACCTTTACATTGATTGCTTATACATAGGTGTCCTATTGAGTGCCTCTCTCAACCTTTGAGGGGAGTGATATTCTTTGATCCTGAAGCTGTGTAGCAGTGTGTTCCATCTCCTTAAGCATGCATGTATACTATCAGCTCCTAGAAGCCTAAACATATCCTCAAAATGTGAAATTGATGTCTCTTGGGCAGCAAGATATCTAGGTTCCAGCTGAGGATAATTTGCAATTAGATTATGGGTGTTGATTAGGGCCATGGGATTTGATTATTTAGCTCTGATGAAAATAGGTTCATTTTTCTCTTTGGCTAATATTATTTTCATATCTGCAGCCCTTGACTCCTCATCGTTCATCCATGATGCCAAAGCCATTAATTGTAGATCTCCTAGCTCGGAATTAAGATCCCAAACATTCATGTCTATGAATGCCATGTTGTGAAAGTAAAACTCAACCATTTTGGCCCTATCCTCTAGTGTACCTTGATCACAAAGATTAATAAACTTCCTGTACTCCTGAAATGGCATGGTGCCCCTTTGTGCTAGTGTTTTAATCTGAAATTGCAGTCATTGTTCTCTGAGGTAAAGAGTAGAGGATTTAGCTAGCATCCTACACTAGATGGCCTCCAAGAAGAGGCTGGCCATACATGCTAGTTAGTTTTCCCTTTCCTATAGCTGTCCTCTCAGCCATGGATTTTCCTTATCAAGTTGATCTCTCATTATTGTTTCTCTGTCCCTTAAGCCACTTAGCTCTTTTCCCATTTCCCTAAGCTTCTCTTCCATGTGCCCAATGTATTCCACCCCTTTTTAAGGTAGGATGGCCTTACCCTTTAAGGAAGTTGATCTAGTACTAGGCCTCCTTATATAGGTGATTGGTGTCTTAGGGGAAGGCATTTTGTCTCTTGGTGTAGGGAAATATTCAATCTCAATAGGGATTTTTGTTGATATTTGTGGCTTCCCTTGTTTGATTCTTGTGTTGTTTCTTGTTCTAAAATATAGAGGGGTTTGCCTCCCTCGTTTCCCTGTTTTCCTGACTGGGGTTCTGAGACTAGTGAGGGCAGCTGCTGCCTCCCTCTCAGGGGCCTCTGGAGACACCCTAGTTAAATCCTCCTTGTGTTATTCACCTTCTGTTTCAATGCCCTCTTCCTCTCTATTTTTCTTATCTTCTTCCTCTTGTTGTTCTTTCTCATCTCCATTAGTTTCTTCCTTTGTTTCTTCCTCCATTTCAACATCATCATCCTTCTCTTCTCCATCAGTTTCTTGCTTCGCTTCCTCCTCTATTTTAGCATCATCCTCCTTCTCTTCTCCCCCTTCTTCTTCTGCTTCATCATATTCCTCTGTTTTAGTTTTTCTTCATCCATCTCATCCTCATCTAGCTTTGTATCTTCTTCTTCTTGTTTTGCCTCCTCCTCACTGACAGAAGGACTAGCATGATAGGTGAGTGTTTTGATGTCATCCTTTGCTAGTAAGTCTCTGAATACTGACCATGTTATAGGGATTCAAAGGTTTTGGAGGGCATCCTCAATGAGGATCCTGATCAACCCATGGTGAGCCAATTGTTGGGAATTCCCTTCCTTTACTTTGTTGCTGGAGTCTATGAGTGAGTGCTTCAAGAAATAAGGTATGATGAGTCTTTGGTGAACTAGTGTTTCTACCCCAAATCTTAATTCTTCAAGCATCCTAAAATGGTAGCCATAAAAAACACTGTATGTACCCTCACATGAGATATATTTGATGAGTTGGTAACATATCTCACTCCATGGGTATGGTAGACTGTCCCTCTTTACTCCATTTTTATCCATTGTGGGTTCTTCACCTTCTAAAATTTCTTTTTTGCCATCTGGCTATTTGCTTTCTCTTATTTTCTCCATGGAATTCCTAGGGGAAGTGTGGTGACCCTACTGATGAGCTATGGGGTGAGATCTATAGTGAGCCCTCTAATTGTAACAGTGGCATGGATTCTGCTATGTGGAGTGAGGGGATGAGCAAATTCTTGAGCCACCTCATCATCATACCCTGTGAATTTTTCGAAGAACCTCATCAATTGGTGTTTTATAAAGATTTCAAGCACTTGGGGGTGTTTTTGTATCCTCATAGTGTTTGTGAGTTCTCTCCTATTAGACCCTCCTGTAATCTTGCTTGTGAGGCTTGAGGAGGAAATGAGAGGTTTGACACAAGAATTTTAAATTCAGGAGAAAATGGAGTTTCCTGTGTATGTAATTCACCTCCCACAGTTGTTATATCCACTAGCTTTTAGAGAATTTATAGTTCATTTGCTTGTAAATGGGGATGGATTTTTTACAGCATATGCCAATGGGCATCTACAACATGTAATTTCACCCAAATGAAATTATGAATTTTCTTTCAGGGAAAAAATGGGGATGGATTTTTAGATCCTACCTCTTTAGAATGGTGGCAGTGGACAATTCTCATGATATTCCCTCTTGAACCCCTCTCTGTCTATCTTGTAAACTTCTCCTGTAGACTGTTCCTGTAGGAATTCCTGTGCATGCTCCTGTAGAAATTCTCTTGTAGAACAATGGATCCTTATTTCCAGTGGGTGGCTAGAGTTATGAGAGCGACTTGAGTGAGGGAGTTTATAGGAGGTGGAATGCATGAATGCATGCAAACGATGTTTTGTTTCCCTTTATGGCTTTTCAAGGTGAGGTTGTGCATTGGCAGCAGAGGTACGTTGCCATTTTTGGACCATTGGTCCACACTACCACCTCATCATTCCCACTTCTCGTAATCAACTCCCACCTCGTATATATGTAGTTAACTACTTCTTGTCCTACTCCTCCTCTACCTTTGAGTTGACTGCAACCACGTGTGAGAGGACACCTGGTTTTGTATGTGATGACTGAACGAAGGTGGAAAACTTAACTGGCCACCTTTTCACTTATAAACCAACTACCTCATAACCCTTACAATTTTTGATCAAATGTTGCATATGAGTGAGTGAGCGGGATACTTACTTGTGGTATCGATGCCATGCTACAGTTGTCAAGGATCAAGGTGCTGCATTGTTTATTTTCTGCATGGTCATTCTTCTTCCTCCTTTATTGTTTGTTGATGGTTTCTTGGCTTTTGCAGGTGTTTGTGGCTGAAGATCTAATGTTGCTACTATTGTGGAGCTCCTGGATCATCCTAGTGAAGACTTGTAGCGGATGATTGATATTTTGTGGGATAGGCTGCTATAGGATTTCCTATAGGATGTCCTCTAGCTGCGTCTCCCTTAGAATTTCTTAATCATGTTGCTGGCTGGGGATATGAGGATGCTACAATGAATGGAAAGAGGGAGTAGGAGTGTGTGTAGAGCAAGGGACATTTAGGTAACGCTCTTACTCTCCTCCGTTTTCCATTTTTTTTTTTTTTTTTCATAACTGGCAGAAACTGATCTCCTTTTATTTTGAATGGTGACTACAGGGATGATGGTAATGAATGAGATGAGGGGTTATATCATGTATAGAATGAATTTCTGGGACCTAACGAACCTACCATTCTCCCTCGGATTTCTTCCTATAGGAACATCTTGTAGGTTTTCAGGGGATCCTGTAGGAATATAGGGGATCCTGTAGAAAACACAGTCTTCGCCTAAACTGAAGTAATGAAGTTCAAAAAATAATGGAATTGATGGAGGGATGCATGGTAAGAAGTGGAGGAGATGAATATATGTGAGGCAGGGTTCCCTTTGGATCTTCTCTTTGCTTCTTGATTGTCTTTCCCGCCCACCTGCAAATAAAAATTATATCTTTTTTTCTCTCTTTTTTTTTGAAAAACACCTAGGCTGCCTTAGAGAGGTTTTCACCCTAGATGCTTTCCCTAGGCACCTCATGGAAGGTTTTCACCCAGGGATCTTCTTATTATTTTTTTTCCATTTTTTTCATCATCAGGCCACCTCATGAGGTTTTCAACTGAAAGATGGGACTCAGATGCCTCATGGAGGTTTTCACCTGAATTCTTTTTTTTTTTTTCTCTTTTTCAGTGACTTGATGAGGGAGGAGCTGGAACTTGCTCCACCATCATCACTGTCTTATTGATATTGTCAATAAACTCTTGTTTTGATAGGGGCCTCTTGTACATTTTCAATCGATGTCCATTAACAAGAAATGGAATGGCTTCTTCATCTATAGTTCTAATTTACACTGAACCATTATCATGGAATATTTCCACCAAATAAGGTCCAATACATCTTGTCCTTAGCTTTCCCTTGAAGTCTTTATACCTAGAATCATATAGCAATGCCCAATCACCCTCTTGAAATTTCCTCCTTAATATGTCTATCATGGCAGATCTCCCTCTACAGCTGAACTATCTCTCTATGTAGGAGGGCCTGCATTCTGAATTCATCTAAGCCATCCAAATGGAACAATATTTATTTTTGTGCATGACTGAGATCCAAATCTAGTTGGGATGCCATCCTTAATGTGTTATATTCAAAATCAATGGACATCAAAGCCTTTTCCCCATAGACCGGCTCTTAGGGTGTGAATTTAGTGGTGGTCTTCCATGTTGCATTATAGGCCCAAGTGCCCTCAACTAGTCTCTCTACCCAATCCTTCTTACTGCTACTCACTACCTTGGTTAAGATGCCCTCTAGTGCCCTGTTGGTCACCTCCACTTGCCCATTAGCTTGTGGATGATAAGGAGTGGAGGTCCTATGCTTGATTTTGTGATGGCTGAGCAGTTCTTCAATCATATTGGAGGTAAAATGGCTACCTTCATCCGTGATTATCTCTTTAGGGTACCCAAATTTGTAGAATACATTCTTCCTTAGAAACTCAACCACCTTCTCTTCTTTTGTTGCCTTAATTGCCTTGGTTTCAGCCCACTTAGTCAAATAATTAGTGCACACAATAATGTGTTGTTCTTTTCTTTGAAGGAGGGTCGATAGGCCCAATGAAGTCCATGGCCCACTTGCAAAATGGCCCGAAAGTCACTTGAGGTTGTAGGGGCATTTCATCTCTTGGAGTAGGCTTTCCCATCCTCTAACATCGACCACACTGACTAATGTACTTTTTCACATCCTGATGAAGAGTGGGCCAATAATAGCCTAGTTGAAACACTTTGAATGGTGTCCTCTTTGCTCCAAAGTGACCACCACAAGGCCCATCATGACAGGTCAGAAGGATGTTAAAAACTTCCTCTTCCCTTACACACCTTCCCAAGATTTGATCTGGGCCAAGTTTGAAAAGATTGCCCCCAATCCAGGTGAAGGGGGTGCTTTTCCTAACTATCTTGCTCTTTTATTTGGAGGGCAAGTTTGGTGGGAATTGTGCTAATACCAAATAGTTTGCTATATCAGAAAACGACGGGGAGACAACTGAAATAGCAAACAAATTCTCATCTGGTAACTGGTCATCCACCATTCCTTCTTTACCTTTAGGCAGATTCATCCTAGATAGAAAGTCTGCAACAACATTTTCCTTACCAGCCTTATCAACAATAGTTTTATCAAACTGTTGTAATAAAAGCAACCATATTATAATTCTAGCATTCACATCTGGTTTGTTCATTAAATATTTGATTGCAGCGTGGTTAGTATGCACAAATGTTTGGTAGCCTATAATGTAATGCCTAAATTTGTTTAATGAATGCACAACAACCAGGAGTTCCTTTTCAGTCACAGTATAATTTAGCTCAACCTTTGATAGGTTCTTAATGATAAAATAGATGGCATAGGGCAATTTCTCCTCTACCTGACCTAAGGCTACTCCTATGGCTTTGTGTGAGGCATCAACATGAATATGAAAAGGGAGGGCCCAATTTGGGCCTTGAAGAATTGGTGTAGTGGTTAACTTACCCTTTAAAATGTCTAAGGCCTCTTGACAACTTTTTGACCATATAAACTCAGAATCTTTGGCCAAAAACCCAAATAAAGGAGAGGCCAACTTGTTGAAGTCCTTTATGATCCTTCGGTAGTATCTAGATAACCCCAAGAAACTCTGGACATCCCTCTGCTTTTACAGAGGTGGGACCCTTTGAATGATTACTATTTTGTTCGGGTCGACTTGTAGTCATTGCTGAGATATTGAATGACCTAGCACAGTCCCTTCAGTCATTAAGAATTCACATTTTCCTAGACTAAGAGACAGGTTACTTTCAATGAATTTGTGCAATATTTTGCCTAGGTTAGTCAGGGCTTCTTGAAAATCACAGCCATAAGGTGTCAAATCATCCATATAGGTTTCCACCGCATCATGTACTAATTCGGCGAAAATACTCAAGACTTCTCTTTGGAAAGTGGCAGGAGCATTGCATAGGCCAAAAGGAAGGACCCTATAGGAAAAAATACCCCAAGGACAGGTGAATGTGGTCTTATCTTGGTCTTCTTGGTAGATTTGGATTTGGTTGTACCCACTGAATCCATTTAGGAAAGAATAAAACTTCTTCCCTGCCAGGCCATCTAGCACTTGGTCAATGAAGGATAGGGGAAAATGATCCTTCTTTGTGGATTTTTTCAACTCCCTGTAATCGACACAAATCCTCCACTTGCCATTTTTCTTGGGAATTAACACTAAAGGAGACACCCACTCACTATCAGAGATAAGGTAAATGAATCCTGCATCTAGCAGTTTTTGCAGTTATTCTTTGACTATATCTTTAAGAGCTGGATTCATCCTCCTTTGTGGTTGTTGGACTGGATTGCAACCTTCCTTGATGTATATGTGGTGAGTACACACTGAGGGGTGTACTCCCTTCATTTTCTTGTAACTCTGAGCGAAGGATTCTAGGTTTTCTCTCAACAGGTTGCATAGCTTTTCCTCTTCGAGAGAAGAAAGAGATGGATTAATTTTCAAAGTTTTCTCTGGGCTGAATTATATATTTTTGACATGGAGTGGGTTGGAATCGACCAAGAATAAGTCAATTGGATGATTTTTTTGGATTTCCCTTGCTTCTTCTTCTAATGGTAATTAACTAGGTGTTGGACTTTGGAGTAGGTGTTCAATAGAGTCATCCTCATCTTACTGTCCTCCTCCTATTGTTGCTTCCAAAGCATAAAGTTGGGTGGAATAAACCTCATCTTCTTCCTCCTCCTCCAACCATAAAGGTAAATCATGCTCTAGAGAAGGTTGAGCAGGAGGGTATAGGACTAACTGTTTGGACATATGCCCATTCTTGATGGTCATATTCCTAGCTCTGTAGCTAATGTAAGCATTGGTTGTGGCCAACCATGGCCTCCCAAGGATGAGAGGGTAACTAGTAAGCTTAGCCTTAGGCTAGAGAACTAGAAAATATGCAGGGTACTCCCAGGAGTCAATGGAGACCATTACATCCTCCACAATTCCCTTAGGGGTGACTGTGGAACGGTTTGCAAGTTGTAGAACTGTTGTGGTCTTCCTCAATGACCCTTGGAGGTTGAGCTTGAGCATGGTGTCCTTGGTCATCACATTAATGGCAGCCCCAATATCGATCAGAGTGTGTGGGATGATGGTGCCATTGATGTGCACATCTACTACAGGGCTTCTAGGGTCCAAATATTTCAGACATATTACTTGCCCCAGCATTAAATTGGACAGCTACCCAATGACATTAATGGTAGGGTCATCCCTTCTTCTTCTTCCTGGATGCTTGAAGCATTTATCTTTAATAAAATTATTGTAAATGGGAACATCTTTTATTTCATGGAGAAGGGGGATCTTTACAAATATATTTTTCAATTCTCCAAGAAGTTCAGTTTCCTCTGGGGTAGGCTGGAGTGATTGGGCTAATCTCTCAGGAAAGGGTGGATTTACTTTAAGTTTGCTTTCCTCTGTTTCTTCCTCAACCTCCCTATGTGGAGAGGGAGGTTGGTTATCCAGGAGAATTCTTCCAGATCTTAGGTTGATCTCCTAGATTTCTACAACATAAGCTAGGTATGATGTCTCTCCACTATATACTTGTTGATTCTACCTATTGTTTGGGTTTAGATTTTGCTGGGTAGGAATCTGGGGTTGCTTGGGTGGAGCAGAGTGTAGGAGTTGTGGTTGGGTAGGTGGTGGAGGCAATAGAGCTAGAGCATTGTTGTATTGTTGCCTCCACCCCTGGAGTGGGGTATTCCACTAAGGTTGTGGCAGAACGTAAGGTTGAAATGATTGGCTAGCTAGCTGGGAATGATACTTAGATTCATAGGACCAAGGAGGGGGTGTAGACCAGGAAGGATGAGTAGGGGGTCCCCAAGAAGGTATAGCTGTGCTTTGGTTGGGGTTGTAATATGCATGGGATGACCCTTGCATACCCTGCTAGTATGGTCTAGGCCTAGGAGGTCTCCTTTAGTTGATGTAGCAAAGCTACTCAGTTACCCCTTCAACTCCTTGATATACAACTTTGAGTCCGGGTAAAGAAGGGAACTTGTCTCTGGAGTGGTTTTGTTCACAGACTGAGCAAATTTCAATACAGTTCAATGGAAATTTGTTCCTAGGATGCCTCCTAGTGCATCTAGGAAAAAAGATGGCCAGGGCTCTCTCTGCTTCCTCTTGCTTCCTTTTGATGTTCATGGTATCCAATTGCAAGGCAAGGGTTTGAAGCATCTCACTTTTGAAATCTTCTAGCATATTTCCAATTTCACCCTTGATGGATGAGTTGGAAGATGATGTACTGGCCATAGGTTTACTACTCCTACCCTTTTTCCTGGCTGCCCTAGAATGGTTTCTAAATATAGCCTTGATATCCTCATAAGTTAATTGGTAGATATCTCTTCCTACTAAAAAATGTAAGGTATCCATAAGATATTCCCTTACTCCTCTGAGCAGGACCAACTTTAGTGACTTAGGGTCAAGTGTGCACCTGGCCCTTTTGTAGCTGAGATTGAATCCTTTTTCGTATTATTCTAGGGATTCATCCTGGCCCATGGTCATCCTGAAAATTTCTTCTTTAGTATCCTTTGACCTACAATAGTCCTGATATTTTTTGTTAAAATCCTGCTGCATCTGAGCCCAAGTTGTGATGCTATCTCCAAGTAAACCCATGAAACAGTGCAATGTTGTATCCTTGAGGGTAGAAGGAAACAATTTTAACTTTTTATCATCATCTGAATAGCCATAGGTTCGACATATAACAACAAACTCAAATAGGAAAGTTTCGGGGTCCTCTTTGGTCATGCAATGGAAATGAGGTAGGGTAGAGGTGCTTATATTTGTCATCTTGGTGTCCCCATTGGTTTCACTGATGGGGAAGGCACTCTCAACTCGTTCTCTTTTCCCTCTGTCATTTTGGTTTTCAGCCATTGGCTCAGTAGGAATGGTTTCTTCTTCTTCTTCTTCCCCTGTAGGTTCTTCAAATATCTCAGGTTGCTCACCTAAAGGTTCCTCCAGTTCACAGCCACCGAAGAAGAGAGAAGGTTGGATGTTGGATGCAGGGGGTATTTGGCAAGAATTTCCGTAAATTGTCCCTATTCCTACGAGGCATGAAATGAAATTTTTTTGGGTTGGCTTTTATAAGATTTTTAAGTTGGAAAGTACTTTGCAGAAATGAAATTGTTGATTGAATGAAAACTACTGATAGAAAAAAACTACTTGCTGAATTGAAATTCTACTTGCAGAATGGAAAGGAAAGCAGATAATGATAACTGAAAGAAAGGAAGCTACTAGAATACTTTTGCAGAAATGAACCAATGGCAGAAAATTGGAGACTAGAAATAGAAGAAAAGAAAGCAGTAACCACATTCTACTCAGACACCTCCCCCGCAACGACACCAAAAATTAATGAGCGACAGTATTGCAACAAGGATGTTGCAACTCTTGGCCTACCAGATCTACTTATCAAGTCGGGGTTCATACAAACTTGGAGGTGATAGTGATATATGCACAAGCAAAAGTGAAGGTCCTACCTGTTGTCACTGTTCATCTGGCGAGAGACACTAGGGGTTCCAAGCCAGACTTCTATAGAGTCAGAAGAAGCATGATTCTTTGATGGAAGAAGAGAAAATGTATTCTAAGAGAGCTACTCTACTCCGGTAATGAAGAAAACAACATGTAATGCTAAATCACACCATATCCTAATTAACCATTTAAATAGCTATGCTAAGCCGAATTACTAAATCAACACTAACCTAACGCTGCTATGTAAGTTACAGAAGTAAAGAGAATCAAACATACTAATGTGTAAGTAAGGAAGCTAAAATAAATCTGTTTTCATTTTTTTGGTTTTTTAGTAAAATTAGGCATGCAATTTAATTGTTCTTGTGGATGTCACAGGTGGATGGAAGGTGGTTGAGGATGACTAGAAGGTCTATGGAGTGTTTGGATGGTGTGGAAGGGTCCTAGGAGTCCTTTTGTGAAAGGAAAGGCCACTGATATAGAAGATCAGGCCGAGAACGAACTCATTGTGTAAATATTTATTTATTAATACGTAAGTGTGATTTCTGATTTTGTGTGGTGTGGATTGAGTAATTGAATTATGAGCTATGTGTGGATTAGAGTAATTCTGCATAACATAAGTGTGCGGTGAATTCAGAAAGAATTTGAGAGAGAGAACAATGATCAGAGGAGTATTGCGATGATCGGATAGTGTTGGGGTCTGATTTAATAACCAAATCAAAGCTTAGTAGTGGCAGCGTTTAAATAATACATAGAACAAAGTTCAGGAAGGAGTCAAGTAGAAGAGCAATTGAAAATCAAAATTAGTGAAAGGAAGAATTAATGAAGCAGCAGTGCATAGGAACTGTTGGATCGGTCGAATCAACGAACATGATTAACAGAAGATGAGTGATAGAGATCTTATCACAGGAGATTAAGTTAATAGATGGATGGATCATATCAAGTCACGTGTCAACAAAAGGGTGGAAAACGTGCAGAATGAGGGAGTGGTCTTCGTAGGTGTTAAGCAATATCTCGTGTGCCCTAAGAGCTGTAAGTGGGATTCTTAAATTTCATGCAATTAGCCCAAGTGGGTGACACGTAGCATGGGAAAACCACTTTTCTCGCGTGCTCTTGATCGGATATCGGTCGTGCAAGAATTCACGCGAGATTGCACGATAGCCATTGGATCATGCGAGATTGATCAATGGTGGAGATCAGCCAAGCTAAGTGGCGAGCGGGTGAAGCGATAGCCGTTGGATCAAGTGAGATAGATCGACGATGGAGATTGGCCAAGCTAGTTGGCGAGCGGGTGATGTGATAGTCATTGGATTAAGTGAGATGGATCGATGGTGGAGATTTGGAGTGCTTAAAGTCAAATGTTGAAATGAATACGTCAGCTATGCGACACAAGTTGATGGTGATTAGTCAGGTTTGTCGTGGATCAAACGGTAAGGAAATCCATGGGTATAATCTGATTAAGATGTGATTTATTATCTTCTGCTTAAGCATTTCAATGTGTCTAGGGGAATTTCAATGAAAAAGGACAAAAAAGATAATGAGGGTGAGGGTGGACCAAGAGATGGTTGAGGTGGATAAGGTGAAATATGGATGTTGGTGATGAAGTCTAGACCTCCTCTTGAATTACTTGCAATGCTTAAAACATGTGTGTCTTCCAAGAACTATGCAACAAGATACATTCTCATAAACTAGAAAAGCATGAATCAGTTGCCCATACTATGCATGAAGAAAGTGCTAAAGGAAATGAGAATATGAGTGAGATCTTATTACAAAAAGAGAGTAATGGAAAAATATGACAATGAAATGATCCAAGTACTGAATCAAGACAACAAACTCCAAAGCTCATTCAAGAACTAGAAATCTGTGTTTTAGGGGTTGTTGAATGGTCTCTTCCTCAATTCATGGTCCCAGAGGGAGGAGGTGAGGCCAAGACACCTGTTGACAACCTTATGGTGATATTTTTCTCCTTGCTAACTTGCTAATTGAAAGAAGGCACAAATGGAATCAAACTAAAACATGACCAATCTATTCTACACTGATGTAATGGAAATGCAACTGCTTAAGAAAATGAACAATTAAGCCACGAATCTATGCTAGCATATGTGTACAATAAAGAGGAGCCTTGGCTGCTAGGGTTGGGGCCTAACCCAAGAGCTTCAGCTCTGTAAGTCAGCTTAATGCTGGCTCAAAACAAAACTCATTCTTATTATCATAACCATGGATTACATCAAAAACTGTCACAAGTCTTGCATCTCGAAAATAGAGTAAAGTTTAAATACAATCAAAAATTTGAATCCTACTGAGGTCCTAGGCATCTCTACTTATACAACTGAAGTGTCCAATGACTTCATTAAAATTAGGGAGGCTCGGCTCCCACACTCGAGATAAACTGGTGCTTTGTCTATCGCTTTCTTGGTTGCCTTCTAGTCCTCATGATTTGGCTGTTTTCACTCCGAACTGATGGAGGAATATTCGAATGGAGGGATAGTAAATGAGGAGGATATACCTCCTATAATTCCTCTCCCTTGTCCCTTTCGAGTTTTGACCAAGTTCTTTTCCAAAATTCCTTTCTTTTATCCTTTAATCCCGTATTAAATGCGCATTAGACCATTAAGCAAAATATCCAACTCTAAATCATCTCATAAACAAAATATAATCAAAAGTATGTAATAAGTTGTGAGAATAGTTGGTTTGACTAAGCTAGGAGGTGAATTAAGGCCCATATAATTACCCAATGATGAGGCTTATCACATAACTCCAAATTTAAATTCATAAATGAGACAATTTAACCCATCTCATTTAATCGAAAACACCCTTCCACCAACTACGACAGTTAGGCTCTTCAAACTCAACCTTATCACATGATCTTCACGCCTCTTCTGACCATTTCCTTTTTTTGAGTGGGAAGCCCATGATCAAGGGTGTCGATCTCTTGCCAGTAGATCAATAGTCCTCCCAAGTTTATGAATTTACCCTAAACCCAACTTGGTACCATTTGCTACTCACATTTGTCTTGCCTTTCTCTATCGTTGTTGGAGTAGTTTCGTTGATACCTGGCCTTCACCGTGATTGTTGTTGTGGAAACCCAGTCTATTCTAGCATGTTCGTGAGCTTCCTCCTGGAATAAGGCCATCATAGGTAACAATAATACAATAATTTTATTTATATCATTTTCTCAGTTTGGTTTGTTGCCTTATAGATTTTCAATTTTTTAAATGGTGGTTTTCTCTCTATGTTGCAAGCGTATTTCCCAGAGGAATATGGCCAAGTTGTTTCTCAATGCCTTGATGCTTCTTCCTTTACAACAAGTATGGATTTTCCTGTAAAACCCATGTTTCTGTATTTAGCACTTAATTTTATTTCTTGTCTCGTCTTGTGTGATGGTTTGGGGGTTACATTGCAGGGGTTTCCTCCTTCCAGGGAACTGTACGCTCATAATACCCCTTTTAAAGAGGGAACTTGTTTTCCAAACAACAACTTGTAGGGTAATATTCATTTTCCCTCAACCCTTACTCCATATTTAGAAGCTGGTAATTCTTTTTCCGGCTGAGATCTTTGATTTTCATTTTTGGGTCGCAAGAATGCATCAACCACAAATTGGGTTCATTCTCTTTTGTAGGTGACAACTTACTATGATTTTTTATTTTATATATATCTATATATATATATATATATATATATATATATATATATATATATATATATATATATATATATATATATATATTAGCTATGGCTATTTATCCATGCTTAGTCTTCCTTAGTCCGTTAACCTAATTCTCAATTCTACTTCTCTTCGTGGCAGGTATTTGAACTTGGGTGCTTCCTCTGTTATGGCTTTACTCGAAAACCTAACATATCAGTCCCTCACTTGTCTACTATCTTGTTTCCGGTGTTTACCTCTCGCGTGGTTCACCATGGGGTTACTAGATTTCAGGATATCTCTTTTATGTTGGGCATTAGTCACTCATGTGTGCCACTGTGACCCTATCTAATGTGACCCTTCATCACTAAGAACCTCTTTATGTATTTTTTTTTTATGATGCATAATATAAAAATATTTCTACATCATGTGGGCTGAAAGGGTTGGTTTAAGAGGGAGGGTAATCATATTAATTCCCCCCTCATTGTAATTGTATTTCCTTAATTGGCTATGTTCTCAAGATTCGTTGGATGTAATGTTAATTTTACAATTTTGGAATGATAATTACAATGTTATTGTTTCCTTTAACTCAATACATTAGGGGAGTTTTGGGGTCTAAAATGGGCCTCCAAAGGAAATTATGAAATAATAGTGGAAATAATAAAATAAGATTAGATTACATCATGAAATTTTAGAGGGAAACAAGGAAAAACTATTTTTCATCTCGTATTTTCAACTTACCGCCTTATGGGTTTACTCAAATTTCGAGTCGAAACACTCATTGGATGCATAAATTGATTCCTCATCCAACGATTACCCATGTTGCATACTTTAGATGGACCCTACTAGACGAATAATGGGAAATACATGAAAAACATGATTGCAATCACGTTTTTTCATGTATTTCTCATTTTTCATGTAGAAGGGTCCATCAAAAGTATGAAACATGGGTACTCCTTGGATGAGGAATTAAATTTTTCATTCAATGAGTACTCCCGCTATAAATTTGAGTAAAACCTTTGGGAGATAAGTTGAAAATACAAGTTGAAAAAGTAGTTTTATTATATTATTAATTCTTAATATTTTTACTTTTTTACTCCAAAAATGGTGAATCGTCCCCCATGATTGACATCATCATATTGAATCTTATTAGTTCTTATAAAGCTTATTTTGGTTGTACATTTTTCTTAGGAGGCCCATTTTAGACCTCAAAATTCCCCTAGTGTATGCGACTGTCATAAATTAAGAAGTTATTTTCTATTGTTAGAAGGAGGTTCGATATCATTCCACCTCTAGTTTGGGTATCCGACTGTCATAAGTTATGAGGCCCATAAGTATTTCCCTAGTTTCTATTTTTTCTTCTTCTTGTAATGGGAAATTGATATGCAAATTTTCTGCGGTTTATAAAGAGGATGGTATACACCGTGTTGTTGTTATAGAAGCATAAATTGTCATAGTTAATGATAATCTCATGATTACTGAAGTTCTTGGTTTGAGAAAGGGAATGATAATTAACCTTGTACAATTACCCTACACATTATTTCATCTACTGATTTCGTTTTCCTATACCTTCCTTCACTGTACCATCTTGTAACTCGTCCTTTTTAGTTTTCTGGTAGCATAGGT
Source organism: Pinus tabuliformis (assembly GCA_031772625.1). Classification (NCBI taxonomy): domain Eukaryota; kingdom Viridiplantae; phylum Streptophyta; class Pinopsida; order Pinales; family Pinaceae; genus Pinus; species Pinus tabuliformis. The sequence goes on from CM062817.1 coordinate 659,924,160, forward strand.
GCTTATTTTATTTTGGAATACAACTCTTAAAGTTTGCTTCGATATCTCTAGGTTGTTCTAAATCGTATTTGGTTCAATTTTTTCAGCTTGTGAACTATATTATCTAATTCAATTGTTTTCTTTAGAATGCATTCAACGTCGTTCAAATAAGCTATTCAGAAAACTTTGCTTAAGGAAACTATTTCTAGATAGAATCATCTTATGCTTTAGATAACGTTACAACTAATAAAAAAAATCTATCCACTACTGTTTGAGGGTGAAGTACTTAGTTTTTCCTATGCACATGTAATAATTTTATCCCTTATAAATAAATTATTCCCTTAGCTCCAAGGAATGAATAAGCTTAATTTCTGAATATAAATAGGTTCAGGTTTTTCCCCAAGATTTCCTAATTTCTCAATGTTTATTTATTTCATGTCATATATTTAACTCTATATAAACAATATAGATTCTAGATAAATCCTCATAGCCTCAGGCGAATATCTTGTATCACCTTATGGTGGGGAAATGAGGCTTATCTCAGTTTTCTTCCCTACTCCTTTTCTGGAAGATGAACCTTCTATCATAACCTCAGTTATATAAAGTGTGTTCAGTACGATCGTTTTTAGTGGAAGCAACTTAAATCCCTCCAAATACACAAACAGTCTTGGCATTTCATGCCTCGGGCATTCATAACATGCATAGATCTACTGTAAATTCCATACCTGCATAATACATAAGGTGGGACTAGATATAATATAGAAGATTTGTCTATTTTTACTGTAAATAACTTACCATAAGAATGAAATAATCCCCTCACTGTAAGAAATTGTATAATCTATTATATTCACACTATCATAGCCAAGTTTTATCTTTCTCATTTGGTATTCCATGTAGAAAAGAACAATAATAAAACATTCATTTTTCTTTCTCAAACTCATTAAGAAAACTGCCCCCCATACCTGAATTTGGCACCCGACGTTTACAAGAAAAAGTAAACTCAAACAGATATAATCATTAAAAAGATAAATATCAAGAACTTTTAATATGCACCCTAGAGCTACTGCTTCCTGCCTCTACTATTGAGCCAAATTTATGGTGAGGGTTCATCCATTTGAAGCTTTCCATTCACTAGCCTATGAATATTACTTTCATAATTTATATATATATTAACAACATGCAAATACAACCCAATTATTTAATAGAATCCTAAATATACAATGAGATTAGTTTGGGAATATCAACAGTAAAGGACTTCTAGCCGATGTTTTAGCTGCAAAATGCGATGTGGGGAATGTTTTTCCTCCCAACCTTGAACCAAATCCTTTGGTTCCCCCTGGGCTTAGAATCTTGTTCCTTGTATCAACAACCTCTTGCTGATTTTAATTCATGCCTCATACACATGATTGTCAGCAGATGTTTCATTGGCAACGTCCTGCCTTTTAGGGTTCTTCTTATCCCTTAGACTAGGTTGTTTCCTTTCTCCTCGAAAAGGTAAGGAAAATCCGTTTTTTTCTCCCATGGATTAAAAATCAGTTTTTCTCTCCCATATATTTATTCCCTCAGTATTTATCTTCAACTAAGTGGATATATATATATATATATATATCTATATATATATATATATATATATATATAATTTTATTTTTTTCAAGTTGGAAAGCTTCTTTTTCCCACATTTTTTAGATTTAAATCTTAATTGCTTATTATTCAAAATATGATTTAACATTATTTTTTTCCATTTGTGGCCCACTGACCATTTACAACAATAATACTTTTAACAACATAATCCACAAAAATATTTGCAAGTAGTAGAGGGGTGTTAGAAACAAAATATAATCTATGATGGATGATCTCACTTTCATGAAGTTGTATGATCTCATTAATGCATGCTCATTTGTTGGAAACTAATAAACTTGTATATATTAGTGGTGCTCTTCGTCAATCCCTATAATATTTAATGATAAAAAGTATTACACTATTTTCATTATCTTCTCTATATTTCAATAATGCCTAAGATGCTCACAAGGCTTTTTATGAATTCCTTTTTTCTCTTATTTTGTTATTAATGTCCTTGGAGAGCATTTAATTGAAATATTTATTTCAGTATTATTAAATGGTAAGCTTGACCATGAAAAGCATAGAGTTTCATTTAGACAATGTAAGTTAATATGTAAGTACATATATAGAAGTCAACTTTCATAAATACAATTGCATTTTTGCATATGTGTGATTTCCATATATGCACACTTCCATATCTATATGCATGTAATTTTTTTTTACATATATAGAGGTTTCACATATACGAAAGCTATCTTCCATATATGCACACTTCACTATATATGTGCATATATAGAAATTAAGCATATATAGAAGCCATCTTCAGTGTATGCACAACTTTTGTATATGCACATATATATTTATCGAACTCGTCTTCTGTATATGGACAACTTATCTGCATATACGAAATATGAGTTCCATATATATTTTCATATACAATAGTTGCAGATATGCGGAATCCATTTTCCGTATATGCATGCTTCCATCTACATGTACATATACATCTACACATATATGGAATCCATCTTCTATATATGCACATATATATGATAGTGTGGATATATTAAATATGGCTTCAATATCTATATAGAAATCATATTCCATGTGTGCACCTTTGTATATGCATATAGATATATGCAAGTAGATATATAGAAGTTGACTTTCATAAATACACTTTCATATGTGTGATTTCCATATATGCATGCTTCCATATTTACATGCATATATGGAAGTTGGGCATATATAGAAGACAAATTCCATATATGTGCAACTTATGTTTATGCATATATATATCGAAGTAATGGATTTTGTATGCATATTCTATATATGTACATAAATATGAAATCATGCATATATGGAAGATGGCTTCCGTACATGTGCAACTTTTGTATATGCACATATATATGGAAACCATCTTACACATGTGCGCAACTTTTGTATATATGGAAGATGAGTTCCATATATATGTGAATATACAGAAGTTGCATATATACAAAAACCATCTTCTCTAAATGCGCAACTTCTGCATATCGACATATATATGGAAGCATGAATATATGAAATATGGCTTCAACATCTATATAGAAACATTATTCCATGTATGAGCTTCTTTATATGTATATATATATATATATACATATATATATATATATATATATATATATATATATATATATATATATATATATATATATATATATATATCCAAGTACATATATAGAAGTCAAATTTCATAAATATACTTGTTTTTTTGCATATGTGTGATTTCCATATATGCGCACTTCCATATTTATGTGCATATATAGAAGTTACACATATATGGAAGTGATCTTTTGTATATGCACGCTTGCATATATACATGCATATACAGAAGGTGTGCATATAAAAAATCCATCTTTTGTATATGCATTACTTTTGTATATGCACATATATGCGACAATGATAGTTTATGAATATTTACATATATATGGAAACATGCATATATAAAATATAACTTCCCTATCTATGCAACTTCTATATTTTTCACATATATATGGAACTCATCTTTTTGTGGCATCGATACTCATATTGTTGAATGTTTGTTATATTTTCTTTAATATCGTTGTGTGAAGTATTTCTCTAATGAATCTTTCCATCCTCTCGTGTGCCTCTTCTAGAATAGTACTATTACTTTCCTCTTAGAGACTCACTTCTTGTCTCCCTTCGTGAAGGTTTCATTTTACATCATGCAATTGGTTCTTCACAATGTCAACTTTCTTGCTTATTTAAGATTTATGTATATAATCTCTTATGTTATCTGTTGAAACCAAGATGAACCTTTGTGTTATGGTGGTCAGGTCAATACTCTAGATGGGGCTCCTACTCCAAACGATTTGAGGTCTAATTGGGACTTCACATCGAGGAAACCCCTTATATGTTGGTGGTATCCAACATCGTCAATAGGAAGCTTGCCTTTTCTAGTATAATTGGTTGGTTTGAAGGAATTTTCTATTTAAATTTTACTTCATTTTTCTTCTGTAATTTCTATGGACTTTTGTAGCCCCCCAAGACCTATTCTCAGCTCAAGAAGAACCTCTTTTCAAAATTTCAAATCAGTCATGTAGATTTATGATAGACAGATGTCTAAGTTGCACATATGTGGGACACATAGCCCGCACAATACACCAAAAGCTAAAAAGTTCATTATAATTTCTCTTTCCTTAGTGTTTGGTAGCCATTAATGAACTACCTGCACTCTTGTAATTTTTTATAGTTTAGATAGGTTACTTAATTGCTTTGTTAGACACTATTAGTAGGGAAATTGCTCATTTTTTACTTTGAAAATTTTGCATCAAATGTAGCTTAATTAGGAAGAAAGTAAGTGGCCCTAGTCGACATATATTTTCAACTTGTTTTTCTCATTTGACAACTCATATCACATAGCTTAATTAGGAGCAAAGTAAGTGGCCTTAAATCCACATTTATTTTTTTACTAACCAAAGATTTTACTTCATTATTATGGGGACTAGGACCGAGTGTTATAAAATAAAGGGAGTAGGTCTTGCTTCTCTTACATCGTGGTGATGATGTTGGGGTTGCATGTAAAAATTTTCTCAAATGGAAACTCCACTTTTTGCCTTTATTTGATCTAATTTGTTTTTTTGTAGGACCTTTCTCTCTACATTTTCTCTTCATTACCTCTATTAGTACTCTAGAATTCTGCATGCCCCCTTTGGACTTGTTTCAAAATTTTAATTCCAAACATAGGTTAATTAGGAGGAGAGGAAGTGGCCACAATCCACCCATCTTGTCTAATGTTGTATCATTCGAGTGTCTAACTAATTCGTCCATCCTATTATGTGTATGAAATGACCATCGGGCATGGGATAAAAATGTTGGAAAGAAAGTTAAAGGAAAAGAAAACAAAGTCTCCATTTTATGTGTTTTAGGGAAAATCATGCACTTGTGCAAGGATGATGAGTCAGTACGAAAAATTGTTCTAGGAATATTTTTTGAATTTAGTGAATACAAACAGTTTTTGAAATATTTTGAAACCACTTAGCTATCTAATAATAAAATTTATGATTGTTATGGAACATCATATCATGAATATTACTCTGTAATTGAATGTTTTTAGTCACTATATTTTAGTTGATAATATTTTTTAGTCATTTCCTTTCTCAGATATGTGGGAAAAATCTTATCAAAATTTTCCACATTCTAATCAAGACTCAAACAATGTGATTGAGTCCTACCATACGCATCTAAAATATAGGTACATATATGAGGAAAATAATTCTTTCCAGAAACGTGTGGATTGGATAATATTTATGTTGTTGAGAAAATTTAAACTATATTATATTCATGATCAACATTTAAAATAAGCATGAGTTATAAGGCCTACAAAGTGTAAGAAACAAGAGGTTGTCTCAAAGTCCAGAGAAATTCATGTATGAGATGAAGATTGTTTCATGAACCTAAGAGTATAAATGAATTGATTGTTCGTACCAAATATAACGATTCTCCTTATACCAGGTATAATATCAAATACATAAGGTCTGAGTTTAATTTTTCTTGTTGTGATTGGGAATTGAATGGAAATTTTTGTAACCATATCTTCAAAGTTCAATGTGGGATTTTGGATAATCTCACTTTCATGAAGTTGTATGATCTCATTAATTCATCCTCATTTGTTGGGAACTAATAAACTTGTCTATGTTAATGGTGCTCTACCTTAATCCCTATAATATTTAACGATAAAAAGTATTACATTATTTTTTTTTCTTCTCTATATTTCAATAATGTTTAAGATTCTGACAACCCTTTTATATGAATTACTCTTTTCTCTTATTTTCTTATTAATGTCCTTAGAGAGAATTCATTGACATATTTATTTTTGTATTATTGAATGATAAGCTTGAACATGAAAATCATAGAGTTGCATTTTGACAATGTAAGGTAATTGATTTTCTTATACATATATTCATAAAAGACACTTATCTTGTATATATTATTCATAAGGGATTCGATTATTGAGCAATACTATTTATCATGTTCATTCATAAAGGGGTTTTTTTTAAATTGTGAAAAATATATACAATATATTATTACATATTAAGAGTTTTCCTTTTCAAAGTACTAAGGGTGCAAATAAAAAATGCTATTTAAAATTCCATGAAAAAAAGGGATACTTTATTTTAAACTAGATAGATGTATTTGGAGGACAGTTCAATAAAAGGAATTTGATGTATTAGAAACTTGGGATATTCTTTAATATCCTATTAAAAAAAAAACATGTTGTCATAAATTCACTGAGGAAGTGAAGTTCTAGTAATATTATTCCAATATCAATTTTTAAAAATTTATAATAATAATTTTACTACTTAATATTATATAAGGTCCAAATTAATAAATTATATTTCTAAACTTTGTAATTATAAAATATAATTAAAGTTGAGATTGGAAAATTATGTATCTAAGGTCCATACTTCCAAAACATGACATTTATTGATTTAATGATGCTAGCTAGCAAGATTAATTTACTAAGAACACGGTAGAAACTTCAACCAATAGCTAGGTTTAAGGCACACATAAGTTATTAGAAATGGAGGATATACATTTTCATGCTTGTCTTTGTGCCCCCATCAAATACTTCTTTGAAGCATAGGAAATTAATAAGAACTCGATATTCTTGATAGACATGTTTGTTACTTAGATACGAGTGATTATTTTGAAATAAGATTTCCACAATTTTAATTTAGTTATGTATAATTATTAGGTTGATGGTAGGGATCTAACCTCCACATAATATTCTAGAATATCTTTAATAGTATATACAAATCAAAGATTGAGATTTATTTCCATAGTAGTTATGCTTTTTTTTTTTCTCTTTTAATTAAATTAAATAATTAAAAAATATCATAGGAACAAGTGTCATATGGAGTGAGTTATGGAGTTTTAGATGTGTGGTATTGATAACTCATGGTATTACCCCATGGTATATTTGGATGGTTAAGAATGTTGTTCCATGTTTTTTAAATATGCGAATGTTTAACTTTATATTATTTCATTTTATAATTAACAATAATACTAATAATAATAATTTAAAATAAATTTATAATTTAGTTAGTTTTTATGATTTTTCTAATTTTAGAAAATGTGATATATCATGAAGTAAAATTCTTATTATAGATTGATGTCTACCTAGTTTACTAAATATTTAACTTATCTTATTAGACTAATACTTAACATATTTGATAACATAGAATGATGCAAAAAAAAATCAATACTCATTATAGGTGGTGTTGACTTGGAATACTTGATATACTCATGAGTGGGCAATACTGAAGAGATTTTGGATATACTCGTCACTCAACAATAGTAAAGAGAGGTTGGAATACTAACCATACTTACATGCACAAATACTTTGGAATATGGAAATCAATACTTTAGAATATGGAAATCAAGTATTGATTATGGAATATAAGAATAACATTGAGCATAGGTTCAAATTATAATATCGAAGTAGCCCTAAATCAACATAAAACACACCTTTGATACACAAAATCCACTCTAATGAAACAACATGGTCTTGTTATTTCTCAAAATCATTTTGTTATTTCTCAAGTTTAGGAATGCTAGTGACTATCATACTCATGTGGGCTTCTAATATGACAATTACAATCTAATTCAAAAGTTAAGACGATGGCTTCAATATTGCAACAACCTTGCCCTAATAAAATCCAAATGCATCCATTTTTCATTCGAGTTACGTGGACAATGAATATTTAAAAAGAAAATCATCGCCAACTAATTCGTTTCGTCAAATTGAGAGAATATCATAAAAAAATACCTCGTAATCAAATTCCAATCTATGGATCCTTAAATGAAGGCCAATGATGTAAAAATATAATTACATAAAAAAATGGTGGAGCTAGCTACTTGGCCCGATCCACCGAAAGTCTACCTCAATTAAGATAATATTCACCAAAATGTACTATGGAAAAATTAGATACCTCGGAAGTGGGAGATTGGTATCCATCTGGCAGGGTTTCCTCATCGCATATCATGCAGATAAGTTAGTTGGTTTGTGGGAGCTAATTTAATTTTAGTTGTAAATTATGGTGATGGTGGAAGTTAATTTTGGAGAAACCTATTGAACTTCTTACTATTTTGATGACAATATATCACAATTGATGTGAGCAAATAGTTGTTGCTCATCTAGTGTGTATGTTTAGTTGAACCTGGCTCAGGCTAAACATGGGGAAAAATAATATTTCAATGGCTTTAGGAGTCACAAATAATCTTTCAATGGTGTTACCGATAATGTAGAGTTGGACAAAGCGTTTCGATGCTGCCCACAGAAAAATAATGAGCGTTTCAACATTCTTATAAAAAAAATGCTTGAAAATTGGATTGACCTTTGACAAATTTCCTAAATAGTCAAAAAGGAAAAAGGCATGGAAATGGTCTTATAAATTGGAAGGTTCTTCCTTCATCAATCCATCCATTATCTGGCTACTGATTTCTTGTTTATATATATATATATATATATATATATATATATATATATATTTTTATCATATGTACTGTATTTTTGAGATAATTTATTTTTAAACGAATTAAAATAATCCATCAATTTTTACCTTAATATTATATTTATATATATTGATATTTGTTCTAGTTTGATATTTATATTTATATTGTTTTGATGATATTTATTTTGTTTCTACCATGAAAAATCAATATTTCTCTCTTAAATCTTTGTACGCATATTATATGAGAAGATGAGATTGATATGTTATCAACTAGAATTAGAATTTAAATTATAGCATAGCATAACCCAATATATTATTTTGGTCATATTTATTTTGTTTATACCATGAAAAATCAATATTTCTCTCTTAAATGTTTGTACACATATTATATTAGAAGATGGGATTGATACATTATCAACTAGAATTAAAATTTAAATCATAGTGTAACATACCCGGGTAACCTCACATGAAAATGTTGGGAGTTAGAATTTTCTTACACAAGATACCCACAAATAATTATCCAAATCACTATTCCACATTCTTCTTTAACCATTAGATAGAGTGTTCATTAGTACATAAAGTAACTTTAGTAGAGGAATAGTATGTTGCATAACCATTAACAACCACTATTGTAGTATATTAACATAAATTGTATGTTGTAACCTTGCATCCATTTCATGGTTCCTTCAACCACATTAATTAATCACATACTTGACATTATCAACATCACATTATGCAAAGAATCAACATCACCATACTGACATAATAACCAATCACATCATTGAACACTGATATACCCTAGAAACCTCGTAGGGTGAAAACCAACAAACATTTAATTTTATTATTAACCGTTCATAAGGGTGTTCATCCCTCACTCAATGGCTTATAAGGGATTCCATCCCTTAACCATTGTCACAAAATATTACAATGAAATATCATTATTCCATCCCTTAACCATTGTCACAAAATATTACAATGAAATATCATTAAAATACAACATACCTAGCTAAAAGCTATTACAATTACCATGAAACCATTTACCCACAATTGACCATCCTCTACAGCCTTGTGGCATGATTATTCCATTAGCAAACCATCTTGCAACTCGTTCTCATCAACATGGACTATTAGTTCTTATCTGCCACAATGTTAAACATAATTTGTCTTTTACACAAATCACCATCTTTTCCTGTCATTGTTGTCGTAAAAAATCTTTGGTAACATGATCCAATAAATTATTAATCAATCAATAATCATTCTTTAAATGCAATCTTTTAACATCTATTCATGTGCATACATGAGATGTAAATATAATATCACAACATTCTTCTTCTAACAACATTGTGCATGTATACACAAATAATTATCAAGCATGTCAAAATAATTACCCCATTACTATGATCATTCTCGCACCAGCACACATTCATATCCAAAGGAAACCACTGTAACCATCCATTTCACTTAAAGGATACTAGAAACTTATCTTTGTTTTTCATGCATGTAATTAGATAAAAAATTATTCAAAGAGATCTAGCCCCTTAGCTTCTTCTTTGTGCATGTAACTAAATAATATTTCCAATACAGTAGATGTTCCATTCTAAGGGGAAGCTAACATGATTGACATCATTATCATGCATGCCAATGCAAGTCCCTTTTAAAAAAACATCCTTTCCAATATAGATATATTTACAAAATCTATTGTATGCACAAAGATATGCATTGTTCTAAACTAGAACTAATGTGTTAGTCATTACTTCTTTCATGTGGATATATGTATTTTACAAAGGAAATCTAATACATTTATTCCAAGAAACTACTTGTTTTACTTTCCATAATACTTACTATTTTCTGCACACAAATCGATATTTCTCTTTAAAAGACCTAACACAATAGTTCTACAAATCCATGTTTCTCTTTAAAATATCTAACACAATAGTTATATCTTCATACATGTGATCAAATATTGTTTCTATGCTTTTGCATATGTGCATATGTGTTCTTATCAGATAGTTATTTTCAAGAACCTGTTGTGGCTAGCAACAACCCCCCTCCCCTTTTTCATTTAAGTGTTGTCCAAAATACTAAATGAATAGGGACCCTTAGTTAAAATTTAAGAAAAGCAAGAGTTTCCTTTCTTCAAAATAAGGTTACCATCGTAAGCTTAGGAAGATATTTCGAATACTTTAAAACCTAAGTTTATGATAAGAAAAATCTTTAAAAAGTCGCATCATAAAATGATAGAAAAACACCTCCATTTGGGTATAATCCTGGTATGTGCAAGAATTCTCGTACTAAGCAATATATCTCATCGCAATAAGGTAATGCCAATGAGAAATACTTCAAGATTTTCCGATTTGCGATAACCTCGATCGCAAGATCGCATATCGCAGGGAATGGGCTAACAAAATATGGCAAGCATAAAACTTCTGCGATCTGCGATGTTGCGATATTGCGATAAAGCGATGGTTGCGATATTAAGACAAATCAACTTGGCAATGTTATATTTGTGAGTCGGTGCGAGAGCGCGATAGTGCAATAATGCGATGTCGCGATCTGCGACGATTGCGAACCAAATCGCAAAATCACTCCATCACGAATCTTTCGGGCACGCTATTCAAGAAAAGCCACTTACCATAATCTGACTCAAGATCATGCGCTTTTAATGATAATAAAGGAATTAGTTGTCATCTATTAAATGTAGACGCGTGCTTTTGCAAAGAATTACTTCACGTAAGGTGGCATATTTGATATATCTGCTGCATTTAAGACTCTCCCATCACCTTTCTTGATCAGTCATTTCCATTTGTGAGCTGCAGGAATGAAGAACGAAGGGCGATACCAAGCCATATGCAGGAAGAAATGGGAAAGAAAAATAAGGCTCAGGGCTCTGAGGTGATGGAAATGACACCTTTATATACAGACACAGCTTGTAGCAGAGACGCAGGGATATCGACGTGGGAAAGCATGTACAGACTGCTTGAAGAAGAAAACCCCAGAATATGAAGGTAACCGCTGTCGCAGACTCACAGGGCTCTTCTGAAGCATCCTTAGAAGAGCTAGCGTGCTCATTCCTTCATCGAATAGCAGCAAGGCCTAAAATTCTCCCATATACGGATATGATCAAGTGGATACTTGACAATGCAGAAATGAACGACAGAAAGTTCAAGATTCAAGGACATGGGCTCCTCGGGTCATTCGCTGCACATGACTTAAAGCTCATCTATCATGTTCCTGAACCGCAGGCAACTTACAATGCACAATTCATTAAAAATTTGTGGCAGAGAACCCAAACCTATCAGAGACCACCAAAGATTGGTCCAGAAAAGATGAACCGCTCAAGAAAGATAAAAACGGTATGTACAACACTAGTTCCCTCACCTCTCCGTATTGTTTTGTTGCGGCCATGCTTTGTAGATTATTTGGGATGACAGATATCAATAAGTTTTAGTCTGAATGGTTACCATTGATCGATGCTGCCACACATGCCGTTATTATAGATTGGGCAAGATCTTTTCTGATAACCTATTCACGACTATTATCAATTACCGGTCTAAAAGATCCATGTCTCAAAGGATCTATCCTCCTTTTTACCTATCCGCATATGTTATGGATTCTATTTGTTATGTGTCTAAATTTCTCGCTATGGGTTGGAAATGGACAACTTAGGACCCATTACCCATCCATGTTTATCATAAGATATTATGGGATTCTCAGTTCATTCCACATTTCTACCAAATTTGTCACGGGCTTATCTTACCCATGTATAGAATGATGTATGATAAAGAACCCCCGAGGTGCTCACCTGAGGCATAGATAGATATCATCCCCATCGCAAGATGGTTCAGAGAAGAATGGTTCACCTATATTAGAGTATTTGGAAGCACTATCCCCCCTCATGTCCTGCCTTTGTATATTCCTGACAAACTTCTAGCTCGACAAATTGCATATCAAACCTGTTCAGAAGGCGGCCTAACTAAAGACCTAAAAGACAAAAAGAAGGCCATATGGCCTCAGTTTCCTGTAGCTTTTGGGGCCTTTTCATTGTTCGATGTGGGTCACGCGTTCACCAAAGTAGAGAATATGACGTGTCTATAATTATATAAATTCCCGGCAAGGCCATTTGACCCAAATGAGGTTGCCCAGGATTTCACAACGACAGTCAAGATAAAAGTGCTCGTTGGAAAGAAGGATCTATTTGATGATTTATTTCAGAGTAAAAGCTCACTCCAGGAAATTTTGCGGGAAGCTCAATCGCGATTGTCTCTAGATGACCTCCAAAGATTCATGGTATACAGGGAAAGAAGACTAGCCAGTGTTCCTCTAGAAAAGCTGCAACTACCTGCCAGAGAACCTACTCCAAGCATTAGCCTTAGTGGGAATTCAAGCGCTTCCGGATCTAAATCTAAGACTGGACAAGAGTGTCACACTAAAAAATGTCACCTTGACAACTTACAGTTAGTATGGCTCAAATCAACAGTCATGCTACCCTCTTAGGCAAGTCTCATGCCTCTGTTATCCATCTCAAACTCAAAGAAGAGAGAAAGTCTTGTAAAAATCATGTTTATCTCTGGGGTCGCAGGTTCTCTCTAGTCTTACCTGCGGGGACGCGGACCTTGTTCACAAAATCTGCGTCCATGGACGCTCTGTATGTTAAGGGACAGGTGCGTCCCTCTGTAAAAGACAAAATGCGCGAGTTTTATCTTGAAAAAGTTACTTGTGGTTACTTCTAGAACATTCTAGAGGTCGGTTTGATGAAATGGATGCGCCTCCAGTTGGTTCATGTATCTCTATTAAGGGGGAACTTATCCCATCAATAAGGGAGCTATCCCACCCATAGAGGGGGATGATCCCATTGATAGTGGACCTGAATAACCTCTTTACAGCACTATAAATAAAGGCATTGAGCCAGAAGGAGAGGAGGTTGGAGCTATACATTTTCTTTGGGTAAATGCTGCAGGATTTAGGTCTTCCATTAGAGCCTTTGTGAGGAGAGATTGTCTTCACTTGATTCTACTTGGGAGAGGGTGAGCTTTGTCAAAGTAGAGGAAAACCCTTGATGGACCCTGGGAGGAACTTGCACAACACCAAGGCCAGGTTGTAAGAGTTTCTTTGTTTCGTTATTAATACAAACTGGTTTATTTTTCTCAATAGCTTGTGTTAATGAGTTATTTCATGTGTTCCTTGGTCTGCATGTTGAATATATGTTTTATTATATGAAATGCAAGTGCTTGGTAATTGTTTGATTGTTTGTGGTTGCAGGAATTGACTTGAAGGAGGAGCTCATCCGGATCGTCAAGAACGGACTTCAACAACAGCGTTTTGGAATAAGGTAAGCCTAAACACTTGTAGTTTTCATGTTGTAAAAGGTGTATTTAGAGAAAGATCACTCCATTTTGTCTTGTTTGTCATTAGAATGTCTTAGACTTCTAGGAAGGTCAGTCGTGTCCGCACCCTTGACAGATTCCGTGTGACAAATTGGCGACTCCGCTGGGGAATCCATTAATGAGAGAGTCTTTTCCTTTATATGAACTTTGCTTTGAGAAAATCATTTTTATTTTCTGGTTTTTGACTGTGAGAATTAGTATTTGGGTGGCTTAGCTGTAGATTTAGTTGGCTTTAGTTTTTCTTCCTTTTTCCAGAAGGACGCAGTCTCTGTGTGCTGCACAGTGCGTCCTTGGACGCGCTGTTGTCGACTGCACAGTGCGGGGCCGCACCTGTGACAACGGGCGGCCTGCGTCTTCCTGTAAAAGTTAAGAAAATTCCATTTTTGCTTTAAATTACTTTTAGATTTTGTTTTTCCTTAGTGTTTTCTGCCCAGATCCTTTAGTACCCTGTCAAGAATTCTCACCTGAACTAGTTTTGTGAGCTTTGAGTGTTTTAGTGGTTTTCAACGAAGTTTAGACCTAGGGTTTGATTTTTGGAAAGGCTTTGTAGTGACTTTGATAGTAGAAAGTTGTCCAGCCTTAGATATCTCTGGTTAGTCAACCTTCTTAGAAGTTGAGCCTGTCGTAAAGTCTCCTTGTTTGAGCAACTTGTCATTTGAGTTGTTTTGGGTCAAATTTCGCATTGCTTGTTTTTAAAGTATTGATTTCCATTTTCAAAAAGGACAAAAAGATTAGAATTTTGTTTTGACTAGTTTTTGGTTCTGCAATAAGCTAGTCCTTGATTTGATTGTGATCAAGTAAAACACCTTAGAAATAATCATTGTTAGTTTTGGCCTCGTTAAGATTGCTTAGAGTAAATTTGCTTTTAGTTTGCTTATGAGTGCATTTTCATAGATTTTAAGAGTTGTTAAGATTGATTTTTGGTTACATTAGATTTACTTGCTTTATTAAAAGAAAAATACAAAAACATCTTCTTAAAAAGTCTTGTTTCAAGTAGCTTTTTGTTTTCAAAAGAAGAAAAGAGTTTTTTCGTGCATGTAAAGAGAAGTTATGTTTTTATGCTTGGAAAAGACAAACGAATTGTTTCTTTGATTGTCTTCAATTAAGAAGTTGCTTTTATAAAGATTGCATTCTCTCAACTTTTTAGTTAAGCAATTCATCGAAAAAGTAAAGTAGTGGATAAATCATTCTAGGTGCATTTTGTAGTGGTTTCGAGTCGAGTCAACACACCACTAGTTTCACTTCCATCACCTTTTGACTTAAGAAACAACCTTAAAAGTAACGCTTAAATTAAAATCAATCTAGTAATCTTTATTTTTCTAGGGCTCTGAAGCACCAACATAGCTTAGGCTAGGGTCTTGGAGTAGGTGAGTACTTAACTCTCCAAGACTACAAAACCAAACAGATAGTCTATCTTGAGTAGAACAAATCCAATTGTTTCAGTTACATTCTGGGAAAGCTCCTCTTAAAGGAGAAACACGAGCTCGTGTCCGAACCAGTGAGGGGATCATTCCTCCCTCGTTGGGAACGACGCCAGGCAGTACGTATTACAAACGGTAAACCTCGGATTAACCATTGTCGAGGAGCCAGGGGTCACTTATCGGTAAACCTTGGATTGTTGTCAAGGAGCCGGTAAGGGGATTGGAGCTTGCTACTCTGCCCTTGCGTGCTGTCGGAGTTTAGACTGTTCCCCCAGGTGTAATTGTTGTGATTGGTAACCTTAGTGGCCATAATATCTAGGATTCTACCCAAGGTGACGGTGGAGGGAAGGTCCCACTGTACCTGGAGCAGACGTCGGTTATACTCACTTGGATTTTCTGGGGGGTTCGCTTCACTTCGAGACGGTTAAAGTGGAGGAACTTGGTCCAGTCTATTCATTAAGCAGGTTGCCGGGGTAACTGTTCCACCCACTATTTCTGTACTGAATCCTGCGAGGTTGGGCCTAATCACCAACTAGCGCTTTTGGTCCGGAAGACTACTGTTTGTGTGTGGTTTGACGCTCTAGATTATTTAGGCGTGTGCTTCAAATTTGATTGGTTCTTTAGAAGACTTTAGGTGGTTTGATTTGAAATTTTTTACTTTGATTTCGTGTGTTGTAGTTAAAATCTTTAATTGTGGCGGAATTACCGAGAAGGTCCCGTCGCATTGCGGGCCAGTCTCCTGAAGTTGTTTCTGTGGCCGAATTGTTGAGAAGATCCCGTGAACTTAGGGGTTCACCTCCTCGAGACGACCCCAGTAATTTAGAGGGTTTAAAGGTCCTTGTAACTCCTAGTGGCAGTAAAGTAGGTTCACCTGAAGAAGGAGAATCTTCTTTGGTAGTCCATCCAGATTACCAAAGATTAGAAACAGGTTACAATCCCGAAGCTGTTACAGTTTCCGAGCTTGCTGGTAGTTTTTCATCTGCCAGTGAAACAGGCGAAGAACCTGAAATTTCCGAACCTGTTACTCCAACTCCTAGTGTTCCTGATTCACCAAGAATAGAAAGAATTATCACCGAAAATCTTCCTGTTGGATTAATTGCTATAGAAGAACTTGTTCCAGAGGAAGAAATAGGCGTTTCTGATTCTGAAGATCTAATTACCCTTGATCTAAGGGAGCGTGAATCCATCTTTTACAGTCCTCCTAGAAGTGAATCTTGGTACCTTGCATTAACCAATTTTTTAGACAACTCAGTAGGTTTTTCTACACCTCGTACTCCGGTTCCACCTAGAGGAATTCATTCTCCTGTAAATATGTCTGGTCAGTCATCTGTGTTTTCACAAAGTCCTGAATCATTTTTACATGGCGGTCCTTCTGTTCCTACTGGGTATCAATCACTTTCTGGTACCTTTGCGGGAGCATCTCCTCAACCTGTTGATCATGGGTTATTAGTTGGAAACAGTGGTAATGTACCATTGAGTATAGGTGACGTTTATATGATGTCAGGTTCAACTCCCATTAACCAACCTCAAGGTGGCCAATTACCGCCTGGGGGGCAACCTTCGTTAATGCCTGGGGGGCAACCTCAAGGTACTTCATTCGTGACTGGGGGGCAACCTCAAGGGTATCAACCCCAGCCTCAATATGTACCCCAAAGTCAACCTCAGTATCAGTATCAACCTCAAGGATGGCAACCTCAAGGATGGCAACCCCAAGGGTATCAACCCCAAGGGTATCAACCTCAAGGATACCAACCTCAAGGTCAAGGTCAACCCCAGTATTCGTATTTACCTCAAGGTTATCAACCTACGGGTCAATACCCTGGTCAAGGTTATCAACCACCTCAAGGGCAATCATATGGGACTGCACCTTACAGTTATCAACCCTATCCTCAATACGGCTATGGATCTCAGTATCCTCAACCTGTTACGAGTCAATACCCTGGAATGTTAACATGGGATCCGTCACAGGGTCAACAGATGTCGCAACCAAGTATACAGTCGGTACCTCAAGCAGGACAACCTGCAGTTCCTGGTCCACCCCAGCAACCGCAACCTGTCCAGTCAAGTGTTCAGACCCCTGTAACTTCTGTAGTTACTCAGCCGCCAATTGCACCTAGTACTCCACCTCACACGGCTGCAGCAACTACCGCTTCATCTACCATGCTTACTTCTGGAGTATCGGCAGCTCCGGTTTCTACTGTCCCTGTAACCGCTCCTCAGACATCTGTACCGTTGTCTGGACCCACGGTTCAAACCACAGTCCAGATGCCTGCAGGCCAACCTGGTACAAGTACGGTTGTTACTACTCAACCTCAATTTGTTCAACCTCCGTACCAGGGACAGTATCAACCTGGGCAAGCTGCCCAACAACCGGTTTACCAGTATCAACCGTATCCTGGGTACACTTATCAACCACCTCAGCAACCCCAGTACGGTCCGGTTAATCCTGGTTTTCCAGGAGGATATAATATCCCAAATGCGACTCCTGTTCCTAGTTATCCTGGATATCCTCCTCCTGGGGCTGGTATTGTGACTCAGAGTTTTAGAGATCCTAACCGGCAGTTACCGTTTATTGCGACTTTAGATTTACCCGACTTGACGCGCCTAACGAACGATCCAATTCAATATCTTCCGTTCTGGCCGCCAATGCCAAATAAGTTGCCCAGCGATATACCCAAGTTCGAAGGTAAGTCTGGAGAGGATCCGTCTAATCACGTGATGACTTACCACCTCTGGTGTGCATCAAATTCCATCTCAGATGATTCTATCCGCTTACGTCTTTTCCAGCGTACACTCATTGGTCTCGCAGCCAAGTGGTACATTGAGTTGCCACGGGCTTCTTTTTACAACTTTAGCCAGTTAGCTACTTCATTCTTAACTCATTTTCAGTTACCAGTCAGATACGATAATGGTACAGAATTATTAACTTCGCTAAAACAATCGACATCCACGTACATTTCTGATCACATCCATGAGTGGAGACGTCGAAGAAGATTAGTGAAAGTTTTTATCCCGGACCAAATTTTAGCTGAATGGTTTGTAAAATCATTATTACCAAGAATTACTGAAGATGTAGCTAAGGCCGGAGTAGTTACTGAGGAGCAAGTCATTGCTCAGGCACAATACCTTGACTTAGTTTACACTCAGTCGGGTACGTTACACGAGAAAATTCCGGATCTTCCAAAGTCAAACCAAATCGCTGCTGCTCCTTCGGGATCTCATGCCGCTGATGGTATGATCGGTATCGTGACTACGAAGAGTAAGAAGAAGTCTTCCAAGACCTCCAATACTCCAATTATCACTTTGCCTGATTCTCCGACAGGAGAGTCTTCTCCTCCTGAACTTACCGCCGACATTCACGCTGTAGAGTCATCTACGGCCAAATCCAAAAACGGTGGAAAGAAGAAAGGAAAGAAGAAGGCTAAAGCAGACAAGGCTCCAAAGGAGAAAACGGAAAAGTCGGAAACCAATGACGAAAAGCGCAAACCTCGTTATCCTTGTCTCATTTGTGAAGAAGATCATTTTACGAGAGACTGCCCTCATCGGGCCGAGGTAGTGAAAATAGTTAAAGGTTCTCCCACTCCTGCTGTGTTAAAGAATCCATTTCCCGAGCAGGAAAATAAGATGATAGGTTCTTCTTCGAATGCCAGTGAAGAACCCATTTTGATGATGTCTCATGTCAGGATTGCGACTCGATCGCAAGATTATGGTAGTAAGGCTCCTGTTGATGGTAAAGAAGCAGAATCTTCTCACTCTAACCCATCAACCTCAGCTCCTGGTTCCGATCCACTACAGATCGAAAAACCTAACCCAGACTTAGTGATTAAGCCGCCCGCCAAGGGTGTACTTCGAAGGTCTGCTTTCAATCCACATGCGAGAGCAGCCCAGAATTACAACATTGTTGAAGACTTAGCTGTTTCACCTTCAGCAATGTCGGCACTCGAAGTGCTGCAATCATGTCCAGCGCAACGAAAATTGCTTTTGTCGGCTATTGGAGCTGTCGATGTTCAGGACCCGAACCTAATGATCTTTGATCTAGAAAGTAGTACACCGCGTCTCCCCCATCAAATGGCTTTCCAAATTCCAGTGATAGTCAAAAACAGGCCTATTCATCGGACTGTGATTGATGAGGGAGCTTCTACGTGTATTATGTCGATTCAATGTTGGAGATCGCTTGGTTCTCCTTCGTTGAACCAATCCCCCACCATCCTTAAGGCCTTTGATGGCCGTGGGTTCCGTCCGTTTGGTATTCTACAAGAATTGCCTATAGGGGTCGAAGGTAAAACCGTTAGTCTGGATGTGGAAGTGGTTGATGCCCCTCTAGACTACAACCTTCTTTTGGGTCGAAGTTGGTCATATGCTATGACAGCGGTCGTTTCATCGGTCTTCAGAGTCATTAAGTTTCCACATAACGGTAAGATCGTGACTATTGATCAGCTGACATACTTTTCATCCGACCCAACCTCTTTAGAAACTATCCAGCATGTTGGTAAAACGACAATCCCTTATAGGGACATTGGTGTAGGTTTAGTTAAGGATTCCGGTTTACTGGGAACTTTTCCTCTCCCTCCACTCAATGCAGACCCTTCGTTCGCAACAATTCATATGATCACGTCAGAAAACATTATTTATGATGATCCTTGGTATGTTCCCTCTGACTCTGAGCTAGACTCACTCGGTGATGTTATGCCGTTGAGTCCGTATGAGATTGCTTATGAAGCTCTTATGTCTTTTACCGACTTTCATTCAACCGACCAAATGAATGTGGTCAGTGAAGAGTCACTTTTCACCTCACCCTTAGAACGGATAACGTTTCCCGAAGAAGTGTCATCTGACGAACAACTTCGCGAAATCCTAAGTGTAGATGATCTACCATGGGAAGATCTCCATCACAGATCTTCGTTTTTACCTAAGGATGATGCATTTGAAAATGATTTTTCATCTATCTTTACCGCTGAATATGTCAAAGACGCTCAGGATCCAACGAAACATTCTGATTCAGAGCTGAATTTAGGGAATATTTCTCGTACTATTCCCATTGATATTTCAGTGAAGCCCGGAATCGAGGAGAACATTCATATAGGTGCCGCATGTACTGAAGAAGAAATCCAAACTTACAAGGCCCTATTCCAAGAATTCCGCGACGTGTTTGCCTGGTCTTACGAGGAAATGCCGGGAATTGATCCTGCCATTGTTGTTCATGAAATCAAAACCTACCCGGATGCTAAACCCATTCGGCAACGGTTGCGTCAGATTCACCCTCGAAAAGCAGCTGCAATCAAAGCCGAAGTCGAAAAGCTGTTGAAAGCAGGTTTCATTTATCCGATCCCGTTAACGGATTGGGTATCGAATATTGTTCCCGTCAATAAAAAACAAGGAACAATAAGAATCTGTATCGATTATAGGGATATCAATCGAGCTTGTCCAAAAGACAACTATCCTACGCCTTATATCGATCAAATTATTGATGATTGTGCCGGAAGTGAGATGTTTTCCTTCATGGATGGTTTCTCAGGTTATAATCAAATCAATATTCTACCTGCCGATCAACCAAAAACGGCATTCATTTGTCCATGGGGGACATTTGCTTATTGCAAATTACCTTTTGGCCTTAAGAATGCCGGTGCTACTTTTCAACGGGCCATGTCTTATGCATTTCATGACATCAAGCACATTGTGCAACCCTATCTCGATGATTTGCCTGCTCATTCTTTACACCGAGCTGATCACCTTGTCCATTTACGAGCAATCTTTATGAGGTGTAGGCATTATCGAATTCGGTTGAATCCCCACAAGTGTGTTTTCTGTATAGAAACAGGTCGATTGCTGGGATTTGTTGTTTCCAAAACCGGCATTCGCGTCGATCCCTCGAAAGTCGAGGCTATCATCCAATTGCCTCCTCCTTCGAGTTTGCGCCAACTCCAAAGTTTGCAAGGGAAAGCAAACTTTTTACGCCGATTCATCCCTAACTACGCCGAGGTCACTAAAGGTTTTACACGGTTGTTGAAACAGAACGTACAATTCTTTTGGGACGAGATTGCTCAACAATCTTTTGATGCATTGAAACACGCGTTGACCCATGCACCGTTATTGCATCCTCCCAACTACAACCAGGACTACTTCTTATACCTCGCAGCTTCGCATTCCACCATTGGAATGGTGTTAGTTCAAGAAGATGAATTCAAGGCAGAGCATGTGATATATTACCTTAGCAGAACCTTAAATCCAACTGAGTTAAAATATTCACATGTGGAGAAATTGGCCCTGGCAGCCGTTCAAGCTGTCCAGCGTTTTCGTCACTACATTCTTCTCCGCAAAACTACTGTTATTTCGGATTGCAACCCTATGATTTATATCTTGACAAAACAACTGCTAGGGGGCAAGTACTCTAAATGGATCGTCATCCTGCAAGAGTTCGACTTGGAGTTTGAGAAGTCCAAGTCTAAGAAATCTTTAGTCTTCGCGGAATTGATGTGTGATTTCCCGAGTGCTGACACAGAGACTGTGGCAGAGGAGTCCATTGCGGACGAATCTTTGTTTCTTATTAGCACTGTAGATCCGTGGTATGGGGATATAATCATCTATCTCCAAACCCAAACCTTTCGGCCTGAAGCTTCCAAGGAAAACCGTCGAAAAATTCGGTTTCAATCCCAGCAATACAGAATTATTGGAGATACACTTTATCGCCTGGGGGCAGACTTAGTTTTTCGACGTTGTTTAACTCACGATGAGGCTGAGAGAGTTTTGAATGATTGTCACTCTGGAGCATGTGGCGGTCATATGTCTGGGTATGCCACAGCTCAGAAGGTGTTGCGCGCTGGCTATTTCTGGCCGTCTATGTTTAAAGATTGTATCCTTGCCGTCAGAAAATGCCACAACTGTCAAGTGTTTGATCGCAAGATGCGCGCTCCACCTGCTCCTCTCCACCCTATAATTGCCGCTGGTCCATTCGCCAAATGGGGCATTGACTTTATTACTTGTAACCCTCACTCGGCCGGGGGGCATGCGTATATCATCCTTGCGGTTGATTATTTTACTAAGTGGGCCGAGGCGATGCCTACATTCGACGCAAGCGGCAAGACAGCTGCACTTTTCGTATTCAATCATATCATAACTAGGTTTGGTGTCCCACAAGCAATCATTACGGACCATGGAAGCCATTTTCGAAATGTCATGATGACTGAGCTTACAAGCCAGCTTGGTTTGCGCCACGATAGCTCTACACCTTATTATCCGCAAGCCAACGGTTTGGTTGAGTCAATCAACAAAGTTCTAGTCGTCATGATTCGACGGATCATTGGTATCCATCGAACGAATTGGCATAACATGTTATTTTCGGCGCTATGGGCATATCGAACTTCAGTGAAAAATTCAACAGGTTTCACCCCTTTTCAGCTAGTTTATGGCTTAGAAGCTGTGTTACCTATTGAGTGCGAAATCCCATCACTTCAAATGGCTGTCGAATTACTTCCAGCTACTTCCGAAGAGGAGAAACGGTTGTTATACTTAGCTAAATTAGATGAGACTCGACGTGACGCTACTTTAGCTATCGAGACTCACGCGAAACGAATGAAAGCTCAGTACGATAAAAATGTAACTCCTCGAAGTTTTTCGGAAGGAGACCTAGTACTATTATATGATCAAGCGAACGATAAGCTAGGTGCTGGAAAATTCGTTCCCATGTGGCATGGGCCCTACATTGTAAAGCGAAAGCTAGCAAAAGGGGCTTATGAGTTAGTTGATTTTGATGGGGACTCTTTGGGCAAACCCAGAAATGGACTTTACCTAAAGAGGTATTATGCTTAAAATGATGGATGGAGAAATTTTTAGATAGGTTAGATTTCCTTTCTAGCTAGCAAGTGTGTTAGTTTAGTCAGTGTGCTTAGCTTAGCAAGTGTGGTTTTCGTCATTATCCTGGCTTATCTTGGTTTTACTCTTGATATTGTAGATGTCGACGCCTCTCCAAACATACATTGGATTTGCTGATGGTGCTTGTCGTAGTACACGGAATATCTCTTCCGCAGCTTGGGTTATCTATTCACCCTCTGACGAGTTAGTTTCTATGCATGGGGTAAGCCTCGGTCAAACAACGAATAACATTGCAGAATACAGTGCAGTGGTTGAATTATTATCCGAATCTATTTCATTTGGAATTCGACGTTTGATAGTGAGGTTAGATTCTGAACTTGTTGTATTACAGCTTAATAGAGTTTATGCCATTAGAAATCCTGTGTTATTAAGGTTGTTTTTGAGAGTGCGTCTCTTGGAACGTGAATTTGATTACATTGAATATCAACATATTCCAAGGTCTTTGAATACATTAGCAGATGCAATTGCTTCTCGAGTGTTGGACAGACATTTATAATAATCATGCAAGTAAATTTAAAGACATTTCATCATACATGTTAAACAAGATAAGCCGGTAATAGTGATATATAGATATAGATAGAAGTGTGTCCAAAAATATATACATCGTCTTCGATCATAGGTTTAACACACCTTATGATCGGCAAAATGATAGTACAAAAAGTCAAAAATGTCACATGTGACTACAAAAGTGACTAGTCAATCACTGGTGGTGCTCTCTGTACGACACCACTGCGCGGGCTACCTTACGCAAAAATCTCCTAAACGGTCCAGGGACCGCGACTACGAAGCGCTGAAGCCTCATAGGAATATCATCCATAGTAGTCTCAGGTATATCTGCCGTGAGACGCTCTAGATCATGCTCCAAATCAGCTAGTACTTCTGCTGTCGCATCCTGTAGGGCCGGTGCCGGTGCAGCTGGATGTCGTCTGTCGTAAGGCCGGAGATTGGCTGGACGCTGTGGTCCAACATCTGCATTTTTAAAATTTTACTGTTACTTTGAGACGATATATATGAAAAATAAAAAATACATAATTAGAAAACTTGTGAAAATGAAAGTACCTCTGTCATCCCATTGTTCTCCCTGTGGAAGAACCATGTCCGGATCACCTCTGAAATCCATTCCGGCATATGGAAAGTCTTGTATCACAAAAAGCTGGCCCTCTAGCCAGTCAAAGTAACTGTCTGAGAATCGAACCACTGCAGCACCCTCGTCAGGATGCCGGGCCATCACCGCAACCCATCGAACAAGCTTTGGCTCCCGAGGACCCAAGTCATCAACAGTGAGTTGCTGAGGGATCAGCATAGGAACTCTCTCCAAGGCAAAGCTCACGACTATAGGCCCATATCCAAAAGTTTTAGTCGTCCGTTCTTTGCCTTGGTTAGTTGGCTCTTCATATGAGCCGACACAGCTTCGCACCAGTTGAAGATGGTGCCTTGGTAACAGTCAACTGCCATCCGCATTTGGGATCCGGAGGCAATGTGCAAGGCGGCCGCGCCACAAATCCTGGTGACCGTAAATGCAATAACTCTAAGTTCCGCCAGAGCGATGTGCTTTATCTCCACGCCTTTTTTATGGCGAGTCCCTGGTCTGCACCACTCCTCGCGGAGATCATCAAGGGATTGGCCACCCGGCCTGGTCCCCGCAAGGTTGAGTTGCTCACCTCTGTTTGGCAAGCCAGTGAGAAAGTATACATCCGAGGGCTCTATCTCGAGCTGGTGCCCTCCAATGTAAAAACATTGATCTTGAACGTTCCATCGCTCAACCAGCCATTCCAAAAATCTTACCTGGCCCCTCATGCCCGGTATGGTCCAATATTTGTACAATCCACATGTTCTTAAGGCATCCAGAGAGGGTTGGTGGTTAATCGCAGCTTCATCGTCCTCTACGTGCTCTCTCTCTCTCCAGTCTAACATGTTTTAGGCCCTGCACATCAAAAGAGTCAATTAGAAATTAATTTGAGCAAATTTGGTGGTTTTTTGAGAGAGTTGGGGTTTTGAAATGCGCCCTTTGCGGAAGACGCACCCCGGCTTTGTAGCACAGGGCGTCCGGACGCAGCTCGCCTGAAGGCGGACTGCGTCCCCCGACCTTTTTCCCGTGTGAGAAAAAGTCGGGGGACGCAGGTCACCCGAAGGGCACCTGCGTCCGCCGAGGGGCGCATTTTGAACCCAAAACCCCCCAAAAAATGAAACAGAGACCAAAAACAAAAAACTAAACGGATAAAAATGAAGAGTGGGATGTGTAAAATACCTCGGTGAAGCGGCGTTCGATTCCGACGGTCAGATTTTCCGCAGCAACCACGGGAAGTTTCTTGTCAAAAGCTCCTTTTTCAACCTCAACAGTGAAACGGTAAAAATGACATGGTAAAAGGTCTTTTTATAGGTTTTTTGGATGAATTAGTTCATTTTTTACCATGAAAAGATGTTTTCGAATGTATTTTTGCCTATTTTAAACAGGTATGAGTAATGTGTCGCTTTTGTGCAGGACGAAGGGATTTCGAGGGAAATTGTAATTTTTCACAAACAAAATTTCAGAGTCATCTTTTAAGCCCTTTTCTGACTCCTAAAACATGAAAAGATCGCCGAGTGTTTCTTTTTCACTCGTTAAAACGGAATTAAAAGACGGTCCCCTTTTAGCTCTTTTCTGACCGCAAAATCAGGAAAAGATTGCCGGGTTTTTGTCGTTTCAAACTCGATAAGGAAATAAAACGACGTGTCCTTGATCGCTTTTTACTTTTCAGGTTAACGACACTATTATGAAAGTACTCCTTGGTCGCAAGATCAAGCGGTTCCCCCAGGTATTATTTTATACTTTTTCGGGCTTGAGGGACACAAATATACGAAAAAGTTCAACGTGGAGTCTCCTTTAGTTTTTTCAGACTCTCTAAAATTGAAAAACGCCGAGTTTCTCCTATACTGGGCTCGTTAAACTTTTACAGTAGAGGACCTGTTCAATTACAAACAGGAACGAACCACTCCTTCCTAGGGTTCGAATTTAAACTAGGTTGGACTCGTCCGAAGGATGAGCTTATAATCAAGCATATGTTATCCTCCTCAAGCTTGTTAAAAATAAAGAGGTACTTGCCAGAAATGGTGGGGGAAAAGAGAGAAGAATGAACCTATTTGTCACCTTTTGTCTCAGAAGAAACTTTATTACCGCTCTTGAACACGACACTTTTCATTCACCTGGGTTGGGAAATCTTTTACCTCACAGTTGACCAAATCACTTTGAAAATCTTTAACCGGGTTCAGGGATCAACTTTGAGTTATTCGTCACCAAACCATCTGTTGTGTCGTTATGTGTTCAAGAGGTCTGCAAGCAAAACTTTCATCTGCAAAATACTTGTCATCCATTTGACCATCCCTGAGTCAGTCCTTACAGCAACATTTCTTCAACTTGAACAATGATTTCGTGTTGCGGGCTTGCCTGCAACGGGTCGCTTTCTATCGACATCGACACATTATCTAGAAAGATGACTTAGGAATCGACAGTACCTTGAAGTCTGCATGCATCAATGGCAGGTTTCTCGCCTTTGACGTCAGTTTACATCATTGACTTTCGATCAGAGGATTCCGTGAAGTGTTCGACATCAAAACATCTATTCACATTTCACGGGTTGTGCTTGGTACTTTGAGGACCATTGACATTACTGGTGGTTTCTCTCACGCTTGTTAACAGTTTACATCATTGACTGGTAATCAAGTGGTTTCTACCATGTTCGACATCGAATCATTTAATCACATGGCTAGAATCGTACCAATTCGGGAAGTAGAAGTGAAGACCCTGGATCTAGTTTCTACCATCCAGGCTGCGAGGAGTTTTGTATTCATTGTCTATGTAGACTTATCATAAACAGATGGCTGCGTCCATACTGTGTCTACAAAAGTCTATAAAAATGATGTACTGCAAGATCATTCCTGTATCAGAATAGTTAGTCCATTAGTTAAAGTTTTGAATCTGAGTATGGGAATGCCTACCTCAGTGATGATATAATCTTATCCATGTATTTTGTGTTGAAAATTGCAGGTTCCAACCAGGCCATCCACAAGGCAATCCTTGAAATGATAAAGCGCTTCACCCTTCCTAGAATTACAAAACCCTATTCTATTCCAGGCTTCGCACTTTAGGGGGCAATCTGTTACACTAAAAAATGTCACCTTGACTACTTACAGTTAGTATGGCTCAAATCAACAGTCATGCTACCCTCTTAGGCAAGTCTCATGCCTCTGTTATCCATCTCAAACTCAAAGAAGAGAGAAAGTCTTGTAAAAATCATGTTTATCTCTGGGGTCGCAGGTTCTCTCTAGCCTTACCTGCGGGGACGCTGACCTTGTTCACAAAATCTGCGTCCATGGACGCTCTGTATGTTAAGGGACAGGTGCGTCCCTCTGTAAAAGGCAAAATGCGCGAGTTTTATCTTGAAAAAGTTACTTGTGGTTACTTCTAGAACATTCTAGAGGTCGGTTTGATGAAATGGATGCGCCTCCAGTTGGTTCATGTATCTCTATTAAGGGGGAACTTATCCCATCAATAAGGGAGCTATCCCACCCATAGAGGGGGATGATCCCATTGATAGTGGACCTGAATAACCTCTTTACAGCACTATAAATAAAGGCATTGAGCCAGAAGGAGAGGAGGTTGGAGCTATACATTTTCTTTGGGTAAATGCTGCAGGATTTAGGTCTTCCATTAGAGCCTTTGTGAGGAGAGATTGTCTTCACTTGATTCTACTTGGGAGAGGGTGAGCTTTGTCAAAGTAGAGGAAAACCCTTGATGGACCCTGGGAGGAACTTGCACAACACCAAGGCCAGGTTGTAAGAGTTTCTTTGTTTCGTTATTAATACAAACTGGTTTATTTTTCTCAATAGCTTGTGTTAATGAGTTATTTCATGTGTTCCTTGGTCTGCATGTTGAATATATTTTTTATTATATGAAATGCAAGTGCTTGGTAATTGTTTGATTGTTTGTGGTTTCAGGAATTGACTTGAAGGAAGAGCTCATCCGGATCGTCAAGAACGGACTTCAACAACATCGTTTTGGAATAAGGTAAGCCTAAACACTTGTAGTTTTCATGTTGTAAAAGGTGTATTTAGAGAAAGATCACTCCATTTTGTCTTGTTTGTCATTAGAATGTCTTAGACTTCTAGGAAGGTCAGTCGTGTCCGCACCCTTGACAGATTCCGTGTGACAAAGAGATGCCTGAGCATTCTAAAAGATCCGAAAACAACCAAGATAGAGGCGAAGATTCAGCTAAGGACACCGCTCAGTCAATGGAATTTCCACAGCAGCAAGTTATCGCCTCCTCATCAAAAGATGTCCCCCCTCTCGTCATTGAAGCACCACCCATCACAACATAATTAGATAAGGAATGGGAAACCTTCAACGAACTGATCAATCTTGAAGGACAAGCCCCAAAAAAACCTGTGAGCAATACACAGGTAGCACAAGAAGTGGGCTCAGCGTTGCTCTTCAACGAGTGGGACGATCAAATCAGGGAGGAAAAACAAGCAAAATGGAAGCTGAAGGCGCCAGAAAAGGGAAAAGAGGTCCAAGCACTAAACATGTTAAATTGGGAGTGTTACTGGGCATACTTGGTGAAGCCGCATAGTCAGCAGATGACTGTGAAATGTATCATAAATGCGGCTGAGAAAGTGGTGCCAGCTCTCATAGATTTCGTTTTCTCAGCCCAGCTCAAAGCAGAAGTCAGCCAGCCGACTCTCCTCAAACCAATGATGAATGCATGCAGCTTTAAAGATCAGATTCAGAAGTAGCTTAATTTAGAATGTTGTTTTTTCTTAAAAAATTAGATTAGAAAAAGGACGGTCATTTGAAAACCACATCCTAAATTTTGTAAATAAACTATTATTAGAATTAGGAAGTAGTATTTAAACCCTTCTCATGCATTTAGAGAAGGGTCCAGAAATTTGTCAAAAACCTGTCCTGAGAACATGCACTTCTGCACCCTCAGAGGAGGTTTTGATGATGAATGGATCAAGGTTTATTAATGTTTGCATTTGATATCTGTTACTGATGTTGCACTTTTGTACTCTTGGTAGATATTAGAACAAGTAGAGATAAATCATTGTTGCTTGAAGCTTATGAGTAGGACCAGTCATAAATTGTACTTTTATCTCTTGATCATTTCTGCTTATATTCTTAAAGTGATATACAGTTTTTAGTTGTTTATATGTTATTGCATGAATGTTTGAGTTACCATTTGGCACTTTTGTACGGTGGAGTCATTTATTTATGTTTGATATATGAATAACTTATTATGCGATATGCTGTTCACAACTGTTTTGCCTAACTTTTTATGCAAAGTGGTTCATCTTAATTGATTTCCATTCTTATGATAGTCGAATGATCTTTATTACCAGTTATTATTTGAAATCTCTTTAGATCGCATAATAGAAGAAATACATCCCGGGTTAGCATAGATTAGATGTGTTGTTTTCATTAGATTACAATAGCATAAAATTAGATTAAAGTAGCTTAGATTAGAACTCTTAGATCAGCATCATCTAACTCTGCACACACACACACCCTTAGATTGGGAAACTGGTCCCATTATCCCCAGTCGGACCCGCTATACCAAACGGATAAGGAGCTGCCAAACCAAGGTCCAGACCGGGTGGGTATCCCCCTTGTTGTCGACCTGATTTTCGGGGCTTCAACAGAACCCAACATAGTTTCTCCATCATTTATGTACAAAGTTATTATACATTTCTTCCCAAGAAAGTATCATACAAAGTTCTCATGCTTTTGTTTTCAAGAAAGTATCATAATCAACCTTTCTTTTGGGCATAAGAACTAAGATAATAGTAATGGTACCTTTTATGCATTAAAGAATGCAATTAAGTCAAGCTATCCAATATGCAACACACAAATCATTTACCTTTTTACCCACCAAAACATGTAACTTTTGCAAATCTTGTAAAGGAATTAACACCATTAACTTATCTTTCACGCACAAGAAAAACATATTCTTTCATCAGAAGATACCTATGATTATATTATTTCTGTTCATTTCATCTATGCATAGGTTAGTATACTTTCTCATAACTAAGTATTTATTTTCAAAAGAACTCTCTTACCGATGAGAATACTTCACAAATTACTCTCTTTAATCTATATTCACTTCTAGGAAAATGACTTGGATTTTTTATTATTTCATATACTAATACGAAATCCCTTTTTAAGAAAAGAGCATGCATCCTATCTTTTCTTACATAAAAGACATATGCAATGTTATATAAAGACAAGAAAGGTTACATATCTTTTAATGCTTCAAATATATATAATAATGATCTTTATCTATATGTAATAATATATATTTTCTTTACTAAAAAAAAAATATAATAAAAATCTTCATCTGCATGCATTAATATATTTTCTTTACCAAGAAAAATATATATTCACAATATTTTCTTTAATAAAATATCTTATTTTCTTTCTATTTTCATAAGAATAGTCAACATATATTCTTTCCATGAAAAAATATAATTATCTCTTTAATCATTTTGTGTGCAGGTTTCATGTGTGTTTTCTTTTCTTTGCAAGAAATTTAATGTATGCAAGTGCATATTTCTTTTGTAAAAAAATCTAACACAATAACTTTTCTTTTCATGAAGTGTTTCCTTCTCAAGAAACTTGGCAAAATAATTATTAGTATTCATTTTCCAAGAAAACTAATAAAAGAAAAATCACACATTCTTTTCAAAAGAAATAACATTATGAACTTGTCTTTTATGTGCACTAATCACGACAACTGTTCAAGAAATCTAGCACTGTTACTTATCTTTTCCTTAAAGAATCTACTCATTGTTCCCTTAAGTTCTGCCTCCATATCCATCCAATTCTTTGCTAGCAGTGTCTTGCTAAATTTGTTTGCATTCCCGCTCATTCCACTTTATCATTTTTATTAAACAAAGGATTGATATCCATCTCAATGATGGAATGGTTACCAAATGCAACATGAATATTGCCAAATTGATTGCAAGCAAAGCTGGAATGTGCATTGTGGAAGTTAATACAATATTTTTGTAATGGAAATTATAAAACAATATCTCACCCAATAGATCGATCCATTTTTCTTCCCAATGAAGGCGGACACACTTCTCATTAAAATATAAATCTCTATGTCTCCATCATCCCCCTGTAAAAAAAAACATTTTAGAGCATAAAGCCTCCATGAACAATGAATGAAAATGTCATTACAAAGAACTGTTAACTGTAACGTTTCAACAAATTAAACGAATCATTAATCAAGTTAGAATACAAATATCCTAATAAATGGTAAATGTTATATTGATATTTTAGGGATGTTACATACTCTCCCCCTTAAAGAGAACACCTTCCTCGGTGTTCATCATTAATTTTTAAATATGACACCTATCTAGAAAGATCGAAAATGATCATTTAATAACATTTTATCAATAATCATAAGCATTTACAGCTATAACAATATTCAATTTCTACTTTCCATCACTTGGCCATTACTGATATTCATATACACAAAGCAAAATCTCTATACCAACTTACCATACCGATTACTCTTGGAAGTCATGGCCTCTTTCATGAAAATTCTCTAAGAATGGTTTGATGGCCCATCCTCACTCCATGGAAAGCACCCTGTAATATATGACTAACAAATCCAACATAATCATATTAGTCACAACATTTTCAATCAAAATGAAATACTTTTAACTATGAATAAATTATGCAATGTTAGGTGATATTTAAATCACAATAATTTTACAAGTACTTAGAGAGCACTAACACTCTAATCATCAAAATGATAAATCACTGCACCACATGCACACTCTCTTAGCTCCTGCTAAAGACATCCATACAAGTACTTCTAAAAGTACCCAAAGAGAACCTGACTCTCTAATAATAATAAAAAAATCAATAACTGCACCAAGTGAAAATTGTCTTAGCCCCTACTAAGATGTTCACAAGATTGGTAATACAATAAAGGAACTAAAATTCCAATAACTCCTTATTAAACACTAAGCTCCTTTCGTGTTCAGATGTGCATAACATATTTTAAACAATTATATATCAAATTCATTTTCAACACAACACATAACTAATTAATTAATTTGTCCTCCTACGAGAACCATTGTGGCAAAGTAATGCTCCTCCCAATTGATGGAAACCAGTTTCCACAACCAAATCGAGTCATTTTCACATCCAGATAGTTCTTTGGCAGAGACCATACCAGGTCTAATATGGAATTCCAATGGAAAATCAGCTCAAGAATGCCAGTGACCACATAGGGTCCAATATGGGATTCCTCTTGGCAGCGTTCTTCCTATTCCTCTGATAGCATCTCATCTATGAGGAATTTTGGGCCTCCTCCAACAGGCTTCAAATCAACAGAGTTCTTACTGTCTTCACCATCTTGGCCAACTCTTTTCCCTTACTGAGATCATTTATCTCTAGAGAGAGGAAATCCAGATAGTTAAGTGCCATCAACCCCTCCAGGCAAACAACTACCATCAACCCAAGCCTTTTGGCCTTTCACAACATTCTGTCATGTTAAATTTCTCTTCTAGCACTCTTTCCCACAAAAAATTACATAATGAACCATATGAACATTATCATTAACAAAATAAACATTCATGTACACCATGCATTTACATTTAACCCTCAGCATGGGTCCACAATATCTAGATTGATAGGAAACATAACTAACATACATGTTGTATGCATTCTGAATTTCGAAGTAACACAATCATGCATATCATATAACATTCTACTTTCTCACTTACAGTTGCAATGTGATTTTACCTTGATAGGTTTTCCTGTGGCCATTAAACTACCACTACTTAATCTCGTCAGTAACGTTAATCATAAATATGCATCATTTCTCCACAGTGTATTGTCATTAGTAGACCGATACATGAAGTAGCTACCATAATCACTTGTTTACAATTTGTAATAATCTTAAATCAAATTTAATTCATGCATATAAGTTTTATTTGTTAGTCATGCAACACTAACCAATCACATCTACCAGCCATCTTAATGTAGCCATGATAGGACTTAATCAACAATTAGTTATTACAATCAAGTCTCACTACTTGATTCATTGTTTATTTTCAATATCTAAAGGGGTTCTTCCAATGTCCTTTTAAAACACTCTATTGTCTTATTCAAGGATGTTCCCCATATTTACATTCATGCATTGACTCATGAAAAGTAGTGCATTCAAACTACAGTCATGTTCATTAAATGTATCATTAATATTTCGATATTTATAAAAGTTGGTAGTTAATAGTCACTTTCCTTAGTCAGTGTTCAAGATTTTTCATAAGTGTGACAAAGGTTTTATTGTCTTTTATCCTCATTAGGATTCAAATGTCATGAACATAGTTTTGTAGAAAACTTTATTACTTACTACTCATTGCAGTTATAAACATGAATCACACATATCATGTCAAAAGTAGTCTACTGCATATATCAATATGTAGGTTCTTAGACTCATACCTGAGTTGATGCTCACTAGTAGCATACTTCGATTTCCTCTCTTCTTAAAAATTCCCAAAATTGCCAGTCCTTCAACCTTTAGCTCTAATACCACTTGTAACATACCACCATAACCTCACATGAAAATGCAGGGGGTTAGAATTTTTTTTACACAAACTACCCACGGGTAATTATCCAAATCACTATTACACATTCCTAATTAACCATTAGATAGAATGTTCATTAGTACATAAAGTAACTTTAGTAAAGGAATAGTATGCTACATAACCATTAACAACCACTCTTGTAGTATATTAACATAAACTGTATGTTGTAACCTTGCATCCATTTTTCATGATTCCTTCAACCACATTAATTAATCACATACTTGACATTACCAACATCACACTATGCAAAGAATCAACATCACCAAATTGAACAATTATATACCCTAGAAACCCCGTAGGGTGAAAACCACCAAATGTTTAATTTTATTATTAAACGTTTATGAGAGTATTCACCCCTCACTCAATGGCTTATAAGGGAGTCCAACCCTTAACCATTGTCACAAAATATTACAATGAAATATAATTATAATACAACATACGTAGCTAAAATCGACTACAATGATCATGAAACCATTTACCCACAAATGACCACTCTCTACATCCTTGTGGCATGATTATTTCATCAGTGGATCATCCTGCAACTCGTACTCATCAGCGTGGACCATTAGTTCTTATATGCCATAATGTTAAATATAATTTATCTTTTGCACAAATCACCATTCTTTCTTGTCATTGTTGCAATCTTTGGTAACATGATTAGATAAAGTATTAATCAATGAATAATCATTCTTTAAAAGCAATCTTTTAACATCTATTCCTGTGAATACATGAGATGTAAATTGGTATCACAACATGCTTCTTCTAACAACATTGTGCATGTATAAACAAATCATTATCAAGCATGTCAAAATAATTACCCTATTACTATGATCATTCTTGCACCAACACATATTCTTATCCAAAGGAAACCGATGTAACCATCTATTTCAGTTAAAGGATACTAGAAACTTATCTTTGTTTTTCATGCATGTAAATAGATAAAAACTTATACAAAGAGAGCTAGCCTCTTAGCTTCTTTTTTGTGCCTGTAACTAAGTAATCTTTCCAATACAGTAGATGTTCCCTTCTAAGGGGAAGCTAACATGATAGACATCATTATCATGCATGCAAATGTAAGTCCTTTTTCAAAAAACATCTTTTCCAAGATAGAGCTACTTACAAAATCTATTGTATGCATAAAGACATGCATTAGTCATTATTTCTTGCATGTGAATATATGTATTTTACAAAGGAAAGCTAGTACATTCATTCCAAGTAACTACTTGTTTTATTTTCCATAATACTTACTCTTTTCTGCACACAAATCGATATTTCCCTTTAAAAAATCTAACACAATAGTTCTACAAATCCATGTTTCTCTTTAAAATATCTAACACAATAGTTATATCTTCATACATGTGATCAACTATTGTTT
Source organism: Pinus tabuliformis (assembly GCA_031772625.1). Lineage (NCBI taxonomy): Eukaryota > Viridiplantae > Streptophyta > Pinopsida > Pinales > Pinaceae > Pinus > Pinus tabuliformis. The sequence continues at coordinate 659,959,402 of CM062817.1, forward strand.
CTATGCTTCTGCATATGTGCATATGTGTTTTTCTCTATCATTTATGTACAAAGTTATTATACATTTGTTCCCACGAAAGTATCATATAAAGTTCTCATGCATTTTTTTCAAGAAAGTATCATAATCAACCTTTCTTTTGGGCATAAGAGCTAAGATAATAATAATTGTAACCTTTTATGCATTAAACCATGCAATTAAATCAGACTATCCAATATGTAACACCCAAATCATTTACCTTTTTACTCACCAAAACATGTAACTTTTGTAAATCCTGCAAAGGAATTAACACCATTAACTTACCTTGCACACACAAGAAAAACATATTCTTTCCACAGAAAATTCCTATGATTAACACCATTAACTTATCTTTCACACACAAGAAAGACATATTAGACATATTCTTTCCACATAAGATTCCTATGATTATATTATCTCTGTTCATTTCATCTATACATAGGTTATTATATTTTCTCATAATTATGTATTTTTTTTCAAAATAACTCTCTTACCCATGAGAATATTTCTTCCAGAAAAATGACTTGGATTTGTTATTATTTCATACACCAGTGCGAAATCCCCCTTTTTAAGAAAAGAGCATGCATCCTATCTTTTCTTACATAAAAGACATATGCAATGTTATATAAAGACAATAAAGGTTACTTCTCTTTTAATGTTGCAAATATATATAATAACAATATTTATCTATATGTAATAATATATATTTTATTTACTAAGAAAAATATATAATAACAATCTTCTTCATCTGCATGCATTAATATATTTTCTTTATCGAGAAAAATATATAATCACAATCTCTCTTTTTAAGAAAAGAGCATGCATCCTATCTTTTCTTACATAAAAGACATATGCAATGTTATATAAATACAAGAAAGGTTATTTACCTTTTAATGTTGCAAATATATATAATAACGATCTCTATCTACATGTAATAATATATATCTTTTTTACTAAGAAAAATATATAATAACAATCTACATGCATTTTCTTTACCGAGAAAAATATTTAATCACAATCATGCAGTAATATATTTTCTTTATCAAGAAAAATATATAATAACAATCTTTATCTACATGCAATAATATATTTTATTTACCAAGAAAAAAATATATTCACAATCTTTTCTTTAATAAAATATCTTATTTTCTTTCTATTTTCATAAAAATAGTTAACGTATATTTTTTCCTTGAAAGACATAATTATCTCTTTAATCATTTTGTGTGCAGGTTTCAAGTGTGTTTTCTTTTATTAAATTTAACGTATGCAAATGCATATTTCTTTTGTAATAAAATCTAATAGAACAAATTTTCTTTTCATAAAGTGTTTCCTTATCAAAGAACTTGGCAAAATAATTATTAGTATTAATAAAAGAAAAATCACACATTGTTTTCGAAAGAAATAACATTATGAACGTGTCTTTTATGTGCACTAATCATGCCAACTGTTCAAGAAATGGAGCACTGTTACTTATCTGAATCTACCCTTCAAATCTACTCGTTGTTCCCTTAAATTCTGCCTCCATATCCATCCAATTCTTTGCTAGCGATGTCTTGCCAAATTCGTTTGCATTCCCGCTCATTCCGCTTTGTCATTTTTATTAAACAAAGAATTGATATCCATCTCGGTGATGGAATGGTTACCAAATGCAACATGAATATTGCCAAATTGATTGCAATCAAAGCTGGAATGTGCATTGTGCAAGTTAATACAATGTTTCTTTAATGGAAATTATAAAACAATATCTCACCCAATAGATCGATCCATTTTGCTTCCCAATGAAGACTGACACACTTCTCATTAAAATATAAATTTCTATGTCTCCATCATAAAAGCAATTTAAAGCATAAATCCTCCGTGAATAATGAATGAAAATGTCGTTACAAAGAACTGTAAACCGTAACCGTTTTTTGATTTAACTATAACATTTCAACCAATTAAGCGAATCATTTAAGTTAGAATATAAATATTCTAATAAATGGTAAATGTTATATTGATATTTCAGGGAAGTTACACATAGTTAGGATGTGAATGCCCTAGTAAGTGCATTTATTTCTTAAACCATGGACATTATCGTTTTTCTTTCCGCAAATGAATGTTGGGTAGTTTTATCGAAATAAATATTCAATGATTAGTAGAATAATTTGGAGATGTGTATACATCGAATAATTTTATCGAATAATTTGGTTTAGTCGTCGTTTAGTTGGATGTCCTCACAGTGAGTCATGGAGTTTTGCGCTCAGTATGTTTAAGATGGTTTAGTCGTCGTTTAGTTGGATGTCCTCACAGTGAGTCATGGAGTTTTGCGCTCAGTATGTTTAAGATGGTTTAGTCGTCGTTTAGTTGGATGTCCTCACAGTAAGTCATGGAGAGATTCAAAAAGACTGCACACTTCTTAATACTAATGGGTCTTCTACATACTTCATCATAGATCTTGCAGTGAGGTCTTCGTCATCTTCTTAATTTTCTATGATTTTTTTGATGATTAGCGGCCAAATCTTTCCACATTTTTGTAATATACATTTAATAAAATGGTATGGAAATATCTATTGTAATTTTGACTAATTTGTTGTTATTAGGTAATTAATTTTTCTAATTTGTATATTAATTTGAAATTTTCCTTTTTAAAAGAGTACAATGCCTTGCAATATTTGTTATAAATTGATGTTTCTGGGCATTCCGCATTTCTTATTTATTTAATTTATTATCATAATAATAATTATTTTAATTTAATATCATAATAATAATTATTATGTAGATAGTAGAGAACCTTCCTGAAAAATTTTAAAATATTTTTTTTAAGTAAAAGTCATAAATCATAAAATTGAAATTTATGTAAAAAATATTTATGTAATTTTTGTCTTTTTAATTAATTTTATTAATTTAAAAGCATATTTTATATTTCATATGATTTATAATTTATGATATGTTGTATTATTAATCTATAATATTACAAAAAATAGAAATGAATCTTTATAATATTATAAAAAATAGAAATGAATTATTATGATTAAAAATCTTATATTTTATAAATGTGTATATGTTTAACTTATATATTAATTTATTTTAAAAATAATAATAATTAGTATTATTATTTAGATTTTTTTTAATTATATTTAAATGTCATGATCATAGAATTCAATGAGCATTCAATTTATACTCAATTTATATAGATGTGCTACTATACACCAACATATAATAGCGGAAAATATATTTTATTATTTTTTATATAGAAAATTGAATGAAACTTAAGGACAATCTTTTATATAAATGTATATGTGTTTAACTTATATATTGATTTATTTTAAAAATAATAATAATTATTAATTTAGATATCATTTTTTGGGATTCAAATGCATTAAGTAACTTATTCATTCATCTATGACATTTTTATTAGAGGTAGCAGTAACTCACTAATTTCTCATAATTTTTGAAGTCTACTTAACACTCATTGTATGGGGTGATGCTCATATAAATAAAGAAGTGAGATTAAAACTAATAAAATAAATCACATAGCGTCAATCTCATAAATCTTTTTCAAATCATAAAATTCACTGACCATTTATGCAACACTAAATTAAAATAACGGAAAATATTTTGTACTATCCCTCATATAAAAAATGGAATGAAACTTATCGACACTCTTTGACCAGGGCCAGCAACCAGTCTTTGGCAGTGGGGCTTCCTAGATCGAAGTAAAAGTGGTGCAGTTAGTTTATTCCAAGATGGAACTACTGAACGTGGCTCAGTCTATGAGAAAAGGCGGGAGCAATGGTACGCAACACCATTTTGACATTGTCTATCCCTAAAAAGCAATATTCTTTACCTCTGACATTACTTCAAAGATTTGCAACGTCTCGAAAGCCAAAAATTCAGCAACAAAGAAGTTAATCAAACAAATGTTTAATTATATTGCAAACTCCCAGCCAATAATCTAATCAATAAAGTTTCAAGGAAGAGAACCAATAATTACCCACAGATCTAATATGAGAGATCAACTTTTTATTTTTTATTATTATTTAAGATGTGAATTTATTTTAGAATGCAAAAAGATGTATTTTTAATATTGTAGAGATTACATTGTATTTTTTATTTCTTTCAATAGTTTTATAAAATATATAGATAATTTTTTAAAACAATATAGAAAATATTTTATATAGCATGTGCATTGAACTATTTTATCAACCTATATTAAAATGGATTTTTTGTTATGAATATATTTCTAAGTATAATTCAATATTAATTCATATTAAAACATTTTATTCCTTATTCATATTGGATATTTTATTATATACTATATATATTTATTTTTATTTTTTATTATAGGCAATATTTCTTTTCTATTTAGAGAATATTTTCTTTTTATTTTAAGAAAGACATTTGTCAATTCCAAATTGAACACTGACATACTCGCACATCCCTCTACCCTCTATAGTGAAATGTAGAATAAACCTCTCTGCTCAAATCATGAAAACCTGAATGTAATAGTTTCAACCATCAAAATGATGTTATCCATAATTCCTCAATCAACCTATTATATGAATTTTCAGTAATAACCTTTCTTTAAAATCAAATAATCAAAAGTAAGGTGAATTTTTTCACTCCAAGTCCCAAAGTTGTAACAGAAATATACCCAAATCCAGAGATTCAAATTTGAGAATTCGTTGTCCACTGTATAGAGATACACATTAAAACTACTCACCATACAAGCTTGGAGCCTACATTACCATCTCACTAAAGAACATCAAGTAGTCTTACACATATTATGTACATCTACAACAATTGCTTTCCTCGTACATATCACACTCGCAACAGGATAAATATCTACTTCTTATCTCTTTGGATTAGGCCTTCCACTTTACTGTTCATGCTCCGGGAGAGGAATTTCATGCAAATGGGAGGATTGACTTTAGCCAGAAACAGAAAGGACTGAGGAATTGTCCAAATGCCATCTCCAGATAAGAGACCAGCAGCCACTGCAGGAACCATTACGTCAGCATCTTTGCGGTTGATCTTCTGCCAAACGAATACAATGGCTGTCCCCACGCACATATCGATGGCAAAGTAACCTCCTAGGTAGAAAGGTATAGCCATCGCCATCGGCAGGGGAATATACTGAGAGACCTTTCTGGGTACAATGTCTCTTATCAAGTTGATAACGATGGCTGCTGTGAAGAAACAATAACACATAGTGAGGCAGTATTTGGGAAGGGCACCAAATCCTTCTACTGCCAGGATGGCTATGTTTCTGTAGATCAGTGCAAAGGGGGCCGGATATTCTCCATTTGGATCTCCCACATTGAAGGCCTTGTAGAATAACCAGAAGGTACAGGGTGCTATTATGCATCCCATGGCGGTCCCAATCACTTGACTCAAAAACATAGATCTTGGGGATGACAGGGTCAGGTATCCAGTCTTGAAATCCTGCATCAGATCTGCGGCAGTAGAAACTATTGACATCATCACTCCACAAGTAGCTAAGCCTGCCAGTACACCGCCATCGTCCTTCCCTGCCCATGCTCCGAAGATGAAGATGGCTAGTTTCCCATATGTTGAGGCCAAGTTCCAATCCGTGAGCCCACATCCATATGCGTTGCAGAATGCCAAAACTGGTGCCACTATGTAGGCCACCAATACAAAGTACCATTTCACAGGATGAAAAATCTGTGGGATGACCCCTATGGATATGGCAGAAAGGGCCACATACCCAGCTCCGGCTACCCATAAGGGTATGCTGTCCTTCATAAACATCTCGTTCCGCCGCTGTTCATCATAGGGTATTGCTGCATCCACTGGTGCCTCATTCCCATCACTGTTTACCACTGGAAGACCATTTCGAGCCCTCTTTTCCTTCCTTTGACTATACAGATTGGTCCCACTGATGACCATGATTTTGACGAAATTATAGAGTCCATCGCCCAATATGAGAGCAATAGACACAAAGACCTTGTAACCTTGGAGACCCTGCATAGTCGAGTCATCGGCAGTGTACCAGTTTCCCTTCTGGTTATGAATGAGAGGCCACATGAGACCCCAAGAGATGACTGCTCCGAACAATATGGACAAGTTTACCAAGTGAGGACAGATCATCCCAGCTCCTATATATGTCGAGCTGAAGTCGAAGAAAATTCTGCAATATACTTATCATTAGAACTTTTTTTCTCCATTTTGTGTTTTATCAGTTAGATTTCGGAATATTTTTGGAATTTGCAACCAAATGAAGTTCAGCTACATAAAAGTTTTTCCTATGTGGATCGTCAATTTTTGAAAATGATAAAAAATTTTAAACGTCAGATTCCAAAAGCTTCCTATAAAGTTGAGTTAAGCGAAAAAGAAAACGAATTTATAACAATTTAAATAACGTCCATCGACAACAAATAAGTTTGTGTTCCAGTATGAAGTTATGATATGTTTCATGGGTAATTAAATTGGGTAACAAAACAAATAAACTGTCATCCAACCGTTCAGTATAAGACAACGAAAGACATCCAACCCAAATACATACTTGTTATCCCGAGCTTTTAATCCAAAAGTAGGAAACTTCTGAAAGCCACAATCATCGCCAGCTGTGAAAAACCACTGAAAGAAACCCCAGAGAAAACTCAGCGTAAAGAATTTTCCAAGAGATCTGACTTGTTTTCTGCAATTTTTGAGGGCAATGCAGTGTAAGATGAAAAAATTGTTGATACTTCAACGTGGGGATCAACTGGACTCTGATTATATCCACTTGATAATCCGTAAAGTTTCTAACAATTATGTATTCTGCCATCACATTAGCATTACCTGGCTAGCTTGTCTCCCTGAGGAGTGTGGAATCCATTTATGAGAATAGCTGTTGCTGTACCACTTGGATAGGTGAGCTTATAGTCTATCACCATTATCTAATAAGCAGCCAAGAAGAAAGCCAGGAAAAATTGAAATTCACATTCACCGCGACCAAAAAATAAAAACATAAAAATCCTAAATCAAAACTACACTCATTCTTACGATTCCAAATTTCCTTACCTTCCGAAGCGGTACCACAGCTAACAGTCCCACAAAACTCACGACGAAAAGAAAACCAATAATCCAACTAAGACTTGGATCTTTGATATTCTCTGCAGTATTCCCAGGAGTATTTATGCCTGCCTGTTCATAGATCTTTCTGCTCATACCCAACAAATATGATCCAAATCCCCCTGCCATTATATCCAATTCAGAAAACCAAAATGGCATAATAATTCATCATAAAAAGTTTCAGAGTGATCCATACATACCGCTGAATGCAATCCCATAACAAGCCACCACACAGGTTTGAATCACAGTATTCTCTTGTCTGGTGAATGGAGTCTTCAATAACCCGAACTTCTCAAGGAATTTGGTCCATGTTTTGATGAAAAAAAATCCCAGCAATCCGGCAGAAACATTGAGAGAAGGGATGATTCCGGTGGTGAGGTTCAATTTCATGACAATTATACAAAACATAATACCCATGAGCATGCTCACAAACATTGCTCTGAATGTGATCTGTTCCCACCATGGAGGCACCTTCTTGTCGTCAAAGATCTGCTCTATGCTCAGCTCTTTCTCTTCGGTCTTGTTTTCCCAGTTAGCATCACCGGAGCTTAATTCTTCTCCATTCTTCACATGATCAACACGTTTTACAAGCCCTTCTCGACCATGAACATGACCATCCTGTACCTCGAGGGATCTGCTTTCACAAATGTATTGATCCATTTGGGAAGCACAAAAATCAGAGTAGGAATCGTATCAGCCAGAGCTAAGAAAGTCCTCAGACGACCAAGCATGCCATGAATTCTATATATGTCCTCAGTTAATATCACAAAATTAGAATTTATTTTTATTTTTATTTTTACTTAAAAGACCAAATAAACTCAAAATCATTAAATATCACAAAATATCATGTACCATTCATTATTCAATTGTAAATTTAAAATGCAAAAATCAAACTCAAAACATTAAATATCACAGAGTATCATGTATTTTAAAAATATTTTAAAATCTAAAGAACAAAATCCACACAAAACCATTAAATACCACAAAATTTCATGTAGCATTCACTATTCAATCCAGCCAAGTTCCAACTTAACTGTCTGTGTGAAACAATCCGTGACTCTTTTAAGTGGGTATGTAATATATACGATAATATGCCAAAATATCAATTTCTAAAGAGATGACTCTTTTAAGTGGGTATGTAATATATATGATAAGATGCCAAAATATCAATTTCTAAAGAGATAAGAATAAAAACGTACCGTCCGGAATTTACAGTTAAAAATAAAGGAATCTTTAGCGTTATCCCCATATTTATATTCATCTTTTACTTCAGGTTACTTGGAACTTTGAAATCTATATATAAATGAGAGATTAGCATATTGACGTAGGTGAGAGATGTGTAGGTGTAATGTAAGAAATATGTGAGAGATGTACAGTAATTTAATTTTTATTAATAAAATTATCAATAATGTTTTATCTTTGAATCTATATATAAAAGAGAGAAGTGTATTAAGTGTAAATTTCAATGTGTATTGAGGTGAGAGATGTGTAGATGTAATGTAAGAAATATCTTAGAGGTGTATTGTAATTTAGTTTTTATTAATAAAATTACCAAAAGTGTTTTGCAATATAAAGTCTTGCAAGGTAGGTTAATGATCCATTCAAGTTGGAAGTTATGTTTTTTTGAAAAGTTCCATTAAAAATTATAATTTGCATTGGTCAATGGAAACATAAATTGCTATGAGAAATAATTCTTCACAAGTATATTTATTTACATCTTATTCCTATCCATTTTTTATGCAAAAAAAATTATGGTGGGAAGTAACTAATAGTAAAATTATTATTTACAGTACTCTATGAGTTATTCTCAAGGATTTTATTTTTGGATGGTTTTCATGTAAATATTAAGTATAGAAAAGCACTACACAAATATCTAAAATTCATGCATAAAGATTGCAACCATATCCACAAATTATGGCTTAAAATATGTGAGATAGTTATCCACATAACGTTATATTGTAAAAAAGATGTAACTCACTTTATTGTCCAAACAAAAGTGTTAAAAATAGTTTTGTTAATAATGAATGAAAAATAAAACCCAAGGGGCTAGCTCAATTGACTATTGCCTTGATAGTGAAGTGATGTGCTCCTTCAGATTCAATATTCAAACCACCCTACCTTCATCCATCAAAAAAGAGAAAAATATTTATTGAAAAATAAATATTTGTTTTTCAAACCTAAACAATATATGTTGCATTGGTCAATTCTAAACTAATAGTGGTTAAAAAAAATGAATTGTTATCATAAGAACCAACCTAGATCCATCTTAACTCTGGATCTACCGAGCATCTAGAGGGATCAGATCTACCAAGCATCTAGAGGGATCAGATCTACCAAGCATCTAGAGGAATCAATTCTCTTGAGGTGTAAACCTATTTTAGAGTGAAAATGGATTTGATCCGAGTTGAGATGAATCTAGGACAATTTTTATTATATTGATAGGCATGTGTACTTCGAAATAGAGATTTTAAATTTTTCATATAATTATCAATAATTATTAGGTGGGTGGTATCAGTTTAATCTTCATGGAATATTTTAGAATATTCTTATTTCAAAAGAGTGTTAAAACCCCTAGCTAATCCCCCTATTGTAAATATTTTAAATCATTTTGTTGTATTTAAAATGATAGAGAACGAGGACATGAATTCCAAATCTTGAGGCAAGGATATCACTTGGGAATGGTTGAAAGCTTGGTTATTAATTTGTAGTCATGGAAGCTAGCTCGTATGCTTTAAATGGGTTGACCACATCATTGATTACAGTTGAAGAAGAAAGGACAGGAGACCATATTCCTCTTGGAAAAACTTACAGGAAAAGGGGACAAAAATTGAATGAGGAGGCACATCGACAAGGAGGTCGGCCTAAGAAAGTGCATGACCACACAACTACATATGGTTGGAACGACAATATAGACGGTTGTGGATAAACTTCTCATGAGAGGAAGACTGTGGTGGAGGAAGAGTGGGCCAACAAATTTTTTATTCATGAGGGGCGCTGAAGTCAATCATCAAGGGCATAAAATTCTTGAGTAGAGAAGGAAAAAGAAAAAATAAAAATAATGCAAAGAGACTTTTAGAGGAGATAAATCTGGTGATAGCCCTTCTAAAGAAACATAAGGGGGCTTGCGGGTTGAGAATCACAAAGCAGTGGCTTGCCTATGATTGTTGAACCTACTAGAAGTGGCCTTCCTTAGGGCTGATGAACTCACTGGAAAGATGGTGCATTGAAGTAGTGGCTTTCCTGATGCTTGATAAATGCACTAGAAGTGGCTTCCCTTAGGACTCATGAACCCACTAGAATTCTTGTAGATTGAAGTAGTGGCTTTCCTAAGGTATGGTGAACCCACTAAAAGAGGCTTTCTAATGAACCCACTAGGAAGCTAGTGGATTGATGAATCTATTGGCCAAGAGCGAAATACCCAAGTACAAGGTGAGTTGATGAACCACTAGGTGTAGCCTTGTAGCTAAAAACATTGGTGCTTTCACTCACTAATCAACTACTTGGAAGCGGGGTTTCGATGCTCCTACAATAGCTTATCCAACTGATGAACCTTCCCATGCTAGAATCAAACTCCTCACCTAGAACCGAACTAAAAATATATGCGCTGGAAAGAACCCCTACCCAAATGATGATTGTGTTAAAATCCTTGATTGTAATGATGGATACTATTGAGAACACTTGTGGGAAGCATATACATGTTCATTGTATTTGTGAAGTCTCCTTCCATATTTAGCCACTTTCACCAGCTTTCCTAGGTAAACATTAGTTGAGGGATACTATGACTGTTAGGCGGGAAAATCCCTTCTTGCGTACAAGAAGGAACTCCCATGATTTCCAACAAAACCTAGTAACAAACATCAAAATAATTGCTACCTTTCCTTAGCCTATAACTAAAACATGGAACATGTATTATGTGAAGAGTCACTTACCTATTACTGAACTGCTTGTTGAAGTGCTTTTAGTGCTTTCCACAACCAAATTTTCTTCAATTCCTTAGAGGCTTTCCTAATGCTTTCCACAAATTCTCCATGATACTCCAAAAGCGATATGCATAGACAAAAACAATCAAAGGGATCAAAGCATCTTGCATAAAAAATCAAAGGTAAATGAAATCCCTAACTTAACATATGACATATAGTTGAACCAATAATCACTTGTAAGCCATGTGAGTGATCAAGGAATCTCGCAACTAACACCAAAATAGACACAATTAGGAAAGAACAACTACTTTGTATTAAATTCAATGTAGAACAAGATTACAACGTAGTTGCCTTGATGTCACAAGTTGTTTCCAACGGTATTTGTTCCTTCCCTTGATGACAACCTCTTCAGACCCAGAATCAACATCATAACTTTACAAATCCAAGTCTCTCCCCTTCCTCTAGTCTTATGCTCAATTTATAGGCATGAGGAGGAAGTTTCTAGTTCCTGTTTTTAGAACAACGTAAACTTTGAAATGGGAGTTGTAAACTCAAAATGAAAAATCTAGCCAAAAAACACCAAAAAACATGAAAAACAACTTGAAAATGAAAATTGTTGATGCTGGAATAAGGTTTTTTTTTCAACATTTTTAAACATGGTCGTAAAAACCATTTTTTTTTTCAAGGTACATTTTCAACATTTTTTCGAAATGATGTTGAGGATAAAATGTCATGACTCAAAAGACCCTTAAAATTTATACAATTTTTCAATCATTGAATTAAAACCAAAGATCTTGACTACAAAAAACCTTAAGTTTTCAACATATTTCAACCATGGCGTTATGAAAATTTTCTTTGACTAAATTTCTTTTTAAATGAGTACATGAATGAAAGAGTCATTACACGAAGAATACTTTTGTTTCTGAAATGCTTAAAGTATAACAACTTCAAAATATTACCCTAACACAACTTGACACATTGCGACAAAAATTTAAAAATAAACCATCAAATTGAGAAGCGCTATAGGTGAATTGACCCATTCTAATGAAAGCTTAAGGACCAACCATTAAATTGACACAGTGTGGGGTAGGACTCGATACATTATAACAAAAACTCTAAAATCAACTACCAAATTGACATATAATGGGACTGGGTTGCTAGTCAAGGATAAACCCGGACTCTGCAGGAAAAAAAATCAAACAAAATACTAAATAAATAAAAATGAAAAATACAAAAGAAAATAAAAATTAAAACATTGAAAAAACAAAATAATGAATCACAACAAGTTTAAAAAATAATAAGTGAATAAAAAGATATATTAAAACATTAAAAAAATGACTTTAAAAAAAAAAAAAAAACAAAAACGAAAATTAAAATATTGAGAAAACTAAAAACTAAAACAAACTAAATTTAAAAAAAAATAATAATAACAAAGGAAAAAAGATATTAAAATATGATCAAATAAAAAACATGACACACACACACACACACATATATATATATATAGATATATAGATATATATATATATATATCACATAAAAACCAAACATAAAAATGTAAAAAAAAAAAAAACAAACAAACATAAAAATGTAAAAAAAAAACAAAATTAACTTAAAAATGATATTTTTTTTTTAAATTAATTATATATATATATATATAGATATAAACTAACGAATCAAAAAATAATACACTAAATTATTATTAAAATAAACTTAAAAAAATTAAAAAATGTAAGATAATTAAAAATAATAATAATAATAAAAAATAAAAAAAAAATAAAATCATAAAAACCTAAAAAATAACAAAATAAACAACATAAAAAAATATATTTAAAATAATAAAAAGAAAATTAAATAAAAAAAATTGAATCATAAAAGGATTAGAAAACATAAATCTTAAAAAATAAAAAATAAAAAAAGGCTCGACATGGCACGTGTGGAGGCCCGATTGTTTTTTAATTATCTATTATCATTTGTATTTTTTTTTATCTTAGAAATAATTTCTTGTATTTTCTTTTTTTGGTGGTTTGTTTGTTTTTTCATATATAATTTATAAAAATTTTAAGTTAATTGTGTTTTCTTTTTACAATTTTATGTTTTTTTTGTTTTTGTTTTTTCATTTTTTATATATATTTTATTTTATTTTTTTGCCATGTTTTTATTTTGATCATATTTTAATATATACAGTTTTCTTTGTTATTAATTTTTAAAATATTTTTGTTAGTTTTAGTTTTATATATATATATATATATATATATAGATATATTTAAGTGTGTTTTTTTAATAATGTTTTTATATACCTTTTTATTTACTTGTTATTATTTTTTAAACTCTTTGTGTTTTTTTTTTCAAATTGATCTCATTATTTTTCAATTTGGTAATTGATTTTAAAGTGTAAAAAATATGCCTTAAAAAACAATGTTGATGCTTTTTAAAATCCACATGAAAATTACCAAAATTTTAAAAAAATTATTCACACCTAATACATTAGAAAATTTGAAGAGTAAAAAATAAGCGCTCTAAAAAGGGGGTTGATGCCTCATCAACACTATTCAAAATCAACATGAAAATTATTAACATTTAAAAAAAAATGTTCCGAAGAAAATTGAAGGGGTTGATGCCTCATCAAAACTCTTCAAAAGCAACATGAAAATCATTGACATTTTTTAAAAATGTTCATAAGAATATTTAAAGTGTCTAAAATATGCTCCAAATAAAAAATGTGTATTCTGAATCAACACTTTTCAAAATCGAATCAATTTTTTTCTACCTCAAAAAAACGGGTAATCGTATCAGTTCTCGTTTCAAAGTTTACGTTGTTTTAAAGGATATGATGCTTAAGAGGAGGAAATTAGTTACGTGAACCAAGGGATTAGGCATAGGTATGTAGTAGTTCGAGGCTTCTAATATGGATAAGATTCCTCCATCAAAGATTCTAGAACTTCTTTTCTTATTTTTACTTGCGTGAACAAGATTGTGCAATTTATAGTGGATGATAGTGAATAGAATTGCATAGACCAAAATGGTAAAAACTGCGCGAGTAATTCCTAGGAAAACTTTGCAGATACTCAAAAATAGTTTTTAAGTAGTGCAACTCAAAATTCCTTTTGTCCCTAGTATTGTTTTACTTCAAGCTTCATATGGGATTCACTTAAGAAACTCATCGAATGGCGAGAGATTTCAATCGTCGGTCATGGTGACAAAATTTACTGTAACAGATTACCCCCTAAAATGAAAAGCTAGAAAAGATATTTGATGTCTAAATAGCTTTATCATCTCGAAGGTTCAGATCAGAGACCAATTGGTTAAATACCCGAAACAAACAATTAAGGATTACCATATCATGCTTTCATATAAACATCACTGAGGTAGGAATTCCCACACTCAGAGAACAAGTATCTCGAAGAATCAGTATGGAAATACATTTGAAGATCCATGTCAACAAAAGACATAGTATGGGCGCAACCATTAATGGATCATGTTTACAATCATGAATATTTAATACCTCCATGTAGCTTGGATGGATGAACCTAGATCCAGGGTCTTGATCTCCATCTCTCGATGTAAAAATATAACCATGTGAGTAAATGTCTTGAATTCGAACATGGTAGAAACCACCTGATTACATATCAATGATGTAAATTGTTAATATGTGTGATAGAAACCACTAATAATGACAACGGATCTTAAGGTACTCCAGTAAAATCTATGAAGTGTGATTAAATGTTTTGAAGTTGAACACTCATAGAATCATTCGATCGAAGGCCAATGATGAGAACTTGTTGTCGAAAGTGAGAAACCTTCCATTGAGGCATGCAAACTCCAAGGTACTAAAAGAGGACTCTCAGTCAATTTCCTGGATTGTGAGATGACTTCGACAGGAAGCGACCAATCGCATGAGGGCCTTGATGTATCCCTCATCAATGACATGAAACAGGTATTAAGTTTGGAATAACAAAATGAAGTGTTTCGGGACTGACTCAAGGATGACCAACACAATTGACGGTTATTATTTGCAAGGTAATTTTAACCGAGGTTGAATTTCTCTTGAACATATCGATGACATGACATTTCGACTTGGAAAATTTTGATTCAAAAATAAGACCAAAGACTAGTTTGAAGACTTTCAATGAGGTATGAAGAATTTAGAGGAATATGGATTTCCAAAACCAGACACAAAGGTGACAGAGTGTCATGTTCAAGGGTGACATACTGCTTTCTTAAAATACAAAAACACATGTTTATTTCCCATTTTCCCCCACCATTATTGGCAAGTACCTCTTTATTTTTACACAAGCTTGAGGAGGATAACATAGTCTTGTCATATAATCTCATTCTTTAAATAAGTCCTTCAGAAGATTTTTAGTGAACTTTAGGAAGGAGTGGCTTGGTCTCATCATGATTGACGAGTACTACACTATTTATATTTTACGAGTCGAGTAAAGGGGTAACTTGATGTCATTTTCATGTTTAAAGAGTTTCAAAAGACAGAAAAAAGACACTCATATAGTACTTTCAATGTAAAATTTTAACGCGCCTAGAGAAAGTGAAGCTCGGCGTTTTTGATATTTAGGGAGTCTCAAAAAAAATGTAAGTAAACTCTGAAATGTCCTTTTTCATAGATTTAGTCTCTCAAGCCCAGAAAAGGGTAAAATAATGCAGGAGCGAACTCTTTTGTAAATAGTCCACATGATCTATAAAAGGGTTAAACTTATATCTGTTAGAACTTTTTCATTTACTTTATCGAGTTCGAAATAAACAAGCGCACTAAGCAATTTTTTCATATTTCACGAGTCAAAAAAGAGCTTAAGGGTAACTCTAGGGTTTCACTTTTTCGTAAGTTTTAACAAGTCCAAAAATGTGATAAAATTGTGCTCATATCACCAACTTTCAATTTAATTAATGAGCAGGAAAAGTTGGAAAGAAATCAACATTTTCATGTAGGTTTTACGAGCATGAAAATATAGTAAAATAAGCTCAGGATTTTCATGAGTTTAATGAGTCTTGAAAATAATAAGTGAAATGGACTTGAGATAGGTTTCATTTTTACACAAGATTGAAATAGAGAAAAACTATGCTTGAGAATGGTTTCATTTTACACAATATAGAAAGAGAGAGGAAACTATGTTTGAGATAAGTTTTAATGCCCTCCAAGCACAACCTATAAAGGCACATGCCCCCCAAGCTTGCTTGATACACCTATGTAGGCTAATGGTTACTAATAGGTGGATGAAATGAAGGTTCATTTGCGAGATCAGGTGAAAGGCTTGACTCAACATTTATGATATCTAGTCAAAGACTCGACTTAATTAGGGGGGATTTTTTTTTAATTTTTTAATGATATTGAAATATGAAAAGAACTAAGCATATGGAACCTTGTTTCAATTTTTAATGGGATTGACAGAGGAAAATGAACTATGCTCATGGAACCTGTTTCATTTTTCAATGAGGTTGACACAGTAAAATAATCATCCTCATAATGACTCGTTTCATTTTTTAACAAGGTTGAAATAGTAAAAGAACCATCCTCATTGGAGTTGTTTCATTGTATAACAAGGTTGACATAGTAAAATAACTATCCTCATAAGAATCTGTTTCATTTTTTAACGAGGATGACATAGTAAAAGAATCATCCTACAGATATTCTATTTCATTTTTTAACAAGGTTAACACAATAAAAAAACCATCCTCATGGGAGTTGGTTCATTTTTTAATGAGGTTGACATAGTAAAAGAACTATCCTCATAAAAACCTATTTCATTTTTTAATGAGGTCGACAAAGTAAAAGAATCATCCTCATAATGACTTGTTTCATTTTTTAATGAGGTTGACACAGTAAAAGAACCATCTTCATGGGTGTTGTTTCATTTTTTAGTGAGCTTCATATAGGAAAAGAACTATGCTCATAGGGACCTGTTTCATTTTTTAAATGAGGCTTACACAGTAAAAGAACCATCCTCATAGGGACCTTGATCGTGGCTTCCATTTTGAAGAAACAAATGCCAAGAGACACTCCCTGATCATGGCTTCTATGAGGTCTTCATCAGAAGGAGGAATAGCTCTTTGGAAGGAACACATGTTAAGGGAATCAATGGGGATATGAATTTTTTTTTCAAATTTCCCCAATCAAGAGTTCACCATGTCAATTACCGGATCTGAGTCAAAGTAAGTCGAGGAAATAGTGAGAGGTTCACTTACATCGGTAGCTAAAAAATGGGACCAGTTTCCACATAATTAACCCATGGTGGGGTAGATACTACTTGCATATAAAGAATATTAAGGGATATCGGATGCTTGGTAGTCGAATCAAGACCAACGAATCAATGTTGGTCAATGGTCACAATGTTTCCATTTTGAGGGAAAGACATCACTCAAAAGAGTGTGGATACGACAACTTTCATGGCATACACATAGTCTCATCCAATGCGAAAGTTGAAATCCAAAGGGTCTTGGACTACCATAAGATCAATACAAATAGTTTTATCTTCTAGAGTAATAAGTAACTTGGGAAGGATCCCTAATGGTTCGCTAATGGTTATGTTAAAAGGTAACAGATTCTGTGTAATGGGAACAAGCTCAGGGGAACCAAAAGCTTGTCAAGTGGTTGAGCATAAAATGCTAATAGAAGCGCCTTCGTCAAAATTTGTGCACTGCACATTCTTACTATACGCTTTCATAATGATTTGGAAAGGGGTGGAAGAAGGAAGATGAGGCTCTGTTAGTCTACTCCAATAAAATTAAATGACCTCAGTTCTTGGAGGGGTTTCCGTGTAAATAAGTGAAATGTCCCCTCGTTTAGAAGAATATGAAGTAACAAGATGAACCTAAGCCGTATTGAGTTCACTCTCTATAGGGAGAGTGGGATTGACCGAAGATGGAATCAATGTGACCAATTGATCAACCAATGGTTCCTCAACCTGAGTGATGTGTGTTTCACTCTCCAATGGAAGAGTTAGCTTGACTGTACCTAGAATTAGATTAATCACTTTGTCAACTGATTATAGGTTGGGAGAAAGAATATCGTAACCAGTTGGAAGTGGTTGTTGAGAAACAATAAGGTTTTCCAACATTTTTGGGGCTTCATCCATGTGATAGAAAATATGAGTTCGATGACTCCATTTGCATAACCTACAAGAAAACCTAGCTTTACCCTTTTTCCATGGAGCCTAAAAATCATTGGTTGATGGATCAACAGTAATTTGATAAGAATTTTCAGACCATACCTCTAAGACCTTATGAATACCAAGACAATTGATAAGGAAGTGGTGACCCTTTCAAAGCTTGCAAGGGCATTTGGGTTTACGATGCACGTTGGAAGTTTCCTCAACGTTACCAATACTTACGACCATGGTTGGTTGGTTGAATTCTTTCTTATCTTGTTTCTTATTCTTCTTCCCTTTCTTCTTCTTCTTAGTCGCCTCGTTACTAGTATCAAGGCTTTTATCAAGAGAATAAGAAGAAAGGGAGGAGGTCCTATTGGGTGAAGAAGGTAAAGGGTCAACATGAGATTTGTGATGTTGAGATGGTGAACTTTGTTGAGGTGAAGCATCTGGTTGAGGTGAAAAACTTGGTTGAGGTGGTACAACTGGAATATTTGGGACTAAAGAAGTTGAAAACAACCACAATGGTAAACCTATTGTGAATCTAGGAAGTCACAACATAGCCATATAAGGAGGATTGACATTTCCAAAGAAAGGAAAAAGACTATGATTCCCGTTAATGGGGATTCCTTGATCAATAAGTTCCGGAATTGTTGCCATTAGATTCAACTCAAATAAGTTTTATTAAGAATTTAAATAATATTTGCAATCCACACCTAAGGTCTATAAAAAAGTAAAAATAAGTAAATAATAAACGATAGTTAATATAAGGAGTCAAACCATGAAAACAAACTTTTCACAATGAAATCACTAGTTTGTGATGAAATCCAACGTTGTAGAGATCAATGTGAAAAGTGAATAAAGATAGAGCGAGTTGAACCAGTTACACTAACAAGTTGCTTAATTAACACAATCTGGTGCAAGTAACTTCACTTATGCCATCTCAAGTGAATAATACCCTCCAAAAAGGTCTAAGTGAGTCTATCCAATGTTTGTTCCAAGTACAACAGATACTTCCCCTGTGTCGTCAACTTTGGTAATAAACCTAAGATTATGGTCTCTAAGGTTACCACTTACGACAATTTAACCTGGGGGGACGGTCACAAATCAGATGTACATGCAAGGGAAAAGTAATAAATCTCAATCCTCTTTAAAGTTCCTCAACATGGTTAATCTGAGGTTTACCTTCAAGTGACCCCCAAGCACCTTTCGACACCATTTGTAATATGTGTAAATCACTCTACTGTAACCAATGAAGTGGGGTCAATCACTCCATTGGGTCTGATATGATCTCATGCTTAATTTTTCTTTTAGGGGATCTTCTGAGAACCAAAATTTAATAATCATATTTACTCCGTATCGCAAGATTCTATTATTTGTTTACAACTTTGGAAACTTAAATCACTTTCCTATTCCAAAGCCCTACCATGTGATCTAATGTAGGTGTAATGAGCCCTAGAAATATAAAAAGATCTAATTTATTTTATTAGTGTTATTTTTAAGTGGTTACATACTCAATGGGTAAATGGATGTAAATTGATTATGTTATGACCCGACCCAAAAATTTAATGCAGTCGAACATGATATTGTGATATTTTCATTTCGATGAATTCTAGCTAAAGTAAGGAGAGAGTTTCTTCTTTAAAATATTAACTCCAGAATGTGCCACTTCTAATTTTCAAATGTATTTTAAATCCCTAAGTGTCAATCCATGCAATGTAGTCTATGCAAAATTTTCTTGAAAACTATGAAAATGTAATCGATGCATAATTTCTGTTCATGTTATGAAAATGAGAATTCTAACTATGCAAATGTAATCCATGCAAGAGAATTCTTAAAAAAACATAAGATGATTCCAAATTATCGAAAGAAAAACAAGGCTATTTTCCTTCACCAATGTAACTAAAAAACAAATCGAATGTAAGTAAAGGAAATTGGGTGAAAATTCCAAAGATCAAAAGTGATGACACTCAAAGGTGATTAACATGCAAAAATTGTTAATAAAATGAGACAAACCTCTGAATAATGACCAAACGAAATAAAATTAATATTTTTTCAAAAAGGAAATTCAAAACACCCAATCAAATTGATGGAGACTTTATATGGCTGTAAACAAGCTTAAGAAATAAAAAAATAAAAAATATGGACTTAAATCACGGAAACCATAGATTTTTCAAAACATTTACAGCGTTGTGCAGGTCACTAGTTCAATTTAGTGTGCATATGCACTGGTGCTAAGGACAAAGTGCACAAATATGTGCTCCGTTGATAAATATAAAATGTGCAGTCTGAGAAAATTTTCACTAGTACTAAATGGCTAATTAGTTACTAAAAAACTGACTAAATTTTTCATATAAACGTCTATTTTTCAGTTGGTGACCAGTAGTAGCTTATTTACAGTATCTTATAACGCTACCAACTTTTAGTCATTTTTAGTTTATTCATTCATTTGTTGTCTCAATTTCATCACCTATTATTATATTTAGTCATTAATTTGGTCATTGATTTAGTCATTAATTGCAACAATTAATGACCAAATATACATCAAAATATATTAGTATATGATCGCCCAAGAAAACCAATTAATGACCAAAATGTTGGTCATGTTATAAGATATTGTAAATTAGCTACTAATAGTCATATATATATGCAATTTTTAGTCATCGTTTGAAACCAATTAATGACCAAAGAAATATGATTAATTTTGGTCGTTTTATAATATATTGTAAATTAGCTACTAATAGTTATATATATGCAAAATTTAGTCGTCATTTGTAATCACAAATTTATCATTTGCGATAGTCATTTATCTTTTTCTGGTAGTTTCATATTCATTATATAAATGACTAATTTTGTAGTTTATATTAATTTCATTTACTTTCATTAATAATAATTATAAGCAAGTAATTTAGTCGTATATTCATTTTATATGTGTTCATCATTAGTCAATATAAACTACTAATTTAGTATTTTTAGATTGATTTTATGTGTTCATTATTAATCAACCAAAATTAATTAGTATGATTTTGTGACTAAATTTTAAAAAAATCATCTAATCTGCATGTTTATCTAATATAAAAATGCAAAGTTATATATGTTAATTACAATACTAAACAATATGAAGTGCAACTATAAATAATTTCAAGCACATAAATTATATTATATGAAATGTCAAGTATTACAATATGAGTTTCCAACTTAATATTGGTTGGACTAAAATTTGCACATGAAATATTGTTTCATTGCTTCAAAACATTATCATTGTGTTTCCAAGGCATTGTATATGGATTCACCAACTCTAAGGACTTAACCATCAGTCTCTATGTGTGTGCCTTATGTGGGATATTGACTTTAAGAGTATCACTAGACTGATTCTCTTCTCTCTATTTTTGTGTGTTTCTCGCTCCATTGTTATTGTTCTCCTATTTCTTCAATCCTTGCTTCTTACCATCAATATTGAGTTCCTTTTCTGGAAACAAAAGAAGATACAGTGCAGAGTGTAAGCCATAAAATATGATCAACACTATAATATAAACTAAAGTAGACTATAAAGCCATATACCTCAACATCAGCAATGCCAAAGCCATTTTTCCCCTTAAAAGCAAGAAAATTGAACACGTTTTCTTTGGTTGGGAGATAATGACGAGATAATCTGTATAAAAAAATAAAAAAATGACACCATAGAAAAGAACACCTTACTAACCTAGTATTCAACCTTCAAAGAAATCTTAAGCACAATCATGTCAACATATAAGTTACATGCTTAAAAATATCAAGTCGTAGATAACTCGTGGAAACAAATAATCTGAGATGTTATGTCAAATCCTTGTCATTTTATTCGCAACAACATTTAATTCTCTAACACATGAACTTGGTCAAGTATATAAACAACATGTGCTCAAATAACATCATAAAAGTAAAATTTTCTAATAGTCATGAAAATATTTTAACACCAAGCAACTAAAAGGATTTCAATCAATATCGAGTAATACTGATTTCATATTAAAGCTTTGGTTGTTGTTTAAATGGACATGATACCAATTGTTTTCAATTTCATAGTTAAAATACAAAAAAATCAAAAGAAATGTTCAAAATACAATCAAACAATAAGGAGAAGATAACATGGAATTGACATTCCAATTATAAAAAACTTGTTTACCTATCCACTGATGTCTTGTATTGCATTCCTAAAACATATGCTTGTCCAAAATAACCAATGAGGTGAAATAATCACAACATTAAAAACCATAGGAATCCCTACTCGAAACATTTCCAAATTCGATGGCTCATGTGCCTGAAGGATTTCCAACAACAAATGAATCATATCCAAGTCATGCTCTACATTGTCTCCCCATCATTTTTTCAATCACATTTCTTGTAACCTTTGCACACTAGAGTTAAGTTACAACCAAACGAAGGAATTGATATTTGTTTTCATCATTTATATCTATAAAATTTCAATCTAAAATTCTTTTAATGCAAAAAAACTATAATACTACTATTATCTTCAAAGTTTTGGATGTTGTTTAAATGGTTATCATACCAAGTATGTTCAATTTTATAGTTAAAATACAAAACAAAATCAAAGTAAAAGTTCAAAATACAATCAAACAATAAATAGAATATATATGGAATGGGCATTGCAATTATAAAAGAGCTTTTACCTATCCACCAGTGTCTGGCATTCCTAAAATTTCCTCCCCAAAATAACCACAAGGTGAAATAATTACAAAATTAAAAAGCATAGGAATCATTCCTATAAACAATTCCAAAGTTGATGAATCAGGTGCCTAAAGGATCTCCAGCAACAAATGAATCATATCCAATACATTCTCTGCATTGGCCTCCCCATCTTTTTTCCAAACCCATTTCTTGTAATATGCCTACACCAAAATCTGGTTAGATTCAAACGAAATTTTTTATATTTTTGTACAAAAAAGGGAGATTTGTCAAGCATGCTACTGCCTAGAACATATACTCATAAATATTTGTAGAAAATAATATTAAAATATTTTATATTTTCGTGAAAAAAATGGATATTTCTCAAGTAAGCTAATTGCATGGTACAAAAATTGTTTCCATAAATGTATGCATAAATACGATGGATCTTACTCATAAATATTTCCAAAAGATTTGTCAAGCAGGAAATATGTACCACTTTGGAGTCATAGTTGTGTGAAAATTTGACATATTTGATGCAAATTTGGTTTTGTTCTTCTTTATTTGAGCTTTGAATGTCGTTCATCTGGTGAGCCTATAATAAGAGTACCTCTACCACCATAATCCTTACACGAATTTGGTGTCTGACTGCTTCGAGTCCTACAAGTTGCCACATATGAGAAACAATGGAGGTCATACCCAGAGAATATAAATTTAGAGACTGCAAAAGGAATTTTACTACTTGGATCATTTGGAGGGCCTATAAGGTTGCCTAGAAGATTGGATTGGAAATGGCAAGCCTTTGAAATTGGTTTATTTTGAATGATCACTCTTTATGGTGGCCTCATCCTACTTTATGAAATAAAATCAAGACGACATGGTTCTTGATCCTTTATCTTTTCAAAAGAGACATTAACAATATCAATGACATTTTTTATGCTCAAACATGGAACTGTGTCTCTTTCCCTAAGCCTTTCAAGGTAGCCTATCTTCATGCACATGTCATCTAGCAGGTCAAGGTGATCATCCCCAACTTACTCTTCATGAAATTAGGCTTTCAATCCTCTACAACCTGGTGGATGGAGTTGAATTGGAACAAGGTCGAGGCCTTTACAAAATACATGCCAATGAATAACGCTCACTGGGTTCTGCCAGCAAATAAATTGGGAGAAATTTTTTATCCTAGAGGCTATCCACTTGGGTGTGTAATAATCATTACACCCATGCCCCAATAGGTTTCTTTCTCAGGGTACAAAGTGTCTTAGGCCATCAACTTCCCTAGAGATCAATAGATTATTAGAGCTAGAATTATATTTCTTGTGTGTAAGAAAAGAAATAATTCTTGTTTAGAGTTTAACAAGGGCCAAGATGCTCAAATTTTTACTTGGGAAAATAAAGAACTTATTTTTTTCCTTAATATTTGGATGAAAATTATTTTTCAAATGCAAAATTTAGTGGGATGTGCCACATCTATGCCAATTGCAAGAATATTTAGGGGATCTCTTTGCATTATGAGCAGGAAACATTCTATTGGCTCTCATACTCCCTTTTCTTGCACTAGGGAATCACAAAGTTCTAGTAGAAGGCAAAGGCATGGAGCTAGTTGTGTTGATCGCTAAAGGTGAGCATCACTATAGCTAGACCATGTAGCCCTCCACCATTGCACCAGATTGATAAGTTTCCAACACTTTCCCTTGTTATTTCAAAGAACAAGAAGCCAAAAATAGATGTTTATCATGTTAATGATGGTTGAATTTACATTATCACAAATTTTTAGGAAACTAATGATGGTTGGGGGCCATTCCTAATGACAAAGAAGATACCCCTTTAATTGTAGGTTTCATCATGACAATTAGTTAATTGTTTGGACATGTGTGAACACTGCTTTTGTCTCCATATGGCAAGCCTTTTAGTTTCTTCCATTTATGTCAAGCAGATTTTAAGATATGTTTCTTCTAAAATGTGTGTCCATGTGTCAATTTGGATTAGCTTTATGTTTTTGGGCAGTTTTTTATAGATACTAGGTCATTTTACACCATCATTTTCAATCATTGAGGCTACCCAACTGTGCACCATTTTGTGTGACATTACTAATATGTAATATATTTTATTGATAGTTAAAGGAATAATTTTATATAAAAAAAAAAAAAAAAAAAACTTTCCACATTACAACTAGGATTCATCATGTTCAAGCATTCTGCCATAGAACATCCATCACATTAGAACTATAGAAATCAGTAGGAAAAAAGATATGGTAGGACATGATGTCATGATCCTCATGATGCTTGAACATTGAAATTGATGCATACTAACTACCCATTACTAATAATATTCATGATGTTAAGCACAAAATATGTAGTATTATTCCATATGTCATTTGTTATCTGGGTACCAACTAAATGGCACAAATTATTTCCTATCTTGTGGAATTTTAGTTCAATCTTATTCAGCACCTTATCAATTATATCTTTTTTTATTTCCTGTGGATTCCTTGAAGTTCAGAAACTGGTTTTTATAACAAACATATCCAATATTTGTGCACAAGTACTTCACCTTGTTGACCACTATCTCAAAACATTCAATCATAAAGGGGTTTTACAATTCTGAAAAATAGAGTTAATATATTGCAATTATATGGGGAGAATTTATATGTAGTGGGGGTTCTAAAAAAGGTATATAGTAAAAACAGGGGACACCTAGTAAAAATACGGTTTTTTTATTGGAAAGATGTATTGGGAATGGGGTTCAATAGAAGTCCTTTGGAAAAATATTTGGTGTGAATATGTGACTACTGATTTCCTATGGGATAATGTTACCAAGTTGAAACCCATCTAGAGTTTCAAGCATCTATCAAAAGTGGTAAATGAGCATGAAGCCTCTCAAACTTATCTGATTTAGTGGCACATTTTGTACATGAACTTGTTCAGTCGCAATTCTGCTTTTGGCTCTAAAAGTAGTGACCCATAAGACCAATAAGACTTGTGTTGCAATTCTATTATATAAGGAAACATGCAAAAGTAAAACACTACATTAGAAGTGAGAGGTTGCAGATATGTCTACAAAATAACTCAGTGTAGTACACAAGTTCATGACAAACATATCAGGATGGTGCAGATGTGGCCAATCAAATTGTTCTTTGATGATATATTTTGTTTTCTCGACTGATACAAGTGTCATTAGTACAAATTTCCAATTTTATTCTTATAATATTCACTACCAATGTATGATTTTATGGATATATATATTAGATTAGATAATGTTTCAACTTCTTGGTCAGAAGAGAGAGTTTGACCATATTTATTCTCACCATATTATGAACTGTTCAACCAATTTGTGCTCCTACCATCTCCTTGGGATTTAACTCTATTGTACTAATGACCTCTCTCACTCCACAAATCATTGTCATCAAACTTGTCCCATTGTAGATCTGGAGCAATGCTTTCACCAGACTCAGAACTATAATTGTTGCTAATTGAAATTAGAGAGTCACGTATATTGGATTGCTTTCTTTTGGTGGCTCTTGCTCAGAAAATATCTTGAGATGAGTTTGACATCATGTTGATATTCAAATGGAAGATACTTGGTGTAATTTTCCTTAAATCTTGAAACAACAGAGAAGAAATGTCATTTTTAATCAATTTTTATTGAAACTTTTGCATACAACAAATGTTATCACAAATGTTGTAGGCCAAATTGCAAGGAAATTGCATTCATTTTAGGCAAAAGAAGAATATGAAATTAAGGTCCATGCCAATACAAATTATGCAGACAAGTTTGTTGAGTCAATACTTACCATGTATGTCAAATCCATGGCCAAGGTTAGCTTTGAGATAATCCTCCCAAAGCCAATGCTCCCTTGAGATGACATTGAATTCACTGTCTCTTAGGGTTGCAAGGTGGCATTGAAAAACTTAGTTGATTGATTTACTATACTTTGAGAGAGAGAGATCTCCTTTCACCTATACCTTTCTCTACCATCTTTATACCAAGTGAAATGGGCATTATCACACTGTGAATGCCACTACCATGTAGTTTTGTAGTCTGCAAACTAGACCTATCACTAGTAAGGTTGTCATACCAAACTCTTTCTCTTGCTCTGCTCAGTGACCATGACTATCTTCTCAGCCTGCTTATAGTAGGAGCTTCAGTTGTACATCGCACAAATTTGGGGGCTCCAGTTCTACTCCAATTAGCTAAAGTCGTCTTTTCTGGCATTATTGTCGTTAAATTTGGAGGTTTTTCACCTAAAAAAGTAGGTATTAAAGAAGGCTTCAAAGGATTTGTTTTCACATTTTTAAGAATTTCCTTGTGGAATTACTAAGTTTATAGACGACATGATGCTAACTTTTATCACAGAAGAATGTTCTAGAGGAGGAACTGAATTCTTTTGACTTAATTTTGGCATGGAAGATTGACACAGTGGTTTTGATGACTGTATGGATGAAATTGGTGAGGACTTTGATGTAGACAATACTGACTTTGAACATGGGTTAGAAGACCTTGAAGAAGCTGCAGAGTTTGGTGTTGTCACTAAAAGTTTTTTTGTTGTTGGCTTTGATCCAGATACAATTGACCTTGATGAGGGGATTTAAGACCTTGAAGAAAATTTAGATTTGGTTATTCTCACTATAGGTTTTCATGTTGTTGTGTTTCTTAATCCATCATTGCCATAGGATGTATTTGGTGCATAAATTCTTGACCTTGATGAGGGGATAGAAGACCTTGAAAAAAGCTACAGCTTTTGGTGATGTCACTCATGGTTTCTATGTTATTTTGTTTGTTAAACATTTTATCCCATATGAAGGTGTTATCCAATGTGAATTTGAAACCCCCCTCACAATTTTCAATCAAGTTTATATCTGAAGGCTAGGGAGTTACATATTATAGAAAGACAATCTCATGTACCAAAAACTTCACAAACATCCTAAAAACATAAACAACCTATTATATGTCAACATCGAACAAGCAAGAAATATGGTAAAATATAAAATTACCAATCCCTTCAATTAGTAAAGAAAAACAAGAAGAAAGCACCCAGAGGACCACAAATAGTAGTAGAGTAGAGAAAAATAATAGTATCTCAGCAACTATAATTGCAAGGCATAAATTAATATCATATATTCCAATTGTAGCACTGAAAGAAAATTCAAAATAACATAAAAGCAGTGAAAACACTGCATTACACAAGTAAATATGTCCCATTGAGGATCTCGAGCGATGCTTGCACCATACTCAGAACTATCATTGCTACTAATTGCAGTTGGAGAGTCATGTATACTAAATTTCTTTCTTTTGGTGGCTCTTCCTTGGACAATATCCTGAGATGAGTTTGAGATGATGGTCATATGAGATTGGAAGCTACTTGGTGTAATTTTCCTTAAATCCTAAAAACAAGAGAGTGGAAATGTCATTTTTTTATTAATTTTTATTGAAGCTTCTACATACACTAGATGTTCTCACAATTGAAACACAATAATGTTCCATTAGTATGAATTATAAAATGTTTCAGGCCAAATTGCAAGGAAAATTGCATTTATTTTAGGCAAAAGAAGAATATGAAATTAAGGTCCACGCCAGGACAAATTATGCAGACAAGGTTGTTGGGTCAATACTTACCATGCATTTTAGAACCTTAGAAAAGGTTGGCTTTGAGAGGTGTCCTCCCAAAGCCAATGGTCTCTTGAGATGACATTGAATTCACTATCCCTTAGGGTTGCAAGGTGGCATTGACAGAATTAGTTGATTTCTTTACTATACTTTGAGAGAGATCTCCTTTCATCTATACCTTTCTCTACCATCTTGCTGCCAAGTGAAATGGGCATTATCACACTCTGAATGCCATTACCGCGTAGTTTGGTAGTATGCAAACTAGACCTATCACCAGTAAAGTTATCATACCATACTCTTTCTCTTGTTCTACTCGGTGACCATGAATGTCTTCTTGGTCTACTTACACTAGGAGATTCAGTTGTACATCAAAAAACATTGGGGGCTCTAGGTCTACTCCTATTAGCTAAAGCTATCATTTCTGGCATTGTGGTCCTTAAATTTGGAGGTGTTTCACCTAAAAATGTAGGTTTTAAAGAAGGTTGCAAAGGATTTTTTTTTTCACTTTTAGAGAAGTTCCTTGTGACATTACTGAATTTCTAGATGACATTGAGATTCTACTATTGAGATCAACCAAATATAATGTTACGACAGAAGAAAGATTCTATGTAGTTGTGAAATTTTATAGAAAGTTGACTGAAAGCTTAGCAAGATTGTAGTGATTTCCACACGTTTGATGATAGAAAATAATGTGATGATATCATCAAAGGCAGTAAATGATAGCTTTCAAACTCCCAAGGGATGTGTACTTGAAGATTTAGTTTTGGCCCTTCCAGCTTTTCGTAAAGAGGCTGAGTGTGATATCTTAGGTTTGTCTCTTAGTGCTATACTAAGTTAAGGAGGACATTTGGTAGCTCATTAAAGTTACAAATTTAACAAAGCAATAAATAATTTTTCTCTAATACAATTCTATAATCTTCAGATCATTGGAGGCATTATCTAGTGCCTAGAGAGTGCATATTGTACATAGATCGTCAAGCTCTAAAGTATATGCAGATTTGCAAATAAAAGTCAAGTTAACTACGGATTGTGCCAACCACCGAATTTGCTAGCAAAACCTCACCTTTTTATTTATCAAGCATAGGACGAGAAAGGTTAAAGTTTTGAAATATGCATTGAGTGGATGAAGGATGCTTCTGGCTTTAATTAATTATTATGTATACAAGGATGATCCAAGCTTTGGGGATTGTTCAAACTTCGAAGGTGGCATAACCCTGCTTAGGCTTTGTGGCACATGGAGATAAAATTTATTTGAAGGCAATAAGTGCATAGCTTTTATTATATGGCTCATGAAATATTTTTATTTTGTGGGAAGGAATATTGTATTCTTAAATGTTCCATCATGGATAGCTATAATACCCAACTTTTGGAGGAGAATTGTTAATACAAAGCATGGCTAAAGAGGTTTCCAAATATGTGGATAGAAATCATTTACCTATTTATCAAGTGGGAACGATGTATATACCAATCCTTATCAGTCACAACTAACCAATGGCAAGTTACAACACATAATAATAGATTTTGTGTTAGTGCCACCTAAATCTCAAAGAGGTAATGACAATAGTGATTATACCTATTTTGGATAGTTTCTTCATGAGTAATGGGTGGGCGGGGGTGTTTCTGATCGGAATCTCTCCAACTATCTAAGTGATGATTCATGTCAAACATTGTTGCTTTCATTGAAGTCAACATTGTTGAATCTCTATGGAATGAGGAATTGGGGATATGAGAGGTCGATGAGTATAGAAAGAAAGCATACAAAAGGTAATCTTCAAATACCAATTGGACTAATATTCACTTTGAGATTCTGCAATTGGAAGTTCCCTTGGATGATCTCTAATAGTAGTAGTACAAAATTATTCTAAACTTATGTGTGGAACGTCCATTTTTATCCATTATTTGTATCATGCCCAACCTTTGATAGGTTGGGATTTATGGTTCTTCTCTAGTCCCTCCTCTGTTAGAATCAACTCTATAACACCGAAATTAGCTTTTGTTCTTGAATTAGTGACCTTTTATATTCTGGGGAGCAGTGTTGAATACTTTCTTTTACCTGAGGGTTGAGAGACTACTTTATGAAACCCTACTTCTCTTAAGCGAGGGATGATATATTATTCTAGCAGTTGCTAGTGAATTGGCCATATTAATGCCAACCAATGCTCTTAAAGGGAAGCTACACACAATTGGAGTGTTGTACAGAAGTCTAGCTTTTATATGAAGTTCTATTGCATTCTTCCAAGTTAACATTATATACTAATTTGGGCATGTGTAAGTGCTCAAATGTGGTTCAACCCTATCTAGATATCTACCTATTTTTCTCCCTATTTCCTTAAGAAATTCATTGTTCCAATGGTTAAGCATAGAACATACCATTGTTATCTAAAATTAACAAGATGACTCTACATTGTTGATTATTATAGCCACACGTTTTGAAAATGATCTTCTCATGTTTCCCATCAATTGTGTGTCACAATGGTTGTTAGATGCAGGTATCTTGAGAGTAACCACATCTCCAGATGGCAAGTTATTAATGTTTGGCTGCCCATCAATCCTTATAGTATGGGGAACATAGCAGGCCTCTTTATTCAGAGCAAGCTTCCCAACAGTTTTTGAATCTGAGTCCTAGTCATTAGCTGTTCTTTTATCTTCAGGTCTACAACTTCCCTTTCTCTTTGCTACTTCTAAGGATACCCATGCTTCCATTTTCTTTATCACTTTTGCGAAGGTTTTGTTATAATATTTAAATTTTTGAACAAATTATCCCTGTCTTACAAACATTTTTCCTAGTTACCTTAAGCCTTTTTATTTCGGTTTGATATTACTTTGTTTTAATCCCACAACTGACCAAGAGCATGAATCTAATACCACTAATAATCTATCTCAAAATTTCTTCCAAATGTCATTGTGTCTTCTGAGTTTGATGGTTTTTCTTTAGTGAGAGTCTTTGCCAAACATTTCGAGAGTAGATTGATGTAGGAGTATTTTACTTTTTGTCACACATTAATAAGGAGAAAGGAACAAGAAATAGACTACATGAATAACCCAGCTCATAAATATAAATTATAGGGAACCCAACATATTACTTTTCCACTAATAGATGCATGCTACAACCCTTTAAAGCATTATTCCTCCATTAATGAAAACCCAGAAATACTTAACAACAAGATATAAACAAGAGCATAGTGCATAGGTAATATAGAGGAACCTGGAAGGAAGTGGTTGCTAACACAAATATCAACACAAAGTCATTTTATAAGAATACTCCAGCTCTAGATCACATAAATACATTTCTTAGGTACACAAATAATACTCAATCGTGTAAATCATGCCAAATATAGTACATATCAGTCCATAAATGAAGAAATTCATGGTCCCTGGGGTCAATATAGTGCCTAGACAATCAATGTTGGATATATATTCTTGGAAAACAAATTTTGGGAAGTTAGTGGCCTAAAATTGTAGCTTCATATCATGTCCTTTCACAAGGGATTCAACCCACTAGCTGGAATAAAACACGACCCAATGTTTAGTCCCAAATTTTGAAGATGATTTTTGGCACTAATCCTTGGAATTACAAGATACCTCGGCCCTCCTGCAAGTTAAGAAAATTGATCCTTAGCACTACAACTCTCCCTGGCTCCTTGCGACCTATAAATTAGATCCAGGAATAGTAAGCAACTTCTTCCTTGATTGCATAACTCAGCCCTTGGAGATACTATAACCCTGCAACCCAAATTATAATAACGATATCGAAGCTTCCTACAAACAAGTATGATTATATCTTCAGGAAATAAGTAAAACAAATCCTATAAATCAGATCTAAGAATAGTAAGCAACTTCTTCCTTGATTGCACAACTAGGTCGTTGGAGATACTATAACCCTACAACCCAAACTATAATAATGATATCGAAGCTTCTTGCAAACAAATATGATTATATCTTCATGAAATAAGACAACCAAATCCTCTAGGGTGGCAGATGATGTCCACTGAAGGGGAGATCTAGCTAGGGTGGCAAGGGCACCACTAAAACTAGAGAGAGAGGATTTTGCCTGAAACCCTCAAAATAGAAACTCGCTAGCAGAAAATAGAAGAAGATACAAAGTCAGTGTTGTTTGCCTGAAAACCTCAAAATAGAGGTAACTAGGAACATGCATTGAAGATGACTGGGCATCACAACTAAAACCCCATATCTCAAAATTTCTCATATGTTGTTTGAGATGATGTTCTATTTAGAGTGCTAGTAGTCATTGAACTCAAAGAAGCAAACAAAGTACATAGGGGTAGAAATCAATTGTATGCTTAGCAATGATAATGGAAATCAATCCAGAGAAATATACCATATACATGTATCACAGTAGTGAATACAGAGAGGAAATGGATTCAGACTTTACTTCCTTACAAGTTAAAAATATTGGAATTTCTATGAATCCTTGGGTTTCCATCTAGAAGAGACTCACTACTCCAATTATGACTTTTTAAAATGATAGAAAAAATAATCTATTGCTTTTGTAATAGGTGAATATTCAAAGGAGTCACATTTGTTGCGTTTTCATACCCAAACGAACTCTAAATGCCATAGTTTCAACAACAGATGTAGTGTGAATTCCATAAAAAAGTTGATCTACCGTTTTCATAGGGATGCTTGCTCCAGCTCTACCCTTGATAATGTATATTTCTCACCAAAAGATGATAATAAAGAACCCGTGCACTTCAATGCTTCATCAATTTTGGCATCCATTATAGTTAGCTTTCCCCTAGCGGCCTTCACCACATCATCTAATACATGGGCATCAACCATATGAAAGTGTCTTCTCTCATCTTCCAACCATGTCTCTAATTCTTTTATAAACCCTGATGATACAATTGAACGTATCACTATTGACGCCCCATCTAAAAAAGCTGCAGCTACCCCTCCATCTCCAAATAATGCATGTCCAGCCTCTTTTTGAATAGTGACCATAACTATGAGAACCTCAACACCTTGTGAAACTTTCGTTGGAATCCCTTTTTCAATTCAAGATAAAATTGGTTCATATATATCAAAATAAAAAACATGATAATTTGATTTAATAAGTTGTGTTTCCATGCTATATCCCATTGCTCCATGGCCAATGAAACCAATATACTTCACTGTATTGGAAATGTGAATAACTTCTTACACAATCTATTCGGGAGAATAACCTTCATCTTGAGCCACAACATTGACACCTGCTATCTTTTGCCAAATCTTGACAATTGCAACATCAAATTCCTCAACATATCCACAAGTCAAGTCATGAATAAATGGTTGATGTGCTATAGCAGCTGGAGGAAGAGGAAAAGCTAGTGACTTGGCTTCGTCTAGCACAATTCCCAGATCCTTGAAGAAAATATTTAGAGAAAACAAGTTGAGGAACCCAATCTACAAAGACCCAAGAGCTTCCTGCAACATTGGATATGATGTCATATAGAATGCGGGTATTAATTCCATCCCATGCACCTAGTTCCTTGGCTTTAGGCATAGCAGCTATATGCACACCTGCCAGTAGTGAATCATGATCTTCCCCATCATTTAAACTGCATGGTTTAAATTTCAAAATATATTTTGGACCAAGGTGACCCAAGCATGTTAAATCTCCTGTGGAAAATGGGTATCTTTAATCTTTTGATTCATGTTGTGTATGTACCCATCGCCTTCACTTGACAAGGAGTAGGGGACCTCCAAGATCAAATGGAGGTGGCCATTTTAGATGCCGAAAATGAATTATATATGTCCACCCTAAGTCTGGGCAAAAGGATTCATCTGTTAGCACAAGCACTAATTTGGAAGACCCACCAACCTATTTACTTAACCTTCTCAATAGGAACGATCCTTCAATATTGTCAGATTCAAGTAGATGATTTATTTTCATTTGGACAACATGGTAGTTTGCAATGTGAATTTCTAATTTTTCTGGAAGGAAAGCTTCCCAAAGATGATAATAATTGATTAAGCCTCCACCTTTATCATTATTAGTTGGAGCTCCCTGAAAACATGGAAGTAAGCCCCTTTTTAGGATAGGGAAGTTGTTGAAATTGGAAACTAGGGCCAAATTCCACTTTGGGAAGATCCTTTAAAGAAGATAATTGTGGCATTGAATTCCTCTTTTTGAGAGAACCAAAATTGACCTAAAGATCACTATATTTGAATGAGGAAAAAACATTTATAAAATTAAGCCGCCTCATGTGTAATTTATCAAGGTCGACTTGGGGATAATTTTACAAGTGAAACCCCTCTCCACCTGCTATAAAATGGAGTGTCCTCCAACATCATTTGATAATCTCACATACATTATTTACTCTCTGAAATAGTTGTAGGAGGAAGGTCTTTCTAGTGAAGGAGGATGGGCTAGGTTATTGTCTTGGCAGGGTTGTTTGATGGGCTAAATTCCTTTGCCAAAAGGTTGTGCCTCTTAGGGACAAATCTGGGCCTTTGTGTGGACTATTTTGAGCTTTCTTATCATCTATTAGAGGTTTGAGGTTTGAGAGGTAGTTGTCACTTTGTATAGAGGCTAATCTAATGATGTTTTGGGTGTGATGTTTATGGTGAATCTCTCCTAAAATCAAGCCGCACTTGTTTGGGTCATCTACAGCTAGGCCATAGGTCTTATGTACCCTATTTTGGAGGCCGAGAATCTATAGCTAGGAAGCCGCAGTCTATCATGCCTCTTCAGGGGGCTGTGTAGTTGGCTTTTGAAGCCTAGAAGAAGGCTTAAGGGAAACGAGTATTTGGAGGGTATATTTGAAGGGAAACGACAATCAATAGAAGGTTTAGAAGGTAGTGAATGGGGTGTTGTAGCTGTTTGTGTTTATGCCCTAGCTAATCCTACTAGAATTTCATAGAAGTCAACAGTACATGGAGCTTGCTCAGAATGCAAGATTTGCAGCTTTGTTTGAGTCATCTCCTTGCTAAGGGCAGTGGTATTAAACCTTCACATTTTCAAGTGATTTTGTATTTGAATTATTATATTCTCTCTCTATTGAACATTTGATATTAATGATAAGAACAATTGATAAAGTGTTTTCCCCATCTTGTGGTTTTTCCCTGACTTGAGCCATATCCTTTTGTTCTCTTGACTTAGCTTATCTCCTTCTTCTATAGTTTATGTTCTTTCTTCAATTATTGTTTATATGATAATGAGTTATGTGATTTCTAATCGAATCAAATTGGATTGATAAATGGGATAATATGTATTAGTGAAGTAACTAAGTAGAGAACATGTCCCAAAATTTAACACGATATTAGATCTAGGTGAGGACAAGCCCAAGAAAGAGAGAATGTAATCACTAAGAAAATTGTTGACAAGTCTCCATCACATCGAAATTCTGAGGCATTCCCTAGCTGAGCTCCTTGTGGCATTAAATAGAATTCTTGGTCCTAGTTACATTGAGTAGGTCAAATCTATGCTCATTTTGAAAGCCTGATTCTTTATTTCTGGCCAAATTTATAGACACTCATGTGCATTTTCCTATGGAAGGATATTCTATTTTTACAGGACAAAATCTTCTATGACTTTAGAAATAGGGCCAAGCCACTGTGGTATCTTGTTTGAAAAGCTAAAGTACTTGTTTTGGAGGGAACAAACACCAATCATATAACTGGAGCGAGGTCGTACATTGCCCAAAAGGATAACATATAAATAAGGTAGTTTCAATAACCAGGGTCAAGAGTGTTACCTCTGCTGTCGAGATTCATCAGAAAACATACACAAAACCGTGACCCAAAAGGTATATTCAGAACTCTGTTCTTGTGATAATGAAGATTGGACAAAATTTTAGTCATTGAAAATACAATGTTTGGACAGTGCTTGAACAATCATAACAATAATGCAACTATAATTTATGTCATCTATGTCGGATGAAAATTTGTGCACTAGATTATGACCTTGTGGCAAATTTTAGAGTGAGTTCTAGTTTTTGAAATGATGGTAATATCGAGCCCTAATCTGAGCAGAAAAAAGTAATTGAAGGAGCCTCCAAGGACCTCATATCAGTCTTTGTAAGTGATTGGTAAGGGTTATTTTCTAAGGCTAATAATTGAAGCCTAATATGGAAACTTTCTAATTCAAAAGAAAAACACTACAACAGAGAAGACAATGGGTCATTGGATTGATATGATCTTTAATCAATATGAAATCATGCTTGAAACATTGTAGATCTGAATGTATGGAGGCATGAAGAAGACAACACTCATTTGAGATATTGTCCTAAAGAAGTCATTCTACCCTCCTAAAGAACAGAACTCTGAGTATTCTACTTCTAATCTGATGTGCAAAGATTTGTCTACATAAAAATTATGTGGTAAATGTCTCCTTGCCATTTAAAAATATTTCAATGGAATCAGTAGTAAAGGATATCAATATTCATTGGCATTATGATTGTCCAAAGGGGGAGATTGTTGGCATTATGATACATGTGGTGTCCTTGATGGAAACCCACACACACGTCAGTTCATAATTGATAAAGGGAAACTCACATTGTAAAGGTAACGAAGTAATGGTATAGAAGAACGTGATGATGGGACAAAGGATTTCAGATTAGAATCAAGCAGTTGAAGAAAAAAAATTATTTAAGTTGTATTAAGTTGTATACATTGTTTTACCTAGTCCAAGTAGCGTATACAAGAAGGTTCATAGAACAAAAGAAGCATATACATATGCACACACATTCACAGAAGGAAAAGCGCATATGGGATGGAAAATTAAGGTTAAAGAATACCAAGGGTCAATACCATGGTATTAGCCCACAATATTGAGTGGAATAATAGTTACTTGATCTCGTCTAAGAATACCATAGGTTCTAAGTGTTGTTTTGGTCTGAGGTATTGAAAAATGCTCCAAGTATATAAGGAGGAGAAGATCAAAGGCCTTTGTGTGCAAGTGAAAGGTTTTTCATGAATACTCCTATCTGAAGTATATTTTGTGTGGTAAGGGCTATGGTTATGAAATAAATATGAAATATCTTGTGCACCTCTGGTTACAATGTTGGATCAGGATCATGAGACCTGAAATGACTTATCATTGTATGGTCTTATAACGGATAGTCTAGATCTGATTGCTAACACATGTTTTATCCTTTATATGCTATGATCTGGGTATATCTGAAGTCTGGAATATTTGCAAAGCTATAAGTTATTATTTGTAGATCTATACGTTTGTTCGCCTTGGTGAAGGCGTATATACACGTTGGTTCGACACTTCCAAGTAGCGTATGCGGAAGAAAAATATTGTTGTTCAGAAATGAATGATCTATTTGATCAGTGTTGTTTTTTGTCAATGATGTCTTCATTAGATATGAAACTAAAATTGATTGTATAATGAGATCGAGTATATTTGATTGATTGGTTGAGTAAGAAGGGTGATCTTTGCTGCTATCAATTTAGAAATCTGTAATATGACAAAAGATCTTCAGAATTTCATTGGTTGGTACAGTTTTTGGTTCAAAGTTTTTATGATTTAGTAACTTTAGAGGTATACGCACGTTAGGTTACAAAAAGTAGCGTATACATGTAGGTTGTCCTCATTGAAGTAGCTTATAAATTCTAACATATGATTTTTGAGGTTGCAGTTGATTCTGGTTGTTGATGCAGTGTTCTGGGTTTAGCTCTATGTTATGGTGACAGTGATATGACTATTCAGATTGACTGATTGTTGATAGATGTAGTTGTATTTGGTGGTTGTATTGCAGTTGTGATTGATTTTGAGCTTCAATGTTATTGATGGGTCCATTATGAAAATTTGACGAACTGTGGCCTACATATTTTGTTGTTACCAGGAGTATCCGGTCTGAAAATTGATGAAACGTGGTCCCTGGAGGAAGAGTAAAGGTAGTATCCTTCTGTAGGCTGGCACCTACGTAATGGTAAACATATCAGCTAGTACAAGAGCTAGGGGGTTGGAGCTCCCTTCCAGTAGAAGCTGGAAAACGAGTGAAGGTTGCAACCTTCAGCAGGTAGATGCCTGTGTACTGGAAAAAGTCTACACCAGTACAAAACTTGTAAACCTTTTTATAATAAGAAGATTGAAGACTTAGACAACAACAATGGTGGTTTTTTCCCACATTGGGTTTCCACTTGAAATATCCTAGTGCTCATGTGTGCTGCTTATGTGTGTTGATTTATTATGTTCTTACTGCATCTGTTTATTGCTTAGTAAATCATCTCACTCTGATTTAAGAAAATGAATTAGTTGTCTATCAAAGTTTATTATCTATACATTGGTTTCAATCTTTAAAGGCGTGGACATATGCTAGTTTGTTTCTATACATATATAGTTTGAAAATAGATAAAAAAATATTCTAAAAGTTTAAACACTGATTGACCCTCCCCCCTCAGTATTTTTCCCAACAATTGGTATCAGAGTGGGTCCTTAAAAACAAGCTTGCTCGCTTGAAGGAATATCTCTCAAGATGAGAAATCACGAAGGAATGGGATTTATCAAACCACCAATATTCAACAGAAATAACTTAACATTTTGGAAGACAAGAACCATAGCCTATATTCCATCACTTGGTGCTGATGTTTGGGCAATTGTGGAAGGAGGATACCAATATCCAATAGCAACCCCCAAAGATCTAGTAGAAAGGAAATCATATGAAAACAATGCCAAAGTCGTCAATGCATTATTGGGAAATTATCAGAATCAGTGTTTGTCAAAGTCATGCAGATCAACACATCCAAAGAAATATGGTACAAAATCATTTAGAGCTATGAAGGGTACTCCTAGATAAAATGTGCTAAGCTCCAAACTCTCAGAATTCAATATGAAACTCTCAAGGTGCATAGTGATGAAAGTATTTCTAGTTACTTTTTATGAGTAGATGAGATTTTAAATCGTATGAACAATCTGGGTGAAGAAATAAAGGAGGCTACTATAGTAGAGAAAATTTTAAGATCTCTATCTTCTAAATTTGAGTCAAAAGTATCTACCATTGAAGAGGAGTAGGGTCTACAATATGGAACTGTTGTTCAACTCCATGGAATTTTAACTACCTTTGAAATGAGGAAAGGTGTTCCATCATACATCAGAGAAGCCGCTTTCAAATCCTTTACAAAGGGAAAAGAAAAGGAAGATCTCAAGGAATCGGGATATATATAAAAAAAGACAAGGTAAATGTTGTGAAGAAACTTCAACTAGGTACCAAAAGATTCAAAGGTAAGCTTCCCTTCAAATGTTTTTCTTGTGGTAGAGTTGGTCATTAAGCTGCCAAATGTCCACATAAAGATAACCATAACAAAGGAAAGGATTCTGCAAAAGGTAATAGGAAACAATTTGTTAATAGAAGAAGTTATTATACTCATGAAGATAGTGATGTCTTGTCTAATAGTGATGAAGGTGAATCTGAACAAGACATTAAAATATTCATGGCTTATTAAAATGATGAGTTTATGGATGCCTTAGAAGAAGAATATTTTCTCAAATAAATCACTCATCTTAAAATATGTTTCAAAGAAAAGAATATTATCATAGACACTTTGACACATCAACTCACTGAAAGGAAAAATCACAATGAGAAATTAGAATGTGAAGTAGTGGGTCTAAGAAAAGAACTTGAGAAGATAAAATATCTAAATCTTAGATTTGCTAAAGGATCAGAAGCCTTAGATGAAATCATCAAGGTTCAACATTCTCCTCTTATAAAGATTGGTCTTAGATACATTGGAGAAACATCCCAACTAGAAAAGCCTTCAACCATCACCAGAAGCTATCTTGATGCAGCAAAAACCAGTGAACAATGCCTCAATCCTCAGCAAAAGCCTAAAGATACTCCCCAGGTAAATCATGCTCATTTACTCCAAAGGTGAACATAAATATAAGCACCAACCAAAAGGTGAACAATATGAAAATATTTTATGATCACAAAAACCTCTTCTTTAACGGACAATGTTTTTCATGCCATAACTTTGGTCATAAGGCTGCTCAATGTGTTGCTTACAAAACTATCATAACTAGAGAAGAAAGAAAAAAACGAGCATGACCAGAATCAAGAAGAGATCTTATAATAACTTTTCTCCTCTTGAAGATGAAATTGAATGTTCATTTTGCAATAACTTTGGTCATGAAGAATCTGAATGCAGGAGAAAATTTCAGCCAACATATCAAAAAGGATCAAACATCATCCAACTCCAAGGTATGGAAAAATAAGGAACTACAATTAGAAATATATGGCATAGTTATGTTTGAAAAGGACAAGAAAATAAATGGTATATTGATAGCGAATGCTCAAAACGCATGCTAGGTGATAAAGATAAACTCATTTCATACAATGCTCTAGAAAAGGAAAAGAATGTCTCTTTTGCAAATGAGACACCAGCTGTCATTAAGGGTAAAGGTTTTGTTTATCTGAAAGAAAAGGTTAAAGCTGGAAATGTTATTTATGTTGATGGTTTAAAGCATAACTTATTGAGTGTTAGTCAAATGTGTGATCAAGGAAATAAGTTGTGTTTCAATCAAAAGAATGTGTGGTTTGTGAGATTGACATAAGAAATACCATAATCAAATGTACAAGAAATACAAGAAATCTATATATACTAAAAGGAGGTTAAGAACAATGTTATCTAAGAAAAAATAGAAGAGAACTGGTTATGGCACAGAATATTGGGGGTAGGCTCAAGGTTGTTTGTGATCTTCCAGATATCATCATCCTAGAAAATACCATCTACAAATTATGTCAATTCGGTAAGAAAACCAGAGTTCAATTCAATTCAAAGGAAGGATCGGCAAGTAAGCCCCTTGAACTCATTCATACTAATTTGTGTGGACCAACAAGGAAAAAGTCACCTCGTGGAGAAGACTACTACATTTTATTCATTGATGAGTTTTCTAGAATGTGTTGGATTGGTTTACTAAAGCATAAGGATGAAGAATTTGAAAAGTTTAAATTTTTCAAAGCTTTAGTTGAAAATCAATTAGATCTAAAAATCAAATTTCTCAGATCTGATCGAGGAGGAGAATTCATATCGTATGAATTTTTTGAATTTTGTGAAGAACATGGAATAAAGAGACAATTCTATGTTTCCATAACTCCTCGACAAAATGGCGTGGTGGAAAGAATGAATAGAATAGTTCAACAAATGGTTCGAGCTATGCTTGATGAGTCTATAACTCCTGATACCTTCTGGGGTGAAGCTACACATACTATAGTAAATATTCTGAACAAAGCTCATGTACGTGTGAATACTGATCAAACTCCATATGAACTTTGGTATGGTAATCCTCCCACTATAAAACACTTTAGATTTTTTGGAAGTAAATGTTTCATCAAAAAGACTAATGAAAAACTTGGTAAGTCTGAACCCAGAGTATATGAATGAATATTTCTTGGTCATTCATCTAGA
The DNA here is from genome assembly GCA_031772625.1 of Pinus tabuliformis. Classification (NCBI taxonomy): domain Eukaryota; kingdom Viridiplantae; phylum Streptophyta; class Pinopsida; order Pinales; family Pinaceae; genus Pinus; species Pinus tabuliformis. The sequence continues at coordinate 660,001,115 of CM062817.1, forward strand.
AGTAAAGGATACAAATGTTATAATAAGAGACCTCGGAAAATTTTTTGAATGCATTGATGTTTTAATCGATGAAGCATGCAAAAATCCAAAACAGGAGACACCAACAAAGGAAGATGATAATAATGAAGATGGTGAATGCTTTCCCATATCAAATCGAAATGATATAGAGGAAGAAACTAATGAAGCATAAGAAGAAGATACATCTAACAGGGAAAAGGCTTCATCGAGGTATGTTCAAAAGAATCATCCAGAATCTCAAATTCTAGGAGAAAAAGGGTCTGGAGTACAAACAAGAAGAACTCTTGTAGGATATTCTAGTTGTCTAGCATTATTATCTTCCATAGAACTAAAAAATGTAAATGAAGCTAGCAGAGATGAATGTTGGATTAAGGCCATCGATGAACAACTTGACCAAACTGAAAAGAATGATACTTCGGAATTGGTTCCTAGACCCCATGATAAAAATGTTATAGGAACAAAACGGATATTCAAGAATAAGTTGAATGAAAATGGAGAGGTAATTAAGAATAAAGAAAGGCTTGTTTGTAAATGGTATGCTCAAAAAGAAGGTCTATACTTTGAAGAAACTTTTGCACCTATTGCTAGATTTGAAGACATAATAATGTTTCTTGCTCTTTCAACTTTTCGAAAATTCAAAGTTTACCAAATGGAGATTTAAGAAGTATACATTGAACAACTAGAAGGATTCATTCAGGAAAATGATGAAAATCTTGTATGAAAACTAAAAAAGGGTTTATATGGACTAAAACAAGCTCCGAGGGCATGGTATTATCGTCTTGACAAATTTTATTCAACAACAAGGTTTCACAAAAGGGTCTGCAGATAACAATTTATATACAAAAATTGAGAATGATAAACTGTTAATTATTGTTGTTTACGTTGATGATATCATATTTTGGTAGTAATGAAAAATCTGAGTCAAAACTTTTCTTCTGTTATGTAGCAAGAATTTGAAATGTCTTTACTTGGAGAACTAACCTATTTTCTTGCTCTACAAGTGCAACAAACAAAAGATGGCATCTTTCTTTCACAAACTAAATATCTCAAGTAGATTATGAAGAAGTACGGAATGGAAGATTCTAAACCAGTATATACTCCAATGGTAACAGGATGTAGTCTCAGTTCTAATGATGAATCTCCTACAATGAATCAATCAGAGTATAGATCTATGATTAGAAGTCTCCTTTATCTAACAGGTACCAAAGCAGATATCATGCATGCGGTAGGAATTGTTGGAAGATTCCAAGCCAATCCAAAGGAATCACATATTGAGGCAGTAAAAATAAAATTCAAATATATCCAAGGAACTCAAGACTTCGGTCTATGGTATCCTATAGATACAAATCTCACTCTTCATGCATATATAGATGTTGATTGGGCTAGAAATGTTGATGACCGAAAAAGAACTAGTGGAGGTGCATTCTATATGGGATCACGATTAATATCGTGGTTCAACAAGAAACAAAGTTCGATTTCCTTATCTACAGCTGAAGCAGAATATGTGGTTGTTTCATCTGGATGCACACAACTACTTTGGATGATGCAAACATTACAAGATATTCAAATCACATGTTCTCCACCCATCTCCATTCTATGTGATAATGTAGCTGCTACTAGTATTTCAAAAAATCCAGTCAGGCACACCAAGTCTATGTAGATACCCATTAAGTACCATTTTCTACCAGAACAAGTGCTTGAACAAAAGGTTAAATTGGAGTATGTTCCCTCCAAAGAATAGGTTACCGATATATTTACCAATCCCAGAGAAGCATTTGAATATCTCAAACAAAATATGCGAGTTGTTTTTACCTCATCCTACTGTTAAAACTAGCTTTTAGAGGAATGTTTCTTATATGTAGATTTCATGAAGCAAATTCGTGTATATACGCAAGTTTCTGTGCCTGCAGTGGTGTATGTGTTTTTCTAATAGAAAAATAGTGGGTCAGACTCAAAATCAAATTTTGACATGGGTGTTTAGTCTGATATTGATGGTTACAGTTTGTTGATATGCTTTTCTCATTGATGTTTATTTGACTGATGAAGATGCCTTGATGAGTGAATTGTTAATAATGCACATGTAGCACGGGTTAAGGGGGAGCATTATCTTTCAAAACATTATCCATTGTTGGCATCATGGTTGCTAAATCCAGCTATGGTCTTAGTTATTAATATCATTTGTTGTAAAGGTCATGTAAAGACCTATGGTGTAATAATATGTCTCTTTACATAATAGTATATTATGAATGAGTCCTTTTGGACATATGATGTAATTTTTACCCCCACTATGCATGGGAAGGATGATGTAATAATTGCAATTTTCAGTCACGTATGAATATTTGGTATATCCCCACTTGGTTGGGTGATTGATGTATGTATGAGTCATTGGTGATAGGAAGGTCATACTCACATAGTTGAGTTATAGAGTCATGTTATTCTTTTGGAAAATATTTCTGCAACTATGCATGTGCTCATGGGGAGCATGGACAGTATAGTGCATCTCTTCATGTACTAAGGGGGAGAATATCTTGGTCTACCATTTTCCCTTGATGTCAAAGTGGGAGAGTACCTTGGTGTTTCTTGATACATCTAACATGTTCTATAGCTTGAAGTTATCAACGCCAATATGGTTGCCATCAAGTCCAAAGGGGGAGATTGTTGGTATTATGATAGTCCAAAGGGGGAGATTGTTGGCATTATGATACATGTTTTCCTTGATGGCAACCGTCACACAGGTCAGTTCAAAATTGTTAAAGGAAAACTCACATTGTAAAGGTAACAATGTAATGCTATAAAAGAATAGGATGATGGGACAAAGGGTTTTAGATCATAATCAAGTAATTGAAGAAAAAGAATGATTTAAGTTGTATTAAGTTGTATACGATGTTTCACCTGGTCCAAGTAGTGTATACAAGTGGGTTCAGAGAAAAAAATAAGTGTATACGTACGCACACACTTTCATAGAAAGAAAAGCACCCATGGGATGGAAAATTAAGGTTAAAGAATACTAAGGTTCAATACCATGGTATTAGCTCACAATATTGAGCTGAATAACGGTTACTTGATCCCATCTAAGAATACCACAAGTTCTAAGTGTTTTTTTGGTCCGAGGTATTGAAGAAGGCTATAAGTATATAATAAGGAGAAGATCAAAGGGCTTTGTGTGCAAGGGAAAGGGTGTTCCATGAATATTCCTATCTGAAGTATATTTTGTGTTGTAAGGGCTATGGTTATGAAATAGATCTAAAATATCTTGTGCACCCTTGGTTATAATGTTGGATCAGGATCATGAGACCTGAAATGACTTATCATTGTTATGATATCATAATGGATAGTCTAGATTTGATTGCTAACACGTGTTTTATCCTTTATATGCTATGATATCAGTATATCTAAAGTCTGGAATAGTTGTAAAGTTTTAATTTATTATTTGCAGATGTATACGTTGGTTTTCCTTGGTAAATGCACGTATACACGCTAATTCAACACTTCCAAGTAGAATATGCAAAAGAAAAGCTTGTTGTTGAGAGATGACTAATATATATGATGAGTGATGTTGTTTTACTATTGTTTTTCAATGATGTCTTCACTAGATCTAAGTGTAAAAATGATGGTATAAAGAGATTGAGTTTGGTTGATTGATCGATTGAGTAAGAAGGGTGATCTTTGTTGTTATCATTTTAGAACTCTGTAATATGATAGTAGATCTTTAGAATGTCATTGGTTGGTATGGTTTTTGGTTCAGAGGGTTTATGATTCAATAAATTTGGAGGTATATGCACGTTGGGTTATAGAAAGTAGCGTATACAGGCAGGTTGGCTTCATTGAAGTAGCGTATACATTCTTACATATGATTTTTGAGGTTGCAGTTGATTCTAGTTGTTGATGTAGTGTTTTGGGTTTAGCTCTGTGTTCTGGTTACAGTGATCTGACTATTCAGATTAACTGATTATTGATAGATGCGGTTGTATTTGATGGTTGTATTGCAGTGGTGATTGATTTTGAGCTTCAATGTTACTGATGGGTCCAGTATGAAAATTTGATGAAACGTGGCCTACATATTTTGTTGTTGTGTACCAGAAGTATCCAGTTTGAAAATTGATGAAACGTTGTCCTAGGAGGAAAAGTAATTGTAGTATCTTTCTGTAGGTCAGCACCTACATACTGGAAAACATATTAGCCATTACAAGAGTTAGGGGATTGGAGCTCCCTTCGAGTAGAAGCTGGAAAACGAGTGAAGGTTGTAGCCTTTAGCAGGTAGATGCCTGCGTGCTGGAAAAAGTATGCACCAGTAAAAAACTTGTAAACCATTTTATAATAAGAAGATTGAAGAGTGAGATGAAAGAAATGGTGGTTTTTTCCCACATTGGGATTCCACCTAAAAAATCCTGGTGTTCTTGTGGGCTACTTATGTGTGTTAATTTATTTTGTTATTACTACATCTACTGCTTAGTAAATGCATCTCACTCTGATTTAAGACAATGAATTAGTTGTTTATCAAAGTTTATTATCTATATGCTGGTTTCATTCTTTAAAGGTGCAGAAATACACTTGTTAGTTTCTATAAAATAGCGTATACATTTTGGAAATGAAAAACATTATTATGAAAATTTTAATACTGATTCACCCCCCCCCCCCAGTATTTTTCCTAACATTGTTGTCTTTTTTTACACCATCTCAGTTCTATGAAATAAGGATTATCGTCTCACAAACAAAAATCTCCTCACCTTGCTCTCAGTTTCCTACAGTAAGAAGAGTATTTGCTGACCTGTGGAGATAGTATTACACTCAGTAAAATAATAATAATGACTTTAGTGCACACACACACACACACACACACACACACACACACACACACACACACACACACACACACACACACATATATATATATATATACACACACACACACAATCTTATTTTCTTGAGCGTGGGAGAATTTTGATTTACAGTAGCAATATTTTTATTAAATAAGAGCCTATACCAAATCCCTAGGTAGCTCAATAGAGAATATTTGGTTACATTGCTAAGAAGGAATGCTTCAAACACTGGAATCATTTTTGAAATTCATCTTGATGCCCTATATCAATCTCATTGAAGGAAGAAATCCTGGAAGATCATCTCAAGCTTGTACAAAGATGTGTATAGGTTGATAGTGAAATATAAATCAATAGTCTTGTGGGCACTATTGTTGGCAGACATCTTCAATGGCACTTTTTTCATGAGCAGAAATCTTCACGGATTACAGGAGTACATCGCCAATCCTGAGGAATTGATGAGAAACTCGTTAAATTGCTAGTTATTGTTAAGTTATGGCATGTTCTATGCTTATAACAGTTTACTTCTTTTCTTATTATATTCCACCGATTAGCAATCACATGTACATAAAGTAAAGTGCAGATAGAACATTAAACGATCGACATAAAACAAGCCAAGACAAGAGACACAAGATGTGGCGGCTAGCCAGGGACAAACCCCACAATGTGTGGGGAAACCCTTTGATCAAATATTCTTTTATCTTCAATAATTCAGCAGAGAGAAATAGTACAATAAATCTGATTCATATCAGCAGTAGCAAACCCTAGATCAGTAGCATCAGCATTAGCGGCTTCATTATCAAACTAGGGCAGACCATATCTCACAAACCGACTGTCGAATTGACTTCATTCCACCACCAAATGTTTCGGCTTCCAGAGGAGGTTCAGATGAACCTACAACGCAGTTTAGATGAGGAGATATTCTAGGCCACGCAAGTCAATCTTTACTTCTGCAGTTGCAGCTTCAGTTTCAGCAGTTTCCGGCTTCAAACTAGGGCAGTCGATATCTTGCAAACCGTTCGTCGGATTGACTTCATTACACCACCAAAATTTGCGGCTTTTAAAGGAGGTTCAGATGAACCTACAACGTAGTTCCAAAGAGGAAATCTTCTAGGCCACGCAAGTCAATCTTTACTTCTGCAGTTGCATCTTCAGTTTCAGCAGTTTCCGGCTTCAAAGTAGGGCAGTCGATATCTTGCAAACCGTTCGTCGGATTGACTTCATTCTACCACCAAAAGTTGTGGCTTTCAAAGGAGGTTCAGATGAACCTACAGCATAGTTCCAAAGAAGAGATATTCTAGGCCACGCAAGTCAATATTTACTTCTGCAGTTGCAGCTTCAAATTCAACAGCTTCCGGCTTCACATATGTGAGAGTGAGAGACCCATTTCAGCGCAGTAGAGAAGAGACTCATATCTGCGCAGTAGAGAGAGAGATATGTGATGAGGTGAGTGAGTCCAAATGAGGAAAAGTCCTCTTATATTTATACATAACGTTGGTGGGTAAATAGATGCGACTGTTGGGCTTCTGAGCCTACATGAGTTGTAGGTCGGCTTGATAATAATTCCATAATCAAAATAAATTCATATCTCCATGAATACTTATCGGAATTGGATGATCTTTATATCAATCCTACACCTCTCGATGAGAGGAATCTAATAAAAATATTATTAGCCATGAATAAGATGACCCACATGAAGTTTTTCCCTGCTTGCCAAATTTAACACTCCCTCTCAACCATGGAGAACTTCATCTGCAATCTGTCTATCGGTCGTTACTATTCATCCATCAAATGCACTGCGTTGTACAGCCTGACCCTTGCCCTGCTCTGCTCTATTTTGCCTGTTCTGCTTTGTCTTATTCTGCCCTGCACTGATCTGTACTATTTTGTTCTGTTCTGCTCTGCTCTTGCATTGTTCTGTTCTACTCTGCTTTTGTCTGAATTATGAAGAAGATGAAATGATTGAGGATGTATCATACTGACTCAAAGTCAGTCTCAGAGTATGTACCACTGGTCCCAGACCAGTCTCAACCAACCCAAAGTCAGCGTCATAGTGAGTACAACTCCAATGGTCCCAGACCAATATCATCCTCCACTGAATCAAAGTCAGTCTCAGAGTATGTACCACTGATCCCAGACAGTCTCAACTGACCCAAAGTCAGCGTCATAGTATGGTACAACTCTTACCACTAGTCCCAGACTAGTATCATTGATCCCAGATCAATGGAGGTCATCCTAGCGTAGGGAGTACGGTAGTTACAATGATGCATCCATCGGTACTACTATGGTCCCTAACTTCATTTCCCTGCTCATTGATCAGATGAGAGGTACTTCCCATGAGTCCCAGACTGCATGGGTAGGATGCCTCGATAGGAGAACTAATCAATCCTGTCCTCACAGGAGAACACATCAATCCTGCTACAATTGCCATGGAGAACACATCAATCCAGGCCTCACAGGAGAACACATCAATCCTACTACAATTTCCATGGAGAACACATCAATCCAGGCCTCACAGGAGAACACATCAATCCTACTACAATTGCCATGGAAAACACATCAATCCAGGCTGCCATGGAGAACACATCAATCCAAGCCTCACAGGAGAACTAATCATCCTGCTACACAGGAGAGCGAATCATCGTGTTCCACAAGAGAGCGAATCATCTTATCCCACAAGAGAGTGAATCATCTTGTTCCAGTGTGCACCACCAAGGGAGGGTGAGTCACCCTGTGGTCATATGTTGCTCCAGTAGGAACCGCAAGCCCTCAGAGCTCCCAGAGCTCAATGTATGCAACATGCAGGACCCTTGTACAGGGGTTTCTTGCTGACTCCAAGTCGTTCAGGAAAATCACAGATTAGATCTTTCCTCGGGGATTTGACAAGGTGTATCAACCTGTACATCATCTTAATGTGATGGAGCTTCCTTGCTCATCGACTTACCATATCCCAGATGATGTCTATCTGCTGGAGCAATTGACGAATACGAGATTCCTCAATAATCGAATCCCACCTCTGGTTGTTACAGAGAATCACAGTGGTATCCAATGTAAATCCAAATAGCTCACTGAAGAGCTTTCGCAACCAGACTGCCTCACACGAGGTTATGCTAGCAACAATATATCTTGCTTCGGCAGTGCTCAAAGCCATCGAATTCTGCTTCCTGCTCATCCAGGATTTCGAAGCAGATCCCAAGGTGAAACAGTACTCGGAAGTGCTCTTACGGTCCACCACACTGCCTGCCCAATCAACATCAATATATCCAAGTAGTCTCACATCTCCGGTAGTGTATCTTAATCCATGAGAGATTGTGTCCTGAAGACATCTCAGAAGATTCCTGGCATCAATCCAGTGAGGCTCAACCAAATATGAGCTCACAATGCTAACTGCAAAACATATGTTCGGACGAAGGTTCACCAAGAACATCAATGCAAATGAGTTTTTGAAACTTAGAGGCATTTCCCAAGTTTGGTCCGACATCACTACCATATAACTTCTAAAAGTTAAGATCTTTGAGGTAGTCACAGGCTTGCAGTCCATCATACCGAATCTTTCCAATATCTTTACCACATATTTTCCTTGAGATAGAAAAATTTCCCTTGGCTTCTGCCACACTCCAAGTCCTTGGTCCTTCATTTCAAATTCAGAAGCCATCTCCCTCTTACATTTGTGAATGAGAGGGTTTGCACCTGTTAGAAAGAGGTCATCCACATACAACACCAGTATGAGAGGCTTGTCATCTTCAAACTTAAAGTAAAGGTTAGGATCAGCTTCACTCCCAGTGAATCCCAGCTTCATCAAGTAGCTATTGATCCTCTCATACCATGCTCGGGGTGCTTGCTTCAGCCCATAGAGAGCCTTCTTCAAACCTGCATACATGAGATTTTCAATAATAAATCTCAAATCCTTCAGGTTGCTCCACATAGACCTCTTCTTTGATAGAACCATGCAAGAACGCGGTCTTAACATCCATCTGATGTAGGTTCCATCCTTGTGAAGCCACAAGGGCTATGATCAAGCGGATGGTCGTATATCTGGAAACAAGTGCAAATATCATAGTCTATACCTCCCTTCTAGGATAAACCACGAGCAACAAAATGAACCTTATACTTTTCCATACTTCCATTTGCTGCATGCTTTATCTTGTAAAGCCATTTTGAAGTAACAATTGTCTTGTCCAGGGTCTGGGAACTACTTCCCAGACATCATAGACTAATATTCTATGGTCATAGCATCCTTCCATAGTTAATGCTTGATGACATCTGAGAATGATGAAGGTTCATTTTGTATGATCGTGCTCATGATGGTCGGGTATCCCTGATACCTGTTAAGTTTCTTACTTTGATGGAAGGTTCCTCAGGGTGCAGCATGTCCTTCAACATCATCAAGTAACCCCTTAAGCCATGAAGGCCTCTTCCTAGAAGAGGAAGGCTCATATGGAGGAGGATCAATCGGATCCATGGGTTCTTCTACATCAAGCGTTGATTCATCATCCTTTTCTTTCGGTTCCCTAGTGTCGGCTTCTTGAGAGCTCCTCAAAGTCAGAAGATTGATCACCTTGCTGAGAGCCATATCTTCGTCAAAGGTGACATCATGACTAATTATGACTTCCCTTTGACCAGCGGTGAATTTTTCTTCAGGAGTCTTGGAACCCAATGCTTGATGAGGGCATCAATTTTGTACATATACGGTAGTGTTTGCAGCTTCAACCCATAGAAACTTAGGAAGACTTTGATCATGTAGCGTGGCCCGGACAGCTTCCATAATTGTGCGGTTCTTCCTTTCTGCCACACCATTTTGTTTAGGAGTATATGGTGTAGTAGTCTCCCTCTTAATGCCAACCTCAGGTATGCCTGAGTGAACCAACTGTAATATATCGGAGGTCTTGCTTTGGCTTGAGGGGAATTGTCCCCTTTTGAGATTTCCTTTGGCACAGCCCGGACATACACCTTCTTTCTCTACTTGGAATTCGGGCATCCTTGTTACCATCTGTCTTACATCGGGTAGAGCTTTGTAATGAAGGTGGGAAAACCTCTGATGCCAAAGTTCGGACTAAAGAGTTGTGTCACAAGACATGACACCTAGCTAACTTCCATCAACCTGATATAATGAATCAACACTAAACCCAAGAGTAAAGGAATCTTTAACATTATTTTTCCATATACATACCTTGCCATTGCTGAAGGTTACCTTGTAGCCTCTGTCTTCCATTGCCAAGATGGACACTAGGTTCCTTTTGAGATCAGGTGCATTTAATACATCCTAGACTTTCTAGCCTTCTTGAATGGTTGTCCTCTTCCTCGATCTCCAGCTCTCCTCTTACCTTTGCTGTTGAATTTGTCATTCCTTTGATTTGCCATCAGAGGGATTTTGATCATCGTCCCGGTGTGAGTCCTTTCTTCTCTTTGCATGAGAAGAAAAGGTAGCAGGAGGACCTTTAGGCATGGGCATTTCTTGCACTTCTTCCCTTGTTTCTTCTTGAATGCATCTAGCCATTAATTCCTCGAAACCAGGAATTACATTATAGTTCAGAAGAGTAGTCTTGAACACGTACCATTCGGATGGTAATCCTCCAAGAGTTGTGAGTGCCATTTCTCTGTCAGTAATGGTTTCCCCAATAGATAGGAGATTGTTCTTGATCTCGGTGATTCTTAAGAAGTATGCTTGCATACTTTCATCTTTACCCTTCTTGATTTACCTCAACTTATTTCTAAGAAACAAAACTTGATTTGCATCATTAACTTTAAATAAACTCACCAGTCTGTCGTAGATTTCCTTGGAGGTGTCTAGATCAGAGATGTAGGCCACCAAACGCTTGTCGATAGAGTCCCGGATGATCTTCTTTGTTTTGACTTCTCCATTTTTCCATTTGTTCCAGGCAGCAGCAGATGCATTTGATGAAGGCTCAACAATATTGCCTCTTACATGGTCCAGCACTCCTTGATCTTCAAGGGTTAGATCGATAGACGTCTTCCATCCATGATAGTCAGCTTTCTCGCGGAGCTTGTCTTCGGCAGGAAAGAGTGTTGAGGACCCCATAGTTCTTTTAGGATAGCCTTGCCAATCTTCTCTTCAATGATTGCTCTTGCTCTTGCCCGATATTTGTCTTCACCTCAGCTCTGATACCATGTTAAGTTATGGTATGTTCTATACTTATAACAGTTTACTTCTTTTCTTATTATATTCCACCGATTAGCAATCACATGTACATAAAGTAAAGTGCAGATAGAACATTAAACGATCGACAGAAAACAAGCCAAGACAAGAGACACAAGATGTGGCAGCTAGCCAGGGACAAACCCCACAATGTGTGGGGAAACCCTTTCATCAAATCTTCTTTTATCTTCAATAATTCAGCAGAGAGAAATAGTACAATAAATCTGATTCATATCAGCAGTAACAAACCCTAGATCAGTAGCATCAGCATTAGCGGCTTCATTATCAAACTAGGGCAGACCATATCTCACAAACCGATCGTCGGATTGACTTCATTCCACCACCAAACGTTTCGGCTTCCAGAGGAGGTTCAGATGAACCTACAACACAGTTTAGATGAGGAGATCTTCTAGGCCACGCAAGTCAATCTTTACTTCTGCAGTTGCAGCTTCAGTTTCAGCAGTTTCCGGCTTCAAACTAGGGCAGTCGATATCTTGCAAACCGTTCGTCGGATTGATTTCATTCCACCACCAAAAGTTGCTGCTTTCAAAGGAGGTTCAGATGAACCTATAGCACAGTTCCAAAGAGGATATCTTCTAGGCCACGCAAGTCAATCTTTACTTCTGCAGTTGCAGCTTTAGTTTCAGCAGTTTCCGGCTTCAAACTAGGGCAGTCGATATCTTGCAAACCGTTCGTCGGATTGACTTCATTCTACCACCAAAAGTTGCGGCTTTCAAAGGAGGTTCAAATGAACCTACAACACAGTTCCAAAGAGTAGATCTTCTAGGCCACTCAAGTCAATCTTTACTTCTGCAGTTGCAGCTTCAAATTCAACAGCTTCCGGCTTCACATATGTGAGAGAGAGAGACCCATTTCAGCGCAGTAGAGAAGAGACTCATATCTGCGTAGTAGAGAGAGAAAGATGTGATGAGATGAGTGAGTCCAAATGAGGAAAAGTCCTCTTATATTTATACATAACGTTGGTGGGTGAATAGATGCGACTGTTGGGCTTCTGAGCCTACATGAGTTGTAGGTCAGCTTGATAATAATTCCATAATCAAAATAAATTCATATCTCCATGAATACTTATCGAAATTGGATGATCTTTATATCAATCCTACACCTCTCGACGAGAGGAATCTAATAAAAATATTATTAGCCATGAATAAGATGACCCACATGAAGTTTTTCCCTGGTTGCCAAATTTAACAATTATGAGCTTATGATGGAAATAACGATACAAAATACTTCTCTTAATAAACTAAATAAATCAGTTCATATCCTCCATTGACTTGAGAAATAAGCCAATGATTGTATTATCTCCATATCACTCATTCTTGGCAACTATAAGTGTTCATCATCCAATATCATATTCTAGAGTATGGCTAAAGATGTTAGATCAGTAAGAACCAGGAATCTGGATCAAAAACATTGTCATAATCAGATTTGAAGTTGTCTACACCAGTATGTCCTATCAAGAATCTAGAAAGGTAGAGATTTATATTTAGAGTCTAATCAGAAGGATGTCTTGAAGAATTCAAATATTGTAATGAAGGATTGCAAACTTGGAAGTTTCTTTGTTTTTTTAAGGACATGGACTAGTCCCTTGCAGCAACATCTAAAACCATAAGGAACAATGGGAGGATCATTGACTTCCTGAAGAATGATTGCATGGATTCAAATGCTTGGATGAGAAGGACCTCCATATGATAGATTGGTAGCCATCATGAATCATCCGGTTGATTGGATGATCTCATGGGAGGACTTCTTAACCTTGGGTGAAGAAGGACCATGATGCTAATTTTCTCTCTGATTTGGAGTAAAGGGATTTACAGATGCAATTGTTGTATGATAAATCTTCATATTAAAATTGAGGGGCAGATTAATGAAGACTTGATGTCAAGCTAAAAGAAGACTCCAGAGGGACCTTCAAAATCCCTGGCAGAATGTCTTATGTCTAACTTTGATGATTAGCTATATCTCCAAATATGAATTATGATTCATTAACTAAAAGAAAAATCTTAGCAAATGGACCAAAGGAATAATGGCAGGAAAGATAGCAGGTTGCGGACAACTCAATATTTAAAGGAAGCCATAGTCTCAAATGCAACCATTATTAGATGATGATCCTCTCATTTATCAAAATGAGAGGAAGATGACTTTTAAAGTCATAGTACTAGAGTTGATGAACTTCTTCCTCATGTTTTGATTAAACACCTGATCAAATATATACCTTGCTATAATTTAGGTTTGTCTATCTATCTATGACATACCTTGCCTGGAATTGGAGCTATCTGTGTGAAGAATGAAACCATCACATCTAAGTGTAGGATCTCCTAGAATCCACCTTTATTTCATGGATGAATCAAGGACTAAAGATTGTTGCTCTGGGAGCACCATTGATGCTGAATGTATAAAACAACATGCATGATTATGAAGCTAGTGGGTTGAGGAAGCTCTTCAATAATCCATTTGCACACGTGTTGTAAACACCATTGTATATTGCAATTCATGTTTTAGAGAATCCATGACAACTCCTTATATTGGGTACCTCTATTTGGATATGGTATATAGGAAATCAATCAAGCTCTATTATTTCTAGTTGAATGTGAAGGTTATTGTCATTCGTGCATAAACTCTTGATAACGAAAAAATTATCTTCCTTCAGAGAGAGGGTGGGAGTCATGGATATACCCTATTAACATGATCTTGATTTAACATTGAGCTCTCGAAGCTCCTAGGGGGCTGAGGTACTTCTTGATGTTATTTGCGACCATAGGGTGAGTGATTCACCTTCCCCTATATGTATGCTAGTTACAGGGTGAGTGGTTCACCTTCCGCTATGATACCTCATGATTATACATGACACATAGGATGAGTGGTTCACCTTCCCCTACGATACCTCATGATGATGTATGACACATAGGGTGAGTGGTTCACCTTCTCCTATGGTGGTTGTCATGTGTGTAGGGTGAGTCATTCACCTTACTCTACGATTGATGAGACATGCATAGGATGAGTGGTTCACCTTCTCCTATGGCATATAAGTAGGATGAGTGGTTCACCTTCTCCCATAGATACCCCAGTGATAGATGCATATAGGAATTGTTAGAAAATTATATATTACAGAGCAATGGAACACATAAAATATTGCAAAAATATAAACATAGAAAAATCATAAAACAAGAGAGACACAGATATACGTGGTTCACCCAGTTTGGGCTACGTCCATGGAGAAAAAAACCAATCCTTCCTTTTATATTATCCAGCAAACAGAAGAGATAAAACATATAGAAGATCCACTGTAATTCCCTCTTCACTCTCAATCTCCTCTCTCTTCCTCACTCGGAATACAAATCTACATAGACGCAATACAATTGCCTCATATATAGTGAGGGGTTGCCTCCTAGGGTAAAAGAACCCTAAATTAAACATAACTTCTACCATCATATCTTTGCCTAATGAACGACCCAGATTTACTATGAAATTAAAACATTTTACAAGGAAATTTTACATCTATTTTTAGCTTCGGGGGCGCTGCCCCTAATCCCCCCACCAAGGGGGGGGCTCCCAAAGGTCATAGCTGCCCCCCCTGTACCCCCCAGTAGTGAATATTTTACGAGCGGAATTACTGCCCCATTACGAACTGGGGTCCAATGCGCCAATACCTTTGAATACATAAGATAATTAGGCTCCACATCCAACAGGAATCTGCTTGCTGTCGCATGTGGACATGTTGGTGGGATGTGGTTCATCCTCTCCCCACATCTAGGATGTTCATTCGCTATGATCGATGCTTGACATGTTGTTGGGATGTGGTTCACCCTTTCCCCACATGTATGATCCTTCCTACGATTCCTAGTTGGCATGCATGTCGGATGTGGTTCATACTTTCCCTACTCTCGGTGATTTTCATGCATGTAGGATTTGGTTTATCCTTTCCTTATGATGGTTGTGATATGTGACTGTAGGATGTGTTTTATCCTTTTCCTATGATGGTTGTGATATGTGACTGTAGGATGTGGTTCATCCTTTCCCTACATGTGGTTGTGAGTAGGATTTATTCTTTCCCTACTATTGCTCCAGTGTCATCCTACCCATGTAGTTTGGGGCACATGGGAAGTACCTCTCACATGGCCAATGAGTTGGGAAAAGATGATAGGGACCATAGAACTACCGATGGACACATTGTGTATTGTCATGCTCCCTATGTCTAGGATTCATGATGTTCAACAACTTGATCACTTGGGATCAAGTCCGACTGGGGTTTGACCCCTGGTTATGTGGACTAACTTTTGTCAGTGGGGAGTGGTAAGGTCTTATTACTCACTCTCGATCAATTCTTCTTCATTATCTATATTAGTGTTCAACAGAGATGAGATGAGATGCAGAGGTGGTTCATGATGATAGGATGGCACAATGAATTGGTAGGTGGAATTTTCCGTAGTTGAGAGGGAGTGTTGGAATTGGAAACTAGGGAAAAATTCCACTTTTGGCAGCTCCTTCAAAGAAGATAATTGTGGCATTGAGTTCCTCTTTTCAAGAGGACCAAAATCAACCCAAAAATCACTATATTCAAATGAGGAAAAATATATTTTTGAAATTAAGCCCCCTCATGTGTAATTTATCAAGGTCATCTTGTGGATTATTTTACAAGTGAAACCCCTCTCTAACTCCTATAATAGGGAGTGTCCTCCAACATCATTTGATCATTTCACACACATTATTTACTCTTTGAAATAGCCGCAGGAGGAAGGTGTTTCTAGAAAAGGAGCAAGGGCTAGGTTATTGTCTTGGCAGGGTTGTTTGATGGGCTAAATTCCTTAGCCAGAAGGTCAAGCCTCCTATGGACAAGTTTGGGCCTTTGTGTGGACAATTCTAAGCCTTACTATCTTCTATTAGAGATCTGATGTTCGATATGAAGTGGTCATTGTGTATAAAGGTTGATCTAAGGATGTTTTGGGCGTGATTTTTATGATGAATCTCTCCTAAAAGCAAGCCATGATTATTCGGGTCATCTATAGCTAGGCCACAGGCCTTATGTATCCTATTTTGGAGGCTAAGAATCTATAGCTAATAATCTACAGTCGGTCATGCCTCTTTAGGGGGCTATGTAGTTGGTTTTTGAAGCATATAAGAAGGCTTAAGGGCAACTGCCAACGAGTATTTGGAGGTTGTGTTTGAAGGGAAGCCACAGTCAATAGAAGGTCTAGTAGGTAGTGAATGAGGTGTTGTAGTAAAATTTGTTTATGCCCTAGCCAATCCTACCACAATTGCATAGAAGTCAATATTCCTTGGAGGTTGCTCAGAATGACGCATTTGCAGCTTTATTTGAGCCATCTCCTTATCTAAGGGAAATGGTATTTGACAGTCGCATTTGTAGGTGATTTTGACTTTGAATTATTGTATTCTCTCTCTGTTGAACATTTGATATTAATGATAAGAAGAATTGATAAATGGTTTTCCCCATCTTGGGGTTTTCCCTGGCTTGAGCCATATCCTTGTGTTCTCTTGTCTTAGCTTGTATTCTACTTCTATCATTTATGTTCTTTCTTCAGTTACTGTTTATATGATAATGATTTATGTGATTGCTAATGGAATCAAATTGGATTGATAAATGGGCTAATATGGATTAGAGAAGTAACTAAGTAGAGAACATGTCCCAAAATTTAACAGAATTTTTTGATCTTCTAGTCCCGTAGAATTCCTGTGTTTGAATCAAATGCCATTCCCCTCAGTGAAAGATTTATTGGTTGGTGAAGGTATTTAATCTCATTGAGTATTGGATGAGGAGTTTGATCTAGGCATGTTAGATCCTCTAAGCAATAATTAAGGTCATTTGGGAGGCTCGCAAAATCACCCCATATGCCTAGTATCTCTTCTTATCAGGTGCCTTCTTTAACAAGCGGTGATCCAACTATTCCCATCTAAAGCCTCTCTATAGTATTAATGTGCAATGAATATTCCCTTTACTATTTCCAATGCCTTCATATCTAGATATGTTAAAATTGGAAACTAAGGAAAAATTCCACCTTGGGAAAGCTCATTTGATGGAGATGATGATTACATTAGATTCCTCTTTTCGAGAGGTCCAAGATTGATATAAAGATAATCTCATTCAAAAAAGAAGAAGTGTGTTTTTTAATTTATGACCACACGTGCAAATTATTTAGGCTGGCCTCAGCTAAATGTAGGCTCACGAAGCCCAATGGATGTGTCTCTTCACCCACAACATGTTTAAATAGAAGAGACCTCATACCTCATCTAGACATCAATCACTCATAAATTCTCCTCTCTCTCTTCATCATATTAGTTCATACAACTTGGGCAGTCTCTCTCTTTCTCACATGTGGCAAGGAGGACAATTTTTTGGGTAGACATTTACAGGCCAAATTTCAAACTCTAGGACCAACATTGACTAAGGATATTTGGACCTGTTTTGACTGCAATTTTGAGGGAAAATTTTCGGTTTCTTTAGGCCGCATTGACTGGCACATAAATCGAGGATTTTGGAGTTGTTTGATCTATGTTGAATACAAGCATGTTTGATCGCAGGTTGACAGAGTTTGACTAGAGTTGTTGTAACTGTTTTTGGTTGACTTTGGCCATTGCTGAAGGCCAAATTTGACATCCATTGACTAAGCTTCAAAGGGGGTGTTTTACTATTGTTTTGACTAAATTTGACTTTCTGGTTAGGGCTGAAGTTTGACTGCAGTTGATTGCAGAATTTGATAGGGTTGATTTTATTTTGTATTGGGCTAGTCTACTTGATTTTTGTACTCTATTTCTCTGTTGAACTATTGAATAATAATAAGAATATTTGATTAAAGGGTTTTCCCCACATTGGGGTTTTCCCTTGGCATCCGCTAAATCTGGTGTCCTCTTGTCTTGGCTTGTCTTCTACATTTGTTCTATGTTCTATCTGCATTTACTGTCAATGTGATTAATGGCCAATATGATTTCTACTGGAAATAATTGGAAATTTTTATTGGGCTGCTAAAGGAAAATTGAAGTAAATTGTTCTAAGCATAGAACATACCATTTTCATCTAAAATTAACAAGATGACTCTACATTGTTGATTATTATAGCCACACGTTTTGGAAATGATCTTCTCATGTTTTCCATCAATTGTGTGTCAAAATGGTTGTTAGATGCAGGTATCTTGACAGTAACCACATCTTTAGATGGCAGATTATTAATGTCTAGTTGATCATCAATCCTTATAGTATGGGGAACATAGCAGGCCTCTTTATTTAGAGCAAGATTCCCAAGAGTTTTTGAATCTGAGTCCTAGTAATTAGTTGTTCTTTTATCTTCGGGTTTGCAACTTCCCTTTCTCTTTTCTACTTCTGAGGATACCCATGCTTCCATTTGCTTTATCACTTTTGTGAAGTTTTTGTTATAATCTTCAAATTATTGAGCAAAATATCCCTATCTTAAGGAAAATTTTTCCTAGTTACCTTAAGCCTTTTGATTTCGATTCTATATTACTTCATTTTAATCCCAAAGCTGACTAAGAGCATGGATCTTATACCACTAATATTCCATCTCAAAATTTCTTCCAAATGTCATTGTGTCTTCTGAGTTTGTTGGTTTTTCTTTAGTGAGAGTCTTTGTCAAACATTTTGAGAGTAGATTGATGTAGGAGTATTTTCTTGTTTGTCACACATTAATAAGGATAAAGGACCAAGAAACTCATTACATGAATAACCCATCTCATAAATAGAAATTATAGGGAACCCAACATATTACAATTCCACTGAGAGATGCATGCTACATCCCTTTAAAGCATTATTCCTCCATTAATGAAAACCTAGAAATACATAACAACAAGATATAAATAAGAGCATAGTGCTTAGGTAATTTAGAGGAACCTGGAAGCAAGTGGATGCTAACACAAATGTCAACATAGAGTCATTTTATAAGAATACTCCAACTCTAGATCGCAGAAATATGTTTCCCAGGTACACATATAATACATAATCATGTAAATTAGGCCAAGTACAATACATATCAGTCCAAAAATGAAGAAATTTGTGGTCCCTCGGGTCAGTATAGTACCCGAAGAATCAATGTTGGAGATATCTTCTTGGAAAATGAATTCTATCAAGTTAGTGTCCTAGAATTGTAGCTTTAGATTATCTCCTTTCACAAAGGGTTCATCCCACTAGTTGGAATAAATCTGGCCTCAATTTTTAGTCCCAACTGCTGAAGATGATTTTTGGCACTAATCCCTGGAATTGGAATATAGCTCGGTCCTCCTATACGTTAAGAAACTCAATCCTTAGCACTACAACTCTCCTTTCCACCTTGAGACCTATAAATCAGATCTAGGAATAGTGAAAAAGGTCATTCTTTACATAAAAGACTGAAAGAACATGGAGCTGGTATTAAGAACGGAAGATCTCGTACATCGGCCTTTGCAGAGCATTCCTCGAAAACAAAACATCAAGTTTATTTGGAAAGCGCCTTAATTATCGCAAGGGAAGAACAATATCAAAGAAGGAAGATTAGGGAGGCCCTTGAGATTATAAAACATCCATAGAATCTCAATAGGGACAATGGTATTGAGATGAGTAGAAGTTGGCTTCCCTTAATTAGAGGGTTAGAACCACCAAAGCATCCCAGGTAATCAGGTAGTTGTTTTTCCTCTCCTATCCTTATAAATATCTAATCTTATAACTATATAATAATGAAATTAAAATAGATATTACTATTAGGTTTTTATAATAATTATTATCATTTAAATATGAAGATTATTTTTAATAATAATAATATTAATTTATTTATAATAATAATAATAACAAATTATTTATAATAATAATAAGTTTTTAACTATTAATAATATCTAATTTATATTATTATGTAATAAGAATATAATAAAAACTATCTAATCTAATATAGTTTATCAAACTAAACAAACAAACTATCTAATCTTATATTTAATAAAAATTAGAATGAAATTATTATTTATTATTGAATATTTATAATAATAATAATTATCATAAAATAAAGAATATAAAGATTATTAATAAAAAAAATTATAATATTAATAATAATTATTAATTAATTATAATAAGAATTAATTTTAGAATTGAAAACATAATAAATAAATAAAAATTTAAACTATAGTCAATTAATTAACTACTAATATTATTAATATCAATTATTATGCAATTATAATTATTAATAATAATAATTTATTGATGTTAATAATAATGACTATCATTATTGATTATTTAGAATAAAAAATTAGTTTTTTGATTAGAATTAATGAACTAATTAATCACATCAGCAAATATAAAAAAATCCATTATTGATGATGATGATGATGGTTAATGTTCACTGAGACCAAACTTTGGTCTATCAGACCTAAAGAAACGAATTATTTAGTTTGATTTAAGATTTTATTCCTATGCTCAAAAAGCTTGGAGAGAAGCCTCCCGAGCTCACTGTAATTTTGACAACGTAAAAGGATAGGAAGGTCAGTATTGCAACAAATATTTTGAAATTGAGATCTAATGTGGTTGTACGTGGGGCACTCTAAGAGGAAGTTATTTTCATACTCGATGTTCGTATTCTCATAGAGATGGCAGAACCTTTCCATCCATGGTGTTTTAGGATATGCCCGATGACCCATTTCACTATGGAGCTCATGAGAGTTCATTCTAATCTTGGCTATATTAATTTTCTTCTTTGAGCTAGTTAAAACAGAGAGATACTTTTGATCTTCTAGGGTGGGTTGATGACCTCCTTATAATATCTTAATTTTCTTTTAGCTGCTAAATCTTTCTCACACCACATTTTTTCTTTGAACTTAGAAGTAACAATATTTTTAATGTTATTAATGTTTTTAATGCAACATTCTCATCGATCTCCCAATGGTTTAACCAGGCCCTGGTGTCTTTATACCAACCTCGTTTGAGCCTTAGGTGGTTTTGGCTGGAATTTAAAGCTAGCTTAGGAAGTCTATGGTCTCCTATGTTATTGATTTTGTGCTTGTACAACAGAAACCTAGTCATAGCTAGGCTCTCGATAGGGGAAACACCCACTTCTATAAGGAGAATAGGATAGGGTGTGTTGCTTTTAATTTTGAGGTTATACATTATAAAACGCTTCTAGATTTGCTCAATCTTTCTCTAGGATTCTCTAGAGATGCTACAACCCCAAACCTCACATCCATATAAGATAACCGGAGTGACTAAATTTTCAAGGAGGAACTTCTTTCTATCCCACATTACGAGGTTTGTCATTTTAGAATTATTTTCAAGACCAGAATAAGCTTTTCATCCCCCATTAATCCTTTTCTCAATGCTATAGTTCTAGTTGAGCTTGTGATGAATATCAATTCCTAGGTACTTGTAGGAAGACACTTCCTCCAAATCACTATTGTCATACATAAAATTAGCGTAAGCGTCCTTCTTGGATTTGATAATCATAACTTTTTTTTTGTCAGAGTTAACAATCATACCCATGGTAGAGCAGAAATCCTTAAGAAGTATAAGTTTCTTATCAAGATCAGATGGGCACCTTGTGAGAAGAACAATATCATCAGTGTAGTGAAGAAGGATGATGACTATCCCAGCAAAGATCATGCCAACACATCCTGCTTCCTCTAAACAACTTTCTAGCTTGTCGATGTAAATGCCAAATAGGGTAGGGGAGAGGGGGCAACCTTGTTTAACTCTGATATTATACTTAATATCTTTCGACCACGCCTCACTTCTCTTTAACTTGGCAATTACATTCTCATATAACCTTATAGCAGCAGCTCTCAACTCAAAAGGAACCTTTAGCTCTTCTAATTTGTTCCAAAGGTTGTTTCTACGAACTGTATCGAAAGCCTTTCTAAAGTCCACAAAGCAACAAAAGAGATTGGATTTATCATTGCGACATTCCTCCACAATGATCCTAAGCATAACGAGGTGGTCTGTTGTTGAGTGCTTCTTTCTAAAACCCACTTGGCATTTAGCCCACTTACCTTCACTTTTGAGCAATATGCTCAACTTCCTTTCTAGAATAATACCATATAACTTGGCTAGGAGAGGTTTGATCATAATTGTCTGATAATTAGAGGGGTTATTTGTATTCCCACTTTTAAAAATAGGGATAATGAGGCTTTGAGTCCATCGTTTAGGCAACCCTTGCTTGACCACTTGATTGAAAATCTTGTGAATGTGGGGGATGAGGACAGGACCTCCAATTTTTAAGATTTATGTCGGGTAACCTTCAATGTCCTTAGCTTTCCCATTAGCCAAGCGATTAACCCCAAAATAAATGTCTTCTAATGAGAAAGCTTCTTTCGTTGTGAGCAGGGTTTCAAAGTTATCCATGACATTTGGAGATTCATAAAGCTTTTTAAGATAGGAATTCCAGTTGTGTAAAGTAATTTTATTATTATCTTTAGTTTTCCTAGTTAGAATCTGCCTCCAGAATTTCCTAGGAGCTACCTTAGAAAGGTGAAAGAGATTCTCTTTCCTTTTACGAATATACTGCCTTTTTTTCCTTTTAGTTAGGGCTTTGTATATTTTTATCTTGCCAATTTTAAGAGATTAATCAACAACTTCCTTAATTGCTCTCCTCGCACTTTTACAATCTTTGTCATAACATGGGTTGGTTTTGTTATTTCTTTTATTACTTGAAACTTCAATTGAGAACTTGTTAATAGAATATGAGAGGGTTGTAGTAAAATTATGATAGAGATCTTCTATGTTGTCTATACTAGATAAAGAAAGCAAATTAGTTTTTAATTCATTTAGAAAGATATCTTTTTTATTTTTATCAAAGATTAACTTCGTTTGGCTATAAGGATTATCTTCTATGGGATCTCTATGCATGACAAAATTGAGAGTTATAAGTAAAGGCCTATGATCAGAGTCAGGCTCCTGGTAGTTTAAGATGTCAAAATTTGTTATTTCATTGTATAGAGGGAGATTGGAGATAACATAGTCTACCACGCTACTACCAAGCCCATGGATGCAGGTCGTCTGGCTAGAATTGGGCCACTTCTTTAGACCGTTGTAAATTATGAGCTCATGAGCACTAGAGAGCCTAACTAGCTCCAAACCAAACAAATTCTCCCTGAGATCTTTAGAAGAATAGCTTGGTTGCTTAAAGTTTTAGCTTTAAAGTCACCCACTAAAAGGATATTGCCTTTATTCCTTAGGCTAGAAATATCATTCTCCAAACCATTGTAAGAACTATTTTTATCTAGATTCTTCTTCTTATAGAAGTTATAATTGATGCGGGGGAATAACAGATTGCTATGTAGGTCTTTTTATCAAAAACATCAGTAATTTTTATTCAACTATATTGGTTGTAAGGGTTGTTTTTATAAATCCTAGCATGGGGAGAGATGTTATTCTTAATGTAACAAGCTATACCCCCAATGCCACTACGGGAGGATCACTTATTCCAGGTAGACCATAATGTAAAGCCATATATGTTAGGGACATTATGTTAGGCCCCTATACTACTAGTGTAACCGCATATTGTTATTAGTACAACCCCCTTATTATATTGTTGTACCCATGTAGTTCCCATATTGTTACTATTGTGCCCCATAGAAGCCAACTATTGTTATTATTGTGCCCTTACATTATTATTGTTATGTCGGCTCTAATTATATTATGATCCCTTAGACTTCTATATAGAAAGGAGGTCTTTTCATTTGTATCATGTAAGAATTGTTCATTTGTGTAATGTTAAGGAGGTTGCCCCCTCGAAGAGGCTTATTTATAAGGCGTTCATCTATCCTTCTCTATCTTTTTGTGAGCTGGTTTCATAACATTTGGTATCAGAGCTTTGGATTCTAGGGTTTTGCTGCTCCAAATAGGTCATTGTGGAATTTGCGATATAACTTCTTTTCTATGACATTTCAGATGCTACAGAAAAAACCATTTGGGCTAAAATCATTCTGAACCTCGGGTCCGAATTTTTGAGCTTTTCATGCTATATTTACGGAGATATGATCTAAGGAAGTTTGCCTTTTTGCAGACTCTCGAATTACATTCCAAACAGGTGACCTGGGGAAAATCCTCATAACTTTTGTTTTGAGTATCAGATTAAAATTTCATAAGAAGTTACAGAAATAGTACGGATTGTAGTTTCCTGTGTATATTTTTTAGATACGAAGGTCAAAATAGTGACACATGGAACTTCATACAAGTTCGCTCTTTTGAAAAGGTATATAATCAGGTCATCTTGCTAGATTGTGCATAACACTTTCTTGGAGAATCCAATTTTGATTAGACTAGAGGCATTGGAAAGAGGACACAGAGGGCTACTGCAGGTCACAATTTCAGATCTTAAAGATCTGAAAGTACAGAGTTACAATCATTTCAAGATCGAGCTCCTAAAATCAAGAAAAAGTGAGATGAGGAAGTTTGATGGCAAGGATCCGGTAAATTGGATACAACAGATGGAGAAATATTTTGATCTACATGGTGTACCACTATTACAAAAGGTATGTATTGCATATTCATATTTAGAACAAGATCAATTTTTTTGTTATAAGGGGCTTTGTTCTCGTAAAAAACTTGTTACGTGGTCAATTTTCACGAAGGAAATTATAGCACATTATGAGAATACAAAGAGCAACACCTTCTTTAGAGCAACACCACGACAATTGGAAGAAAAAAGAGAAAAAGGGCCTTGTTACAAAGTGGAAAGAAAAATTATGGCAATAAGGAATTATACCTGTCACAACTATAAAGATGGAAGTGTTGTTTCTCCTAGCCTTCCACAACCTGCAAGGATTACACCACAATAATTGGAAGAAAAAAGAGAAAAAGGGCTTTGTTATAATTGTGATATCAAATGCACTAAATGTCATAAGTGTGCTGAGAAGAAATTATTTTACATAGAGTATGAAGAGGAGGAAGAAAAGGATCAAGAAACATCAAAAGAAGAGGATATACGCTAGGACCCAACCCCAGAGAAAGAATAAATGAATCCGACCATATCTTGTAAAGCATTGGCAAGAATTACCACTCCTCAAACTATCAATATAGAAGGACATATCAAGAAGAAAAATGTTCAAGAAGTAAAAGATCACATCGAGCATCAAGAGATGAATCCGGTCATATCTTGTAAAGCATTGGAAGAAATTACCACTCCTTAAACTCTCAATATAGAAGGACATATCAAGAAGAAAAAGGTTCAAGCAGTGACAGATCACATCGAGCATCAACAACAAGTTCTCCAACTTTTAAAGGATAACTTCACTTTGGTGCAAAATCGAATGAAACAACAGGTAGATCAACATCGTAGTGAAAATGTTTTGATGTGGGTGATTGGGTATTTTTATTGCTACATCTCAAGCAAGCTATTTATGAGAAGGAAATGTTGGCAATACTACATGCACTTCAGAAATGGCGACCTTACCGAATGGGAAGACACTTCAAGGTAAATATGGATCATGATAGTCTTAAATACTTTTTAGAACAACTATTATCTTTAGAAGAACAGAAAAAATGGGTCACAAATATGTTGGGTTATGACTTTGACATCATCTATAGAAAAGGGAAGCAAAATTTTGTTTCAGATGCACTCTCAAGAAAGGATGAGGATGTGGAAGCATTGTTTTGTGTTATTTCCATTATCCAACCAGATTGGATAAACGAAGCAAGGGATGAATGGAAGAAGGATGAAGAAGTATGGCCACTCATTCAAAAGTTGTAGAAGATCCCAATTCAAACAATATTGTCAAAACTTGAAGAGGAAGGAAAAGTCATATTGGAACCTGGAGCAGTCACAGAAACAAGAACCCAGTAGCTACGAAATCGATCAATTTCATAGTATCTCATCAAGTGGAAGAACTTACCTGCTGAAGATTCCACATGGGAGGACAAGAATTTTATACATAAGCATCAAGAGCTACTCAAGCGTTGAGGACAACACTTTTTGAAGGAGAGGGTCATGTTAGGCCCCTATACTACTAATGTAACCCCATATTGTTATTAGTACAACCCCCTTATTATATTTTTGCACCCATGTAGTCCCCATATTGTTACTATTGTGCCCCATAGAAGCCCACTAGTCTTATTATTGTGCCCTTACATTATTATTGTTATGTCGGCTTTGATTATATTATGACCCCTTAGACTCCTAGATATAGAAAGGAGGTCTTTTCATTTGTATCGTCCAAGAATTGTTCATTTGTGTAATGTAAAGGAGGTTTTCCCCTCAAAGAGGCTTATTTATAAGGCGTTCATCTATCATTTCTATCTTTTTGTGAGCTGGTTTCATAAAACCTTAGATTCTTCATGCTCCCAAGTTTCAACAAGCAAAATAATATCAACATCTTTCGAGGTCCAACTTAGCTTGGGGCCTTTGTTCCATGGAAAGCCTCGATAGTTCCAAGAAAGAACCCGGAGCATGTTGAATGGTTATTTGTTATTATCTTTTTCATTTCTATCTCGAATAACGGCTTTTATATTTCTAATTATTTCCCATTTTCCTTCCTTCCTAGCTTCCTTTACATTTTGAACTTCCTTTCTCAATTCTACTTGATCTTCTGGAATGAGATCTTCATTTATAAATATTCCCATTCCTTTTAGACTTGAGGTTTTACTAAGTATGTCATACTTATGGTCAGTAGATCTCACCTTTATTCGGATCAACCTTCCTTTATTCTCATTTAGTATCCCCAACATTGTTGCCTTTGTGAGACACGTTGTTCCAATTTGTAATTTGTTATGTAATTCTCTCTCGGCTATGGCTAATCTACCTCCTCTTTCAAACTGAAGATTATAAAGTTAAAGGCCCTTTTGTTATGTTCATGGTCTAATTTTATAATTTTTTTCATTTCATCTTTAATTGGTTTGATATCTAATTTACCTGCCACAATATTTAGTGTGAGGCGGCTATTAACTTTTTCTTCTAGATCTTTAATCATGTCCTTCATTTTAATCTATAGTATTAACATCTACTTGTTGGGATGTTTGGTTCATATCTTGGTTTTGTTTTTCTATAACCTGCAACCTACTCTCCAATACCTCCATCTTATTCTCCAATAGTTCTATTTAATTTTCTATTTGTTTTTGGATCTTGTCTTCAAGAGATGTGAATTTATTTTCCAGCATGGCTGTAGATTGACTTCTCTTTCCTCTCTACATTTCTCTAAAGAATCTATATACCCATAGAGGTTCTGTAGAGTAACTGTGCTAGGTCTACCTTTGGTAATCTTTGGTAATTGTGGTGAATTATTCATACTTGAAAATATATGAGTAGATATGTATTAGAAAAATATAAGGAATGTGTGCACCTGATATCAGCAAGCTGGACTGCAGACGCACGTGCCCTAGATTTTTTTTCTATTACCGCAGAGAGATCATGAATTATTACTGGAGCGAGATCATAAATTATGACCGCAAAGATTGTAAATTATTACCGCAGAGAGATCGTAAATTATTACCGAAGAGAGATCATAATCACATCACCCTAAATTATTACTGCAGAGAGATCATAAATACATCACCCTAAATTATTACCGCAGAGAGATGGTAAATACATCACCCTAAATTATTACTAGAGAGAGATCGTAAATACATTACCCTAAATTATTACCACAGAGAGATTATAAATACATCACCCTAAATTATTACCATAGAGAGATCATAAATCTATTATATAAATTTAAATAAAAATAATAATTTAAATTTAAAAATTTATAAAACCCTTCCAATTAATTAATTAATATAATATTCAACTAATATGAAATATGTTATAAAATAAAAATAAAAATAATAAGAAAAAATTCATTTAATGATTATGATAAAAAACTTTTACTACTGTTAATAATTATTATAAAAATAAAATTAAGATATAAAATAAAAATAAAAATTATCAGCCGACCTTCAATCAAAATTATTTCTTTAACTATTTATCCTATCACATAGTTCTTCTTATATCATCATTCAGATTGTTCCTGATGATGGATCCCTATTGGGATTTGAAACATTGACAAATATGGTTTCTACGGTGGATACTCCGAGACTAAGCTCAAAAGAAATGAACCATAGATTCCTAGAATGTAGAAACAAATTCTTCCTTGATTGAAAAACTCGGCCCTTGGAGATACTATAACCTTGCAACCTAAATTATAATCACAATATTGAAGCTTCCTATAAACAAATACTATTAGATCTTCAGGAAACAAGCAAACCAAATCCTCTAGGGTGGCAGATGATGTCCAATGAAGAAGAAGAGATCTAGCTAGGGTGGCAAGGGGACCACTCAAACTAGAGAGAGAGAGTTTCACCTGAAACCCTCAAAATAGAAACTTTCTAGTAGAAAATAGAAGAAGATACAAGTTTAGTATTGTTTTCCTGAAACCCTCAAAATAGAGGTACCCAGAAACATGCATTGAAGATGACTGGGCAGCACAACTAAAACCCCATATCTCAAAATTTCTCATATGTTGTTTGAAGATGATTTTTTCTTTAGAGTGCTAGTAGTGAGTGAACTCAGATAAGGAAACAAAGTACATAGGGGTAGCACTCAATATTATGCTTAGCAATGATAATGGAAATCAATCTAGAGAAATTTACCATAGACATGTATCACAGTAGTGATGACAAAGAGGAAATGGATTCAGGATTTACTACCTTACAAGTTAAAATTTTTGAAATTTCTATGAAGCCTTGGGTTTCCACCTAAAAGAGATTGACTGCTCCAATTATGACTTTTTAAAATGATAGAGAAAATAATATATTGGTTGTGCAACAAGGGAATATCCAAAGGAGTCACACTAATATTAATCAAGATTATGAGTGACATCAATTTATTATATGACAATGGAACGTGTGCTTAAAAGGAATCCACAAAAAAATAAAAAATTCAGAAACTCTATTTTAGATATCTATGGGCAAGAAAAAGAGACAAAGTAGATATTTACCTAGTAAAACTAGAAGAAGATCGTAACACCCAAAAAATGAGGAGATGGGGCACTGAAGGTAATACCCAATTTTTCAAATGGTCTTGCCACAAAAGGATTTTGGAGCATCATGTCCATAGAAGGGATGTGTCAATCACTTATGATAAAAAAATATATTGATCCCGTGTATACTAGGCTTGAAAATGATTCCAAACTTGTCTAAATCATGAAAAGTTGCACCACTGTGCATCATTTCCATCGCCATCATGCAAAGGACAAATTTCATGGGCCAAATGGATCCCTTCCTTGCCAAAGTCACAAGGGCATCAAGTTTCGATATCACATACTCCACTAGTTGAAAATCCATGTGGCCAAAGGGTTGTATGGAATCAATAGAGACAATAGTACTGGCTTAAAAGTCCTTATAGCCGAAGAGTTGTATGGGATCGATGTAGACAACGAGGATGAACCCACCGCTTCAGCCATAGATGATGAAAATGTATGCATCAAAGCCGTAGGTGTTGTGTGGAATTGATGCAGACACCGAGGATGAACCAACTACTTCAACCATAGTCGATGAAAAAGTATGCATCAAAGTTGTAGCTATGCAATACCTAGGAATTAATGTCATTTTAAATCTTCTATTTCTCACTACAAAAATTAAACCTGGGAACATGTGCTTAATTAAATTAGAATTTTGGCATCTAAAAATTTCAGATTTCACAAAAGCTCTACACCTTTAAACAATTTCTTCACCATTTTTCTCTTTTGATTATAATAATAATAATAATATATTTCTTATTCTAATAATACTAATATATTTTTTATTCTAACAATAATAATATATAATAAGAGGGTTTTATGGCCTTTAAAATGGAAAACAAAATCCTTAGTCTCTAAACAAAATTTCTCAATTTACATGAATAAGGTTTCAAACCACCACACATATTTTATCTAAAATATATTTAACCTTTAGTTATGTTATGGGTGCTATTTGAAGGTGTTGTACATAGTTCGGTCTTGGGCTACTAAATTTAGCCTCCCTATCATTAGGAGGTTGTTTCCACAATGTATGGCACTTGGGGCCTTAACGGTGGTCAAGGAAGCATCGTAAGGTGTTCGGGTCATATTTTAATCTTCCCATGATCAATCTTCTTCAACAAGTATTTTAATTCCCACACATGACATCTCTAGGGAATATTTGGCCTCTATGGGGGATCTTTGTCTCCATTGGTATGGTTTACATGATAAGAATGGGTCTTGGGGAATGTACTATCTCAAGGGGAGGAGAAAATAGGGCCTTAGGACCCAAATAAACTTTCTATAGTTCAAGGAACATGAAGTAACCCTCAAACAACCACATAGATACTCTCTAAGGGATATTCAAATTTCAACTTGGATATGGGAGGCATGGCATGTTATTCTACATAAAGAGCCACAAGAATTGTTAGTATGTATGGTTTTCTAATAATAGTGTGTGCACATTCTAAAAATGTGAATGTGCTATTAGATTTTGTGCACATTTTGTAATGCATGTATCTTTAGAATTATTTATAAAATAGTATGGCTTTAGAATAATTTACATTTATATTAATTGACCAAGTTTAAATGAACATACATTGAATTCAAATTAATAAAATCATTTTCTTCATGAATCTAGTGAAATAATCAACCATCATATTTAACAACACAACAAATAGTGTGTTGTCTCTCTTAGAATATGTGAGGAAACAATTCCTACTAAGCCTTCAACCCCTTCTATATCAATAACTCTCTTTCTTCTCCCACTTTCTAAAGGGAGCAAAAACCTATTATATAAAATTTATACTCTATATTGTATAATTTTTTTATAATTTCTCCATTATAAATGGATTCATAGACCCATTCAAGGGGGTCATTGAATCCATCTACCTAAATTTAACATGCAAACGTATTTCGAAAATTTAACATTGTAGATGGATTTAGAGACCCCTTTGCCACCAGATTTCAACACTGTAGATGGATTTAGAAACCCCCTTCTCTGAATCCATCTACCATGCTAAAATTTACTGAAATGTAATTCACTTCATAATCAAAATTGAAATTTTCCATTTTCAGAGTGACACAATTAAAAATGACTAGTGTTAGCACTCCTTAGTGTCACAAGGTTGAGAAACGAAGCCAAGGAGGTAACCTTAAGCCAATCTTTAGACTTGGAAGCTAGCCCTACCAAATGAGAGAGGGCTCTCTCAAGGATCTCATAATCAACAAAGTGACTCGAGAGGATATAAGATGTTAGGCTAGATATTAAGCTCAATGGTGCTTTATTTTTGGATTTTCTGGAGCAGGGTCAATAGGTCTAGGGGGATAGGTCAGGGTTTCCAAAATATGAGTTTGCAGAGATATATTAGGGCAAGGTAGGCAGACTCCGTTAGCATTCTTGATTTTTCATGGTGTATAGGGTTGAAAAGTAAGGTTTCAAAATGAGCATGAGTTTCATGAATTCATTTATTAGAGGAAAATGTAACAAAAATAATGAGACTTTCATCAAAATAGAGCATAAACATATGAATTTGTTTAATACTCATGAAACAATCACACGAAAGCATTAATATGGAAGTAAAGAGGAAAATACATTCATACTAATGATAACAGAAGAAAAACACACTACTAATGAAAATATCACATGAATCCCACTATAATAGTTGCAACTCCTGTATATTACTCCTGCAAATCATTACAAATACCCTAACTCCACAAGCCTTGAATAAACAACATTCAACCTCTAATACTTCAAAATCTGAAGTATTTATATATTCATTTACAAAAATAAATATATTGAAACAAAATTCAATATTTGCTACAAAAAATTATAAAAATAGTTTCAAACTGTTAATAATATCTATCGACTGTGGTGTTGTCCTGGGCATTCTAGTAGTAACTAAGGCCTTGAATATAAATTGATGTTAGTCCTGATAGCTGATGAACTATGTTGTTTTCCCTGTTTTTCTACATTCTATTTGAGTGGAGGCAGAATAGATATGCATATAAAATGTCCTTGTTGTCCTATGAGTGGAGGTGAAATGGATGATTTGGTGCTCCGTGAATGGAGCACATGATGATTTGGTGGTCTGTGAAAGGAGGAAATTACATGAAAAATAGTGACCAGGGGCATAAAAATGAACTGATTTTGACCATCCAGGGGAGGGTAATGGGAGGATTATTAACCGTTGATCTGGGTTGGCTAATCCAGGTTGATTAAATCTGGGTCATTGATCTGGGCCATTGTATATCACAATTGCAATAGGGAGAGGGACCTTTTACCATGTTTCATAGTGTTTTTCCGATTGTCCGGACATGAAACTTTAATAAAACATGTCACATAAAATATTACATCTGGAACCAGGACTTATCATATCATCATCAGAAAGGGAAAAGGGGCTTTAACACTGATTTATGGTGATTTTTCGATATGTTGAACTTGAAATTTTAAAAAACCATAGTGCATAACTTTTCGAGTCCATCACAATCACAAGTTGGAAGGGAATTCGACAAATGAAGGACTTATGACTTGTGTGATCCTCGATTGCGATATCACAATCGGCAGGTGAGGACTTATCGCAATCAGCGAGCATAAGGGTTTTCACAATCAGTGAGCAGAGACTTATCACAATCGACAGGTGGAGACTTATCACAATTGGTAGGCAGATACTTATCGCAATAACAGGTAGAGGAGGGTGGCAGGACTTACGATACCGCAATTGGAAGGGAGGAACTTGTGATATTGTAATCGCAAAATGGAAGGGGAGACAATTGCTTATTGTTTCACTTATGCAATATGCCGAGAGTTATATGGTTTGTGGGTCCTAGCCCTTAAAAAGGGACTTCGACATAGTTTCTTAGTGTTAAATGGAATGTAGCTAGAGTTTTGATATCCAATGGGATAAGGCTAGAGTTAAAAATGAGTTTTTCGAAAGGAAAAAAATGGGTTTTCGCTGGGATTTATGGATTTTCCTAGGGAAAAAGAGGTTTTATAGGGAAAGAGTGGATTTATGAGGGAAGGTTGAGGGAGGTATATAAAATATGAATGAGGATGTTGAAACAAGCTGAAATCTCCTTGAACATTTTTCGCTAATTACTACTCCCATAATGGGACATAAAGTGATGACGTGATCCCTATATATCTCATTGATGATGTGACCAAGACACTCTTTTTTGAAAAGGAATGATGACAAGACCATGATGGTATTAATTGACCTTGAGAATGGAGAGAGTAGTAATGACCTAGAACTAACCAATGATCAAATTTTATTTGAAAATATAACAATTTGACCTAATAACCATCAGTCATAGTGATCCTGAATATGGGCCTTCTAACAAGCATTAAAAAACTAAGATCCACCCTTGGCCACATAGGATATTATAGGAGGTTCATCCACAACTATGCATCAATCACTGCACCACTGGAGAAGCTTGTAGAGTCCAAAGATTGTCTTACTTGGACATCCCTTTTTTCCTATATTTCCTCCCTTTTCGTATATTTACTTCCTAAATAATGTCATATACACAAGGTTTTGTTAAAGGTAAGCAATAATATGTCTTCTTCTTCATGTTTGACTATATACCCTATTGTTTTGTTAAAGAATGAATTTGGCTACAGAATTGGTCTGTTTCAGCAGCTAATCCAAATTTCTGCAGCTGCCTCCATTGTTTGCAAGGTTCAGGAGCTCCTAAACAGCAACGAAGGATGCAGATGGATAAGGAATGGTCCCCTAGTGGATCCCTTAATATCCCCTTGAACCCGTTCATGAGGATGATCACAAGATATTATGGTCAAACCCCAAAGTCAACCACAGGTTAGTTAGTGGGCTAAAACCCTATGGGGTTGTGGCATGTCACTCATAATTGGTTGTGGTCATTAAATAGCCAATAATTAATAATATTTTTTTCTTCTCGTAAAATCCCTCCAATGTTCACTTGTTGAGGACCCTCTCAATTCAAGACATTCATATAAACAGTGACCCTCATATCCTCCTCTAATAGGAATTTTCTAGCTTCAATTAGGTCATCGTAGAATTTTCACTATAGTTTTTTTTGCGAGCCTTAAGAAGATGAAAAAAAACCATTTGAGCCGAAATATTCATGAACTTTGTGACCTAATTTCAGATCTTTTTTCTCTATAGTTTTAGATATATGATTTGAGGAAGTTAGGGTTTTTACAGGCTCCCGAATTCCATGTCAAACAGGTGACGTTAGGAAAATCGTGATAACTTTCTATCTGAGAATTGGATTCAAATTTCATAAATAGTGGAAAAAATAAGATGGACTATAGTTTGTTGGGTATCGTTTTCAGGTCCGAAGGTTGCAACAGTGACATGTGGTACTTCATACAAGTTCGCTCTACTTAACCAATCTAAAATCTAGTCATCATGGGAGATTGGTCATAACTCTTTCTTGAAGAATCCAATCTTGATCAGAACTATGGGGTTGGAACGAGGACTCATAGGGCTACCAAAGGATGAAATTTCAGACCTTGGAGATTGAAAATTACATAGATACAACAGATTCAATATCATGCTCCTTGAAGGAAAGAAAATTCATGCTTTTAAGGATCATTGCAGTAAGGACCACACAAAAACAATCAAGGGTAAGTCTCCTACAACAAGGTATTTATGATTAGTGATTAAATTTGACTTTTAAGTATCATCTCTGACATATGCTTTTGGAGGAGAATGTAAGTATGTACAATGTCTCTGTTATATCTCTATGTCTCTATATGTCACAGTTAGTTTTGATACCACATTTCAGATGTCCTTTTCTTAATACTACACATTTGATGCTACATATTCTTGATGCTACACCAAGTATGGTAAATCTATATGATGTTGTGAGTTCATGTTACTTGTCTTGTCATAGTTGATAGAATGGTCTCTGTTGTTGTACTTAGAACTTGCTCCATCACAAGTCTAGGGTTTGTCTTCAGTTTTTATTGTATATATTTTTAGGTCAGTTTTGGATATAGCCTTGCATATAGTCTAGTCCTATATCAAGAGTGGGAGTCTTTGTATATTGATGCAACAATTGAACAACAAAAGTGGTAGGCACACTTCAGGTGCGCATTGTAATTTTAATTTGTATTTATTCATTATTATGCACTTACATGTGTTTTACAGGCAGAGGTAAGTTGAAGGGTATTTTTTTTTGTTTTGGGATTGGTTTCGCTGAGAAAATTTTTCATGCAGGTAGAAGAAGATTCAAGTACAATATCGAGCAAGAATTCAAGAGTAGGAGTATCAAATC
This sequence comes from Pinus tabuliformis, assembly GCA_031772625.1. Lineage (NCBI taxonomy): Eukaryota > Viridiplantae > Streptophyta > Pinopsida > Pinales > Pinaceae > Pinus > Pinus tabuliformis. The sequence goes on from CM062817.1 coordinate 660,036,265, forward strand.
AAAGAAAGAATTGCAATGGGACATCCTTGAAGACATGACAGCCATCTAGATATCGTGAAGTATTGTTAAGGCCAAGAGTCATCATTGTAAAGTTGTAAAATAGTAATTTATAAAAGATTCATCATTGTAAAAGAGCCATCATTATAAAGCCGTAAAAGATTCATTTGTAAAAGAGTCATCATTGTAAAGATTGTAAAAGAATCATTTGTGAAAGAGTCATTTTTCCTAGAGTCGAAGAGGCACTGTTGGGAGGTATAGGAGTGACTGTTGGGATGATGTCATGGTTGGGTATTTTCTCAAGTACACAAAAATCATTGTACATCTTATTGTATTGTGGATTGTTGTCCTTGGTTTGGGAATCCACAGTCTTATCTCATTTCAGTCATTATATGGTGCCAGGGAAGTGTTAGGCAGGTGTATGAAGTCTCCTACATGTTGGGGGCTCTGAACACTTTAGGGTGGTAGGGTGGTGCTAGGGTGAGTTGTGTCTCACTAGGGTGTTGGGGCATCCATCTAGTTGATTACTGAAGAAACCAGGGCATTGGGGCGCCCTTCCAGTGGATCTAGAGAAGAATGCTTTTCTAGAATTATAGGAAATTGTTGCGTTCATTTCAGTTGGGGTTGAAGACTAAAGAATTTATTAGAAAAATGTTTGTTGTTTTTTACCTGGAGGGGGTTTTCGACCTAAAATTCCTGTGTCTACTATGTTATTTTATTTATGGTTAGTACTGCATAAACATTGATAATAATTGAAGATTAACTAATTCTCTAAAAATATATAGAGTGCTAATTGTTAAGGAATACTAATTCACCCCCCCTCTCAGTATTTCCAACAAATGATGATGATCATAGTTCTTATCTGAATCAAAAATAGAATCATACATGTGTCTATACCTTCTCCTATCTAGTGTGTCCAATAATTTGCCATATCTGATTGTATCATATCTATCTGATCTGTGACCAACATGCGATGTACTACCATATGCCCCATTAGTTATATCGTCCTGCTTATGGTTGATCTGAAGCGGTGCCTATCGTTGCAAATCTTACAAGATCTAAGGTATGACTGCATTTACCTCTACTAACTTTTCCTGTGCCTATATGATTCTGTCATTATCTGCCTTACAACTTCTTTTTTCTTACTTTAAACTTCTTAGTGTCACTGCCAAGTTGGAAGAGTTCCCAACACCATATTGCTCTTCTGATTCATAGGGAGATTCTTTGTAGTAAACCATATTGCTAGCCATTTTCTATTTCTTCATGCAAGGTATATCATGTTAGCTAAACCAATGTACCTTAGTATAGATCGGGGAGGATACGTTGTCTGCAAGATCAACAAATCAACTTGATACATGTATAACATAATTATGACAACATATAGAAACATAAAACATAAGCATATGACCATACAACCGTCATTCTAGCTAGGGTCCATTCATCAATGCATGACCTCAACAACAACACACACCACAACCCAATGCATGGAAACCACCATCATTACATCACTATACACTTGATCACATGCAAACATGAACATGAATAAGCAATGCATAACCATCCACACATATGCATAAATACATATGACCACGCATAAATGAACAATATTTGAAATCAAACCTACAAGAATGATACATGTAACCAAGCATACAAGAATGTAACCAAACATGCAAGAATGTAACCAAGCACACTACAACGATACATGTAAGCCACATAAATCGACATGTAACCAGTCATACACTTGCAGCAATGCATTCTACAATAACAACCTCAAATTTAACATGATGACATCACTACAACCATGAACAACATCATGCAAATACAACAAGCACATGAAATGAAAGGGTGAGAGACAAACATGCAATTGACATGCATGCATGAGCAACACATAGTGCATCTAGTTTGAGGGGTGAACCAAGCTTTGATACAACTTCGTAACACCCTCCTCCCACATCTATCTAAGCAACCGGCTAGACGAGGTAAACATGTGACGAGACTGTGATATGATTTGACCTCCTAAGTCACATTAAGGAAGTGGAACCGACGGAAGCACACCATACAGACGTTAATCATCAACTACAGGACCCTCAAGAACCAATCCAATACTTTAGACAAGTTTCCTTTGGGTCCCACTGATCTTTTGGACAACTTAAGCCCTAGTCGCTCCCATGCTATAGGCATGAGGGTGACTGGAAACGCATAGTCGCTCTCACAGGCTTGCTTGCCAGTGACTAGAGAACAAAACTATCAATGTTATTCCAGCGACTCTAGGATTTGAACCACTTTTCTAGGCCCAAAGCCCATGTCACTACCTAGAATTGAACCATCTCTTCAAATCAGTAAAATAACATAGAAATGACAGTATTAAAGCAAATACTTGTTTAAGACCCTGACTGGACCCCTACTAGCCATGACAGGAATTTCATCAAACATATCGTGAATATGTAATATATAGGTGTAAATAATAGCTCTAAGCATAGGGGTCTCATAATTAGCTAAGAATTGCTAAGAGCCATTGATGCCTCAATACATCAACTTCCATTCCATCCATTAGGTCATAGATACATTTATCATTCAATTACAAGTAAAAACACGATGAAAGCCATACATGGTTGCTATATTAAAAAACGTACATAACCATTGCAATAGAAACATAAATACTCATGAAAGTACAGCCATATAGACCACATATAATCCATCAAAATGCTCACAGAAATGCAAGGAGAACTAAAATTTCATTAATGATGCAAAAGCCAAACCCTGGATGAGACTTCCACATTCCACCCGACTGTAGAATGTCTTAGCCAAATATATCTTCAACCATTCATCCCCATGCCATATTCTAAGCATTAATGTGGAATCTCATAGAACACCTAAATAAAAAATCATTCATGGCTTCTAGAGGCCATCCACCTCAACCCATCAAAGAGTGATTCCACCACCTGGTCGGAAATCACCAAAATTGTTAGGTCCCTATAATACTAACATATTCCCTTATTATTATTGTCATTGTAGCCCCTTATTGTTATTGTTGTGCCCATGTTGTCCCCATATTATTATTATTGTGCCCCATAGAAGCCCACTATTGTTATTGTTGTGCTCTTACATTATTATTGTTATGTCAGCTCTGATTATGTTGTGAACCCTTATACTCCTATATATAAAAAGGAGGTCTTGTCATTTGTATCATCTAATAATTTTTCATTTCTGTAATGTAAAGGAGGTTGCTCTCTTGAAGGGGCTACTTTTGAAGTAATTGATCTTGATCTTATTCTCCTATTTTGTGAGTTGGTTGCATAATAATTGGTATCATAGCTTTGGATTCTAGGGTTTTGCTGCTTCAAATAGGTCATCGTGGTATTTGCATTATAAAAAAATTTATACGAGGCTTCAAAAGCTCAAATTAAAACCCATTTGAGATGAAAACGTGATGAACCTCAGGACCAAATTTCAGATCTTTTATTGCTATATGTTTCGAGAAATGAACATAGGAAGTTAGGGTTTTTTTAGGCTCTTGAATTTTATCTCAAACAGGTCACCTTGGGAAAATCATTATAAAATTATCTCTTAGCATCAGATTGAAATTTCATCAGAAGTTACAGAAAGAGGATAGGCTTAATTTTTTTTTATATTGTTTTCAGGTCTAAAGGATGAAACGGTGGCACATGGCATTTCGTACAAGTTTTCTCTACTGAACAAGTTTATAATCAGGTCATCATGGGAGATTTGACATAACTCTTCCTTGGAGAATCCAATCTAGATCAGAATTGTGGGGTTGGAAAGAGGACATTGGGGACTATCACAGGACACACTTTCAAACCTTGGAAATCCTAAATTACATAGATACAACAAATTCAATATCAAGCTCCTACAAAAAAAGAAAGGTTTGTAGTCTTTTTAAATAATATGCATAAGTTTTGTTTGAAAAATTTGTTTGAAGTGATTCAAAGGTAACAGTGAAACATATTTATCATTAATTGATGCCCAAAAGAAAGAAAATGGAAACACCTAGTAAGCAACCTGAAATCTCTTGCGTGACTCATGAAGAAGAGGAAGCAATGCAACATGATATATCAAAATTACAAGATCAAGTGCAACAAATTTCACTCTCACAAAAAGTAACAGAAGTTAAGATGGATAGTTTAAATAAAGTCATGAAATCTAATATGGATGGCGTGGAATATAATATGGACAGTTTAGAAGTAAATATTGAATACTTGAAGAAAGACATGGAAGGTTTGAAATGAGGTTTGGAAAAGTTGCTACAAGAAATCCTTCCTAATGGAAAAATGGTACTACAGGAAACTCATAATGAGAACAAAAGAAATTTTAGTCATGATTTCATAGAATCTAACATTGGATTGAAGACCCAAAATGTTCCAAAGATTGATATGAAGAATTTTGATGTCAAGGATCCCGTAACATGGATACTACAGATGGAGAAATATTTCAATCTCCATAATGTGCAAAACACACAAAGGGTACACATTGCGACTTTATATTTGGAACCCAATCAGTTTGTATTGTATCGATGGCTTTTCTCTTGTAAACAAATTTTCACTTGGGAAATTTTAACGAAATAAATGATAACACATTATGAGGATACAAAAATAAACACCTTTTTAGCCAGTTGATAAATCTCAAACAAAAGGGTTCATTGGTGGAGCACATTGAGGAATTCCAAAAATTGAATATAAGGGTAAAAGATATTCCATAGGAACATAGGATTGATATCTTCATAGGGACTTTAAAGGATAACATCCAACATGAATTTTTTCTTTGGGAACCTGATTCAATAGAGAAGGCATTCAAGTTGGCAAGAAAAATTGAAAGCAAAATTATGGCAGTAAGGAAGTCTACCAATCACAACTATAAATATGGAAGTGTTTTTGCCCCTAGCCTTTACAAGCTACAAGGTTGACACCACAATAATTGGAAGAAAAAAGAGATAAAGTGCGTTGTTACAGTTGTGCTAGGAAATACAGTAAAGGTCATAAGTGTGCTGAGAAGAAACTATTTTACATATATTGTGAAGAGTAAGAATAAAAGGAAGAGGATACATCAAAAGAAGAGGATACATAGTAGGAATAAACCCTAGAGAAAGAAGAAATGAATCTAACCATATCTTGTAATTCATTGTATGGAATTACCACCCCTCAAACTATCAAGATAGAAGGACACATCAAGAAGAAAAAGGTAATAATGTTGGTTGATTTGGGAAGTACCCGTAATTTTGTTCATTGTAAGATAGCGAAGGAATTGAATTTCTTCCAATATCCAACACTAGAGTGTCAAGTGATGGTTGTAAATGGAAGAACCATAAATTTCTCTGGAAAGTGCCATAATATCAAGTTATCCATGGGAGAATATGTGTTGAATAGTCCAATGCTTTCCATTCCAATGGGTGGTGATGATGTTGTACTAGGAGTCCAATGGCTACAATATTTGGGTATGATAGCTTTTAATTTTGAAGAACTTTTCTTGAATTTTTTTTCGAGAAGGAAAGGAATTTGAATTAAGGGGTATCACAGGGAAACCATGAAAGATAATAAACTCTAACAGCATGACAAATATTCTAAAGAAAGAATAACATGGCATAAATGCACAATTATGTTCGCTAGAGGTTCCCACATTGAAATCATCTATTTCTCCAAATCTACAAAAATTCTTTGACAATCATTCCAAGGTATTTGAGACTCTCAAAGGCTTCCCACCTATTCGTGATCATGATCATGATATTCATTTGATTCTAGGAATTGTTCCTCCAAACACGAGGCCTTACAGATATCCCTATGCATAAAAGAGTGAAATTGAACGTACGGTTGCAGAAATGCTGGAGGATGGTATAATTCAACCCGGTGAAAGTTCTTTCTCTGCTCCAGTACTATTGGTTCACAAGAAGGATGGATAATGGCGCATGTGTCCGGATTATAGGGAGCTCAACAAGCTCACTATTAAAGATATATTTCCCATTCCTTTCATTCATGAATTATTGGATGAATTGTATGGAGCAACTTACTTCACCAAGTTGGACGTTCGTTCAGGATATCATCAAATTAAAATGAAGATTGAAGACATTGTGAAAACAACATTTAGAACTCATGAGGGTCATTATGAATTTTTGGTCATGCCTTTTGGCCTTACCAGTGCACCTTCTACATTTCATGGTTTGATGAATTCCATTTTCAAACCCTTCCTTAGAAAATTTTTGTTAGTATTTTTTGATGATATAATAATATACAACAAGTCTTGGAAGGATCATGTTCAACATGTCAATAGAGTGCTCAAACTATTGGAGGAGAAACAATTATATGCAAAAACCTCCAAAATTTTTCTTTGGAGTACAAGAGCTGGAATATTTGGGTCATATTGTATCTCATGAAGGTGTCAAGGAACACCCTAGAAAAATTAAAGCCATTAAGGAATGGAAAATCCCCACATTCATAAAACATCTGTGAGGAATTCTCGGGTTGACAAGGTATTATTGCAATTTTTTTAAGAATTATGCGAGAATAGTAGCACCTCTAACAACATTACTGAAGAAAGATGCATTTTCTTGGACTCCAGAAGAAACAAAAGCCTTTGAACATCTTAAAGGGGCAATTTGCCAAGCACCAGTCTTAGCTATGCTAGAGTTCAAAAAAACTTTTATTGTGGAATGTGATGCCTCAGGAAATGGAATTGGTGTTGTTTAAATACAACAAGAAAGACCCATTTCTTTTGGAAGTCATCCAATCAAAGGAAAGTATTTACACAAAGATATTTATGAGAATGAAATGTTGGCAACACTACATGCACTTAATAAATGGCGACCTTACCTAATGGGAAGACACTTCAAGGTAAAAATTGATCATGATAGTCTTAAATATTTTTTAGAACAAATATTATCTTCGTAAGAGTAACAAAAATGGGTCACAAAGATGTTCGGTTATGACTTTGAAATCATATACAAAAGGGGAAGAAAAATTTTGTTGCAAATGCACTCTCAAGAAAGGATGAGGATGTGGAAGCATTGCTTTGTGCCATTTCTATTATCTAACTAGATTGGATAAACAAAGCAAGGGATGAATGGAAGAATGGTGAAGAAGTGTGGGAAATCATTCAAATGTTGCAACAAGATCCCAGTACATCTAATACATTAGCTAGAAAAATGATTCATTACGGTACAAATATTTCTTATACATTTGTAATAATTCCCAACTCAAAAAAAAAATTCTTTTGGAATTGCACAACTGTCCTTTAAGAGGCCATTCAAAATTTTTAAAGACTTACCACAAGGTTAAGAAGGAATTTTTTTGGGATGGCCTTAAATCTGATATTCAAAAGTTTTTGGTGGAAAGTTTGGTTTGCCAACAAAATAAAGTTGATACAATTAAAACCTCAGGTCTATTACAACCTTTATCCATTCCAAGTCATCGTTGGGATGAGGTTTCAATGGATTTTATCACAATTTTACCCAAGTCTGAAGGAAAGAGTGTCATGATGATGGTAGTTGATACACTTACCAATTATGCACACTTTTTTGTAATATCTCATCCATTTAAATCCATTACAGTTGCTACTGAATTATGGAAACAATTCAAAGCTACATGGAAACCCAAACATTATTGTAAGCGATAGAGATCCTATTTTCACTCAAAGTTTTTGGAATAAATTATTTTCTTGTCTGGGTACTTAGTTAGCTCATAACTCATATTATCATCCTCAATCTGATGGGAAAAATGAGATAGTGAGAAATTTTTTGGAAGGATATCTTCATTGCTTTATATCTAATGAATAGACACAATGGGTCAAATGGTTGGCTCTGGCTGAATGGTTGTATAACACTTCCTTCCATATTGTAGCAAAAATGACCCCATTTATGGCAATTTATGGATATCTTCCACCATCCATCACATCATATTTAAGATAAAATTCTAAGGTTCAAGCAGCGGAAGATCACATTGAGCATCAACAAAAATTTATCCAACTCTTAAATGATAACCTGACTTTGGTGCGGAATATAATGAAAGAACATGCATAATTGCAACAAAATAAGTTTTGATGTAGGTGACTTCGTATTTCTACGACTACAACCATACAAAAAAATTTCCCTCAAGCAATCTAAGAAGGATAATAAATTATCACCAAAGTATTATGGTCCATACAAGGTGTTGTAAAAGATTGGTACTATGGCATACAAATTGGAACTTCTTGAATCTCCCTGAGTGCACCTAGCTTTTAGTGTTTCATGATTAAAGAAGGTTATAGGTGACAAGCTCCCAGTTCAAACAATATTGCCAGAACTTGACGAGGAAGGAAAAATCATATTGGAATATGAAGCAGTCACTGAAACAAGAACTCAACAGCTACGAAATCGATCAATTTCAGATTATCTCATCAAGTGGAAGAATTTACCCGCAAAACACTCCATATGGGAGGATGAGAATTTTATAAAGAAGCATCTAGAACTACTCAAGTGTTGATGACAACACCTTTTTGAAGGAGAGGGGCATGCTAGGTCCCTATAATACTAGTGTATTCCCTTATTATTATTTTCATTTGTAGCCCCTTATTGTTATTGTTGTGCCCATGTTGTCCCCATATTGTTATTATTGTGCCCCATAGAAGACCACTATTGTTATTGTTGTGCCCTTAAATTATTATTGTTATGTCGGCTTTGATTATATTATGACCCCTTAGTCTGCTATATATAGAAAGGAGGTTTCCCCCTCGATGAAGATACTTTTGAAGTTGTTGATATATCTCATCCTTCTATTTTGTGAGCTGGTTGCATAACAAAAACCATCATTAGATTGGTCTCCATACAAGCCTTCCAGGGCTTCCAGAGTGTTTGTTCCAACAAACGCTTCTAGGACTAGTAACTCAACCCACAAATTATACAGGGCTTCCAAAGTGTTTTTCCAACCAAGTCTTCCAAGACTAGTAACTCAACCCACCGATGGCTTCCAAGGAGTTTGTCCAATGAACGCTTTGAGGACTAGTAACTCAACCCAAGCTGTTACAGGGCTTCTAGAGCATTTTTCCAACCACGGCTTCCAGGACCTAATAACACAACCCAAGCTAAGGAAACATGAGAAGCAACCTAAACAAAACAATGAAAATAATTCCACAATCACCATGGCTATCTATGAAATGGAAAGGCTAGGCAATACACTATCAATCACGACTATCCTCCATGCCAATGACAGATCACAACCAAAAATCCACATGCATATGCCATGCATGCCAAAACTAGTGAATGAAACATACATGCAACTCAATATCTACAAGAAAATATGATGTAGTTGCTGATCCTGATTCCCTCGTATGATTTCCTGCTCTTCCTTTGCATTCTTGCTCCAAAAATCCAAGTATGCCACACCCTCTAAGAGTGTTCCAAGAAAATTGTAAGTCTCCAAAAGTATGAGAGAGAGAGAGAGAATAATGAGAGAGCTCCAAAACTAAACTGACAAAAGGTTACCAAATGATACTCAGAAGCCTTTTTATGAATGATGCCCCTATTTTCTTCATTTTCCATTATTTTCCTTCAATTTCCTCCTCACATGTAGCCTATGACCTTTCACCTCCCTTTTCTCCTAATTTCCATTATTTTCATAAATAAATGTGCCAACATGCCATTTTTCCTTTGCAAAGCCTTAACCATTTCCTTTTCCAATTTCCTTAGCCATAAACAATCACAAGTGATCCCCATTACTAGGATTCTACCAAACATTCAACTTGGAATAAATGTCCCATCATCCGTGGTTATTATTTTTCCTTTATTTACTTTTATTACATGGAATTTTCAATAGGGATGTTACACCCACTAGGATATCTTTGCCCAACATTCAGCTTGGAATAAGTGTCCCTTAACCGTGGTCTTATTTTTTCTTTATTAGCTTATATTACATGTAATTTTCACCATGGATGTTACAGAACCCTCCTCCTTTGGGAAAATTGTCCTCAGTGTTAAGCCACACCAAGACCTCAATAAAACCACTGAAAATAAAACATACTACCACAAAGATTTATAACTTAGCTCGCTACAGTATTTACAATGAAAGACTTGCTCAAAAGAAAAACATCATGACAACATGACTAGTTAACAACCATACCGCTTACTGGAACTTTATAACATAGCTCATTATGGTATTTACAACAACCACATTTACACATATGCACATTTTCTAAAGCAGCAAATAAAAGGATATGATGCCCGCATTCGTAAGAAAGGAATCCAGGGGCTCATAGTTCCACTCTCAAAGTAATACCAGGATTCACCTCTTTCCTAAGAAGTCCAGAATCCACTACCATATTCAAACTGCATCCAATGTTCAGTGCTACAATCTTGCACCACTTTTCCTCTCAATGAATAGTTACTAACTCATTTTTCCAAGGCGCACTCCCAATGTCCATCTGGTTCCATCTGGTAATGTTAATGAACAAAAAAAATATATTTGTTGTCACTTACTGCAAAATGTGTTTTCGATCATCTAGAGAGTAAATTAGCAGAGACGTTTGCAGTCATTTTCCAAGTAGCAAAATGACTCAAAGCCTAACTTAGACCCTCTCCATTGGAAATTGCTATGAACAAGTTTTTGAACAATATGTGGAAGTCCAAAAATGGACTCTTGGATTAAAAGATATGGTCTACTAAAGTTTCAAGGATTGAAGCCTTAGGAAGGAATGGATATTGAAGATCACATATCGAAGGTCCAGAATATCATAGATCACATATTGGAGGTCCAGAGATATGGGCGCATCGCAACATCAGATCATCATGCATATTAGCACATCGCATATTGGAGGTCCTGATTATTGGAGCAACAACACATAAGAAGGATGGCAAATCGGAGAATCATAACTTCTTAAGGTGTCAACATTTAAAAGGTTTCCATATGCATAATGTGTCGATAGTGTTAAAAACCACCAGGGAACTCCAATAAATATTAACAACGGATTCCATCGCAAAACCAAAGGTGGACGAGCCCTTTTCTCTCTCCACTAGCAGGACAAGTGGTAGCATATGATTGGTTCCCTTAAGGACACGTGGCAGGAAGTTTTGTCATTTTGAGGGGCCTAAGGAGAAAAATATGGGTGACACATGTCACCACTCATGAGGTGCCATGTGGAGTGATGAAGTCATATTGCAGATTGGCATATCGTAGGTTGTGGATGTCGACACTTTATAACAGTTAGCATTGGAAACTTCCGATACATTGGCTCTGATATTGGGTTGGCACCACGGTCACAAAGACTCATAGAACCAAGGGTGTTAAGCACTTAACAAAGGAAAAATAAACCCAACATGATAAAAACACTCTAGCACCTGAAGGCTAAGTGACAAGTCATGACCCTCGGTCCCATGGTGAGAAATGCGGGAACGGCTAAGCGGAAGGAGCTCGTCATATCGGAGGTCGGAAATTAGAAGATTAAAATTCTACACCACTCCAATATGGAATGTCTCCGATAAGCATGGTATAAAGAGTTAAAGGTGTATGGGTCAACAGCTACAAGATTAAATGCAAGAACAAAGGAGTTCATCTCAAGAGTAATGGAGATTGTCAAAGATCGTTGGGTGAAGGAAGCAAGGACTACGATCCATAGGAAAGAGTTTTGGGACTTCCTTGAAGTGATAAAAGCCATATTTGTGATCTGATTCATGCCTTGAGTGACATAAATGGAGGTATGGGACTTAAGAAGAAGTGTGTAGGTCACCTGAGAATTAATTTCTCAGCATGGAGCTCCACGCAATCAGGCAATGAAATATTTCCCAGTCGATCTCGATTTAAGAAATTTGACAAGAAACTGACAATTGATCACTCTTAGCTCCAAAAAGTGGGGAATTCAAGCAGTTAAGGAAACAATGATAGGTGAATATGTCGAGTAACAAAGGAGGAACATCCTGGCAAAGGCATGGCCTAATAAAAGGCGATCACAGGAATTGGCATGGATATATGTTGCTATGGTCATCATTCATTTTTCCCATGTTTTGTTATTTTGTACTTTGTTGCATTTGAAAGAAGCAATAAAATTTGTTGTAATGATTTTGGGCCACAGAGCCATCACATGCTGAGACAGCTAGTTGATCAAACAGCTCGAGCTCGGTTGAGATATTTTGTAACTATTCTTCAAATCTCCCATCTCATTATAAATAGAGGGAAGAAACACTTAAACAAGGTTCAAAATTTTTGGAAAGAACTCTTAGAAAGGACCTTTTCTTCTTTTCATGAAGACAATGTTACGAATCTCAATGTATGTATGCTTCTAAGAATATTAATATGATATTTCTAGTGATTCCAACTTGTTGGATTGTAGTATGTTCATCTCCCTTTGTGTTTTCATATATGTTAAATATTATTCTCAAATTTCGTGCCACGTAACTACTAGACATATTTCTCATTAGATGCAAATTCATTTCGATCAAGTTATTGATGGAAAATGCTTGTATAAGATTCATTTTGATCAAGTTATCAATGGATGTTGCCTGTATTGATGTGGAAATTAAGTCTTTGAAAAGTTCTCCATGTATCTTAGCATTCCATACACTTTTCCTTACCCATTTTCTCTCTAAATCCATATACAAAAAATTTGTAATGCTTAAGCTCGGTATGATGGATTTCCCCTCTACTGTATTCTACCATTACATCTATCTTAGTAGTTGATTTACTACGAGCTCTCAATCTGATTTGGCCACCATTGATCGAGGATCATTTCTTGTGTCTTTATGCATGTGTGTGTGTTGGTTCATACATTGTATCTTTATGAATGGTTCTAAACCAATCCTATTTGAATCACTTGTGAAAAACTATGGTCCTACAAGTCCTTAGGATGAATTTGACAGCACGAATTAAGATTTCCTAGCCACTGGTCTCCTATCTACCCAGAGGTTGTCTCTAGGAGTGACAATAGTTTTTTGGCGCCATTTACGGAGAACGAATCATAATATTTTCCCCAAGGTATGAAAATTTTTACATTCCCTCTTTCGGATGAAAAAGAGAAGTGTGGGTTGAAGATCTATCATCTTGGCGACTCCATTATTTCAATATCATTGTAAACATCCTGATGACTCCTGTTGGGGGTGGGATCCCCCCAAGGCATGTTTTGGGGCTTAAAGCCCAAGTTTTGACTAAGTCCATTACAAATACTCCATCATTTGTGGGCGCAGAATGCGAAGTCGCAATAGAGTCATAGGGTTGTCTGCCCTTATTTTTGTAATGTAATGTCAGCTTGAAAAGATCTACCCATGGTCTGCAGACCATGGGATTGTATAAATAGAGTGAGGGTCTAGGTGTAAAGAGACAACATCTAATCTAAGGATGGAATGAAGAATGAATCTATGAAGCATTGAGATGAAGTGTATGTCATGTCTTTGGGTTGTAGAGTAGGAGAAGGCTCTGTAGCTGAGTGCACAGAGGCCTAGTAGTCCGCAACTAAGTGTGTAGACCCCTGGAGCTGAGTGCGTAGGGTAGATTGAGTCTGTAACCGATTGGAGCATTAATAAAGAGAAGTTTTACCATATTTTTGTGTATCATTTTATATTTTATGCATTTAAGTATATTAGGTATAATTTTATTGTTATTTTGTTGCGTGGACTTATATAAATGTGCTAAACAAGTAAATATAATATAAGGCATTGGTGTACGTGAAGATAACTAATTGCTATAATAAGATAAGTAATAACCATGATGGAACTTGGGGAAATAGCACAGAACGTTGCCATAGTAGCGCAAAATCCCCACAACCCCTGGTTAGGGTTGTGTGAAGTCAAGGGCACGAAGGCCTCGCAGGTCAAGAAAGCATGCAAAGTGACATGCATGAAGGTACTCACAGTTGGACTAAATCGACCCCTCAGAAATCTCAAGGGTGCGGAAACCTAGTTCCAGCATCCTCCCATACTGCTTCGGGTGAGACCTCAGTCTGCGCTCCACGGACTGTTGTCGAAAGGGCCAGTAGTACAGGGACTTGTTTGGCTATCTAACTCCGAACCTAGGTCAGGTCCCAATAAGCCAACAAATGGTTCCATTGCTGGGACTGGAATATGCATAGAGATGTCTAATTACGTATCACTGGAATCCAACTAAGAAAGAAATTGAAGATTGGTTGGATAGGAAGATTCACGAGTTCGTAGCACAAGAGAATAGGAATCAGAGACTATCAAAATAAAAGTGGTTAGACTGCTACCTATACATGGAAATCCATGAAATTTTCTTCACATCTTTCCCTACTGAGCAGTACGAGTGGATCGTGAAGCTAGCAGATAGCCAAGGAAGGTGGAAACTTGATAATCCTATTATGTGGACCCCAGAATTGGTGTGCAGATTGGAAGAATCGGAGGATAATATTTCACGCACTGTTGATCACTGGCTTGATCAAATTATAGGAGGATTTATTATTGAGTTCACGGTAGATACTTCAGTTAGCTATAGAGAGGTAGAACGATGCTTTATCAAAGTACCACGAGGTAAGTATGTTAAGTCTCTGAATACTTGGATTAAAATGATACTATGTGAAAATTGGATTATGCGAATACATTGATGTTCGGGGCTAGGCAAAGTGGAAGAATTTACAGAAACGAAGGAAGTAGAGAACTAGAAACTAGCCCCTTGATTTCACCTTCATGAGGGGGCGATGAAGAGCTCGTCAAGGTCTCACCAAGAAGTGTGATCCATTTGATAAGACAGAGGATTCCGCGCATACCACCCCCACCCACACCACCACCAGCTTCACCGCCTTAACCCCCATCTTCACCCATACCACCTCCACCACCACCGCGAGTCAATATGCAAGCGCGATAAAGTTTCCAGTGTTTAAGGGGATAGGAAAGGAAGATCTAGACCATTTTTGGTTCATGATAAGGGTTGTATGGGAAGCACAGGGAGTTACAGATGATAATATAAAGAAAGTGACGTTGGTCAGTGCTTTGCAGGATCACACACTGACCAAGTATATTATGTATTCTAATGACAATCCGAATGCAAGGGTCGCGAATATCCAAACTACGCTGAACAAATAATTTAGCAGGTCAAAGTCAGAGGCACAGTCGATCATCGGGTTCATGGAGATCACGATGCTCCCAGGTGAGACTCCTTGGGAGTTTGATTAGAGACTGAAGTGGACAATTCTCGAAGCCAATATTACTCTGATAGATGGATAGCACCGCAAATGGTTTGTAGCATCGCTAATGCCGCATTTGAGGAATGTGTCGTCACAACAGAGGTTAACAACTCAGGCAGAGGCCTTGGAGATCGCAATGAGACCCTGATACGAGATCCTAACCTGGGAATTTAGCAGATCCATGTGCATTTGAATAACTTATGCCTTAATATGCAGAGTCTGAAATAGGACAGGACAACTCGCCCAGAGATGCGTGAAGAAGTATGGTGCGTAAAGTGTAAGGGTCATGGACATGATAAGGACCATTTCCTGGTGTTCATGAATTACCTCGCGGGAGGAGGGTCGATGCCGCTAATACCGAAGGCACAAGAAGGACCTAGTGCGGCACTTTCTTTGTGGTGCGTGATTTGTCAAATAGGAGGAAAGCATATTACGACAACTATCACCTGTTGCAGAAGTACACACAGAATTCACAATAGTTATTTTGTAATTTATGTAGATTAGTGGGACATGATGAGTGAACTTGTAGAAGCTATGAGATGATGATGGATAGGATTCCCACTTACAGAGTTCAGGCTGAAACACAGCCCCTTGACCAACACGCAGGGATGGCAGGAACCGGATTTTAGGGGTGTGGACAAGGCCGAGGTGGAAGAGGACCTAGAAGAGGTCATGGACAACTGCTATGTTACAATTGCAGAGGGCCAAGACATTACACCCATGATTGTATGAATCCAACGCGTCCATCATGTTTGTATTGTACCTTGTTTGATCATGAGATGGAGGATTGTCCCATCCTCATAGCTAGGATGCATGACAAGGGAGTGCTCCAACATCCCTTGACTGAGAACCTGCAAATGATGATGTCTGAGCCACGTGACGAAGACCCTAACATGAACATTGTGCTCCAAAGTGTAATTGTGATAGGGGATGATAAAGGAAAATGGCCTGAAGATAGTACATGGATTCACAAGGCTCCGATAAAAGAACCAGAGTTTGATTTGGAGTGCGCTAAGGAAACCTTCATGGAAGCCAAGAAGAGCTTCGTTGATGCCTCCACTTCAGGAAGTAAAGACAGACCAGAGCCACAAATGGATCCATCAATGCCCACAACGTTCCTAGAAACATTCATGAAGCTACTAAAGGACAATAAGGCTGTAAAAGGATTGCAAGAGCTCATTAATATATGCACTAGAACCGCGCCAGGAGAATCGTGTGTAGTCCAGAATATTGGAAAGCACACGATGAGGATGGGAAGAGAAATGCGATTGACCGTGTAGATTGGAGAATATGTGATGGACCAAGTGATTCTAGACCTAGGATCAGATGCCAACGTTCTACCAAAGTAGACATGGGAGCGCATGGGGAGGCCTACATTGCAATGGTCTCCTATCCAGCTGCAAATGGTGAACCAGCAAAAGATAATACCTATGGGGAGATTGTAGGGAATCACAGTGGATAATGAAGGAGAAAGTGTGCTAGAAGACTTTGAAGTGATAGAGATTATGGATGACAGCAACCCCTACCCTGCACTACTAGGAATATATTGGTCCATTGACATGAACGAGGTGATAAACCTAAAGAAGTGCAAGATGATTTTTGAGAAAAATTCGATGCGCCTAGTAGTACCTTTAGAACCTACAGAAGGATCATGCTACATAGAGCCAGTGCATGACTATGAAAGAAATGACGACTTGGAATACATCTACAAGATAACCACGTGAGAACAGGACTGGGTAAATCCCACCGTGGATGGACAGATCTCATGGCAGCACGAAAGCTCCTATACATTGAATTCAGACGAAGAAATAGAACGATGGCATAAGCAGTTACACGAGGTAACCACATTGGACTATAACATGATGACGAGGTAATTGCACTATGTATCAATGGAAGTGAGGGATCTGCATACTTATGATGGGTTAAGTGAGGTAGATGTTTTCCTAAACATATTTCAAAGAGAGGTGTCAGAACAACAACGTTTTGTTGGCATTATGACACATTTTTGGCGCTTTGGCACAGGTTTTGTCCTTGATGGCAACTCACTCTGGTAACAAATCTCAGCTCAAGCTCTCAAAATGAAGGGAAAATATATATACGCAGGTTCATCGTGATCAAGACACGTATACATGCGGGTTAGACATTCCAAAGACACGTATGGGTATACATGCACTTTCCCGCAATAAAAAGCGCATACATGTGGGAGAACTTATGGTTTGGACCATGGTATCCTGTCTGAAGTGTTGATCCCAAGTATTGGGTCCATGGTATTGATTTGTTATGGTTTTGGACAGTGGCATTGTGAAAGGCCTAAGACTATAAAAGAGGAAGGAGATCATTAGGAAAGGACATGATCTGAATTATTGAATATCTAAAAAGTGATAGATCTAGAATACTAGTGATTAAGGTTATGGTGTAGGGCTGGATCTGAACGAAGGAGAAACCAAAGCGAAAAGAAAAGGATAAGTTCTATTGATGGGTCAAAATATTAAGGCTTGAGTAATAGTATCTTTGTATGATTTTGATCTGTTATATGTGACGCACGCTTGATCTATAAATCTGATAATCTGGGTTAACTAATGTCTGAATATTTGAAGGAGTGAATTATCTTTATAGATCTGTACATAGGTTTAGTGAAGTGAAGGCATGTATACACGGTGTTTCTGTAAGTAAAAAGTGCATATATGCAGGTTTGTCTTAACACAGAAGCGTATGCATGAAGGTTTCTGAATATTGAAGTAGCGTACGTCTCTTTAATTATGTTCTAGCTGCTTCTGTTAATTACTGCAGTGATCTGGGTTTAGAATTGGTGTATGGTTACTGCTACTGTGTTCTGGGTACAACTTTCAGAGAAGTGTCTATTTGATTCAGTTTATATTGGTGAAAAGGAGACTGTTCGATGCAGAGATTCTTGATGTTTGATTGTTGTTATTCATGGATCCAGTCTGAAAATTTATGAAGCGTGGTCCCTGGAAGAAAGAGAAGGTTGTAGCCTTCTCCAGGTAGAAGCCTGCATATTGGTATAAGTTTGCACCAGTACAAAAGCATTGTAAAAAGAACTTTCTAATTAAAAGAAGATAGAGACGAATTGCAGCAGGTGGTTTTCACCCACATTGGGTTTCCACCTTATATCTTGTGTTCTTGTGTGTGATTGTCTTCTGATCTGTTTTACTGTTCCTGGTTACTGTTTATATGATTCTAATGCACAGATTAATGATCAACATCTGTAGAATAAATTAAATTATAAGTCTGCATGGTATACGCTAGTTTCCTTATCTATAGTTGCGTATATACGTGGTTTTCACTAACTGAAGTAGCGTATATGATCTGGGTGTGAAAGGAAAAATAATTGACTTGATAATACTGATTCACCCCCCCTCTCAGTATTATTTCCAACAATTGGTATCAGAGCAGGTCCTTCAGAAGAAGCTTGATCACTTGAAGGAAGATCTTTCATCATGAGCAACTACGAGAGAGAAGCATCGATCAGGCCACCAATTTTTTATGGGACCAACTTCGTCTATTGGAAGGTAAGAATTATAGCCTATCTTCAATCTCTTGGTACAGAAGTCTGGGATATGATAGATACAAGGTACACATTTCCATCAGTAACTCCTACAGATCCGGCTGGTAAGAAGCAGTATGAAACAAATGCAAAGGTTGTCAATACTCTATTAGGGAGTCTATCTCAGACAGAATTTGTCAAGGTTATGCAGCTTAAAACCGCAAAAGAAATATGGGACAAGATCGTTCTGAGCTATGAAGGAGATGAACAGGTAAAACGAGCAAAACTTCAAACTCTCAGAATTCAGTATGAAAATCTCAGAATGCACAATGATGAAAGTGTGGCTAACTATTTCCTACGTATAGATGAGATTGTTAATTGTATGAAAAACTTGGGTGAAGAAATAAAAGAGGTTGTTTTGGTTGAAAAGGTTCTAAGATCTTTTTCTTCTAAGTTTGAATCAAAAGTTTCTGCAATAGAAGAAAAATAGAACCTACAGAGCCTTACCATGTCACATCTGCACGGAATTCTAACTGCTTACGAAATGAGGAAAGCAGGACCATCAGACAGGAGAGAAGCGGCATTCAAGGCTTCAGGAAAAGGAGATTACTATGAGTCAGGACATATGTCAGAAGAAGAGGAAGAATCAAATTTTGTCAAGAACCTACCACAGGGAATTGGAAGATTCAGAGGTAAGCTACCTTTCAAATTCTTTGCTTGTGGAAGAGTCGGTCATTATGCTGCAAAATGTCCTCATAGAGATAAAATAGACAAAGGAAAGGAACCTGTTAGATGGAATAGAAAACATAATGTAAATAAGAAGAGCTATTACACGCATGAAGACAGTGATGGATTATCAAATAGTGATGAAGATGAGCAAGGTAATGATAATATACTTTTAATGGCTTTTGAAGATGATGATTTTTTGGATGCTATAGATGAAGAAGGTCTTTATGAAGAGATTTCTAAACTCAAAATTTGTTTAGAAGAGAAAAATATGATTATTGATACTCTGGAATTCCAACTGCCTAAAATGGAAAAACATCATGAAAAGTTAGAATGTGAAATTGTGGGACTTAGAAAAGAGATTGAAAAAACAAAATCTCTTAATCTTAGATTTGTTAAAGAATCTAAAACTTTAGATGAGATTATCAAAGTGCAGCGTTCTCCACTAATCAAGACAGGTCTGCGATATAATGAAGAAGCATCTCAAGCACAGAAACCATCCACCTCCAAAAGTTATCTTGATGTAGCAAGGAGAAATGAGCAAAGGCCCAATGGAGATAACCAGATAAATCAGGGACAATTTACCTCTAGAATGAACAAAGACTACCAGGTAAATTGGGGGCAATCTAATTTAAGGATGAACAGAAGCTACAACCAGCCATAGGTAAAACCTTCTCAATTTACCTCAAGAATGGATGTCAATAGAAACTACAACCATTTGGATGGTAGATTTGATAATCGCAGGAGTTTCTTCAATGGCCAATGTTTCTCCTGTCATAACTTTGGCCACAAAGCAGCTCAATGTGTTGCCTATAAGACAATCATGACTAGAGAAGCTCAAAAACAAAGAAGTATGACTGGGATCATGAACAGGACTTACAATAAATTTTTCGCTCTTGAAAATGAAATAGAATGTTCTATTTGTAACAACTTCGGTAATGAAGATTCTGAATGTAGGAGCAGGTTTCAGCAGACAACTCAGAAGGAACAAGCCTCAAATGCCAAAACATGGAGCATGAAATAACCGTAACCAGAAAGATGTGGGATAGCCTTATATGCAGAAGGACAGGAAAATCAATGGTACATCGATAGTGGATGTTCGAAACATATGACAAGTGATAAAGAAAAACTTCAATCATATAGTGCCTTAGAAAAGGAAAAGAAGGTCTCATTTGGAAATGACACCCCTACGTTCATAAAAGGTAAAGGTTCTGTTCAGTTGAAAGAAAAGGTCAAAGCTGGAAATGTTATGTATGTTGATGGGTTAATGCATAATCTATTGAGTGTCAGTCAGATGTGCGATCAAGGAACTGAGGTAATATTTCGATCAAATGGATGTAGTGTTCATGATCTTGATACAGGAAAAATAGTGATCAAAGGCATAAGAACTCCAAATAATTTATACATATTCAAAGAAGGACAACATCAATGCTATCTAAGCAAGAATGATGAACACTGGCTATGGCACAGAAGATTGGGGCATCTTAGCTTCTCTCAGATAAGGGAAGCATGCAAATATCAGGCGGTTTGTGATCTTCCTGACATCAGAATTCCAGACAATACAATATGCAAATCATGTCAATTTGGTAAGCAAACCAGAACTTATTTCCCTCAGAAGGAAGGATTGGCTAGCTGGCCACTTGAACTTGTCCATACTAATATATGTGGTCCAACTAGGAAAAGGTCACCTCGAGGTGAAGAGTACTTCATATTGTTCATTGACGACTTTTCAAGGATGTGTTGGATAGGACTCATGAAGTATAAAGATGAAGCTTTTGAAAAGTTCAAATCATTCAAAGCCTTGGTTGAAAATGAATCAGATCACAGAATCAAATGCCTCAGATCTAATCGAGGAGGAGAATTTACCTCAGATGAATTTTTCGATTTTTGTGAAGAACATGGCATAAGAAGGGAATTTTCTGCTGCAAGGACACCTCAACAAAATGGAGTAGTGGAAAGGATGAACAGAACGGTTCAACAAATGGCTCGTGCTATGCTCGATGAATCTGGAACCCCCGTAACCTTCTGGGGTGAAGCCGCATTTTCTACAGTAACTATTCTTAACAAGACAAATGTCTGGGTAAACGACACTCAGAATCCTCGTGAACTTTGGTATGGTAAGACTCCCACGGTAAAATACTTCAAAATTTTTGGAAGAAAATGCTACATTAAAAGGACTGATGAAAATCTTGGCAAGTTTGAACCTAGAGTAGATGAAGGCATTCTCCTTGGTTACTCTCCCCATAGCAAAGCATATAAGTGTTACAATAAAAGACTTGGAAAAATTATTGAAAGTATTGATGTAGTGATTGATGAAGAAGGAAATACCTCTAGGCAGGAAAGATCTGAAGTTTTCGAAGATGATGAGGACTATCCCTCAACATCAAATCAGATTCATGATGAAGAAGAAACCCATGAGGCACCAGAAGAACAAATAAGAATAGAAGAAAAGACTCCATCTAGATACGTTCAGAAGAATCATCCAGAATCTCAAATTTTGGGGTAGAAAGAGGTAGGTGTACAAACAAGGAGAACTGTTTCAGAAGCTTCAAGCTATCTAGCATTGCTCTCCTCCACCGAACCATAAAATGTAAGAGAGGCATGCAAAGATGAATGTTGGGTCAAGGCAATGGATGAAGAACTTGAGCAGATTGAAAAGAATAACACTTGGGAGTTGGTTCCTAGACCAAAAGATAAGAATGTCATAGGGACAAAATGGATATTCAAAAACAAGTTGAATGAAAATGGGGAAGTTATTAGAAACAAAGCTAGACTTGTTTGTAAAGGATATGCTCAACACGAAGGAATCGACATTGAAGAAACGTTTGCTCCCGTTGCTAGACTTGAGGCCATCAGAATGTTCCTTGCTTTCTCTAGTTTTCAGAAGTTCAAAATATTTCAGATGGACGTGAAATCTGATTTTCTAAATGGAGACTTGCATGAAGAAGTGTATATTGAGCAACCCGATGGGTTTATCCTTGGAAATGATCCAAAGCTTGTATGCAGACTCAAAAAGGCTCTCTATGGCCTCAAATAGGCTCCAAGGGCTTGGTATTATCGCTTGGATAAATACCTCCATCAACAAGGTTTTATAAAAGGATCAACTAATAGCAATCTTTATATAAAAATTGACAATGATAAGTTGCTAATACTTGTTGTGTATGTTGATGATATCATCTTTGGTAGCAATGAAGAAGACATGAGTCAAAATTTTGCCTTAGTAATGCAGAAAGAGTTTGAAATGTCTATGCTTGGTGAGCTCACATATTTTCTTGGTTTACAAGTCCAACAAAACAAAGATGGCATCTTTCTTTCACAAACCAAGTATCTCAAGCAGATCTTGAAGAAATATGGGATGGAGGATTCGAAACCAGTATGTACCCCTATGGTGATAGGATGCAGCCTCAGCGCAAATGATGAATCGGTAGCAGTACATCAACCAACGTATAGATCCATGATTGGTAGTCTACTCTATCTAATAGGTACCTGACCAGACATTATGGATGCAGTTGAAACAGTTGGAAGGTTTCATGCAAATCCAAAGGAAACTCATCTTCAGGCAGTTAAGATAATTTTCAAGTATCTTCAAGGAACTCAAAGCTATGGCTTATGGTATCCTAGAGATACAGATCTCACACTTCATGCATATACAAATGCGGATTGGGCAGGAAGCGTGGATGACAAAAAAAGCACTAGTGGTGGTGCATTCTTCATGGGTCCTAGATTAGTATCTTGGTTCAGCAAGAAACAAAGTTCTGTTTCTTTATCTACAGCTGAAGAAAAATATGTAGCTGCTGCATCTTATTGCACACAGCTCCTTTGGATGATGCAAACATTGCAAGATCTTCAAATCACTTGTACTCCACCTATCTCCATTTTTTGTTATAATATAAGTGCTATCCGTATCTCAAAGAATCTTGTCATGCATTCAAAGACTAAGCACATACCGATCAAGTATCATTTTCTCCTTGAACAAGTGCTAGAAAAAAAAGTCAAATTGGAGTATGTTCCCTCTAAGGAACAAGTTTCTGATATTCTCACCACACCACTGGCTAGGGAAACTTTTGAATACCTCAAACAGAAGCTAGGAGTAGTTGATGCATCATCTTGCTATTGAAACCTGTCTGTTTCAGAGAAATGTGGTTGTATGTGAGTTGCATGAGGAGGATCCATGTACATATGCCGATTTAAGTAGATACAGTTGCGCATATGGTGGTTTGAAGGAAATCAGTGGGGACAGAATCTAGTTGAAGAGAGTCTGATATGGGTCTGATAGAGACCATCTGGCACAGGTTCAGGGGGAGCAGATAAACTTCTAGTAATGCATTGTTGGCATTACATTAGAAGCTCTTGGTTCAAGTACACAAGCTGTTTTGGTTTCAGGTGGATCAGCTGTAGAAGGAGAACAGAACGAGAACATGGTCGCTGATTTGAATAATGATGTTGCTGATAGTTATTGGTGACTCTCAAAGTCTTGCTCTAAATTTCTCGTCTCTATGTCATGTATATATTTTCTTGTCAAGGTCATGTAATGGTCTATTTTGGTTTCCCCACTATGCCTGGGACGAATGATGTAATGTACTTTGTTGTCATATGTAAACTTCTGATGTATCCCCACTTGTTTTGGTAGATGATCCCCACTTGGTTGGGTGATGGATGTTTGTATATAGTTTTTTTTGGTGATAGGAAGGTCTTTTATAAGTCATGGTTCTTCTAGAAGAACATCTTTTTGCAAATCTTGCCTACAGTCAGGGGGAGCATGATCAGCACAAAGAGTAGAGATTTTAGCATGTACTCACGGGGAGCATAGCCCTTTGCCCTTGATGACAAAGGGGAGAATGACTTTGAGGACCTTGGGGTTTCCATCAAGTCCAAAGGGGGAGATTGTTGGCATTATGACACAGGTTTGGTGCATTGGCACAGGTGTTGTCCTTGATGGCAACTCACTCTGGTAACAAATCTCAGTTCAAACTCTCAGAAAGGAAAAATATATATACGCAAGTTCTTCGTGATAAAGACGTGTATACATGTGGGTTAGACGTTCCAAAGATGCGTATGCGTATACACGCACTTTCACTCAAGAAAAAGCGTGTACATGTGGGAGAAATTATGGTTTGGACCATGGTATCCCGTCCGAAGTGTTGATCCCAAGTATTGGGTCCATGGTATTGATTTGTTATGGTTTTGGACCGTGGTATTATGAAAGGCCTAAGACTATAAAAGAGGAAGGAGATCATTAGGCAAGGACACAATCTGAATTATTGAATATCTGAAAAGTGCTAGATCTAGAATACTGTTGATTAAAGTTATGGTGCAGGGCTATATCTAAACAAAGGAGGAACCTAAGCGAATTGAAAAGGATAAGTTCTATTGATGGGTCAAAATATTAAGGCTTGAGTAATAGTATCTTTGTATGATTTTGATCTGTTATATGTGGCGCACGCTTGATCTATAAATCTGATAATCTGGGTTAACTAATGTCTGAATATTTGAAGGAGTGAATTATCTTTATATATCTGTACACAGGTTCAGTGAAGCGACCGCGCGTATACACGTTGTTTATGTAAGTAAAAAATGTGTATACGCAGGTTGGTCTTAACACAGAAGCGTATGCACGCAGGTTTCTGAATATTGAAGTAGCGTACGTCTCTTTAATTATGTTCTAGCTACTTCTGTTGATTACTGCAGTGATCTAGGTTCAGAATTGGTGTATGGTTATTGTTACTGTGTTCTGGGTACAACTGTCAGAGAAGTGTCTATTTGATTCAGTTTAGATTGGTGAAAAGGAGACTGTTTGATGCAAATATTCTTAATGTTTGGTTGATGTTATTCATGGATCCAGTCTGGAAATTTATGAAATGTGGTCCCTGGAAGAAAGAGAAGGTTGTAGCCTTCTGTAGGTCAGCAACTACATACTAGTACCTCAGCTATTACAAGAGCTAAGGGGGTTGTAGCTCCCTTCCAGGAGAGCCTGGAGAATGAGGGAAGGTTGTAGCCTTATGCAAGTAGAAGCTTGCGTACTAGTATAATTCTACACCAGTATAGAAACATTGTAAAAAGAACTTTCTAAATAAAAGAAGATAGAGATGAATTGCAGCATGTGGTTTTCACCCACATTGGGTTTCCACCTTATATCTTGTGTTCTTGTGTGTGATTGTCTTCTGATCTGTTTTACTGTTCTTGGTTACTGTTTATATGATTCTGATACATAGATTAATGATCAACATCTGTAGAATAAATTAAATTATAAGTCTGCATGGTATATGCTAGTTTCCTATCTGTAGTTGCGTATATACACAGTTTTCACTAACTGAAGTAGCGTATATGATTTGGGTGTGAAAGGAAAAATAATTGACTTGATAATATTGATTCACCCCCCCTCTCAGTATTATTTCCAACACATCTTAGGGCTTTGAAATGGGTACTACATTCCACACCTACGAGATGGTGGGGTACACAGCAAGGAAGCTTTGAGGACTGGTACGAATGCAAGAGAATGAAGCGCATGCGTTTTGGGAAGCCTCAGATGCATCTAAAAAACAAGTATGATGGACAGAATGATCCACGGTCACATTTGTCCCCATGGGTACAGGCATATGCGAAACAACCTACCCGGATGCACATGGACTTTGCGTTTGGGAACACGGTCAATAAGTAGGTGTTGGCAAGGAAATTACACGAATGATCCCTCTAGTTGGGACGACGAAGTGTGGAAAGAACGAGTATGCAGAAGGCTACCCACACAAAAGCTTTTAATGAAGTATGTGAAGCACTGAACAGGGTATATAATGCACAGCAGAGTGATTAGGACCTGCGCATACCAACAGTTCTATGGAATTATAGGACAACGTGCAAGAAACTGATGAGGCAGATGCCTTCTAGGTTGACCTATGGAACAAACACTGTAGTTCCAATAAACCACAATATGCCTAGTCTGCGCATAGTAGCGCTGGTAGATATGATGGCTCGCGGAGTTGTGGAGGAAGGAATAGTGTGATTAGGCTCTAAGAACTCATGAAAGAAAAGGTGTGATTAAGGGAGAAAAGCGCTCTGGTGCAAGCATAAGTCAAGAAGCTTGAGGAAGAAATAATGAAGGATTTGCTCGATAAGGGAATCAGGGTGATAAAACAGCGTATGCACGATTACGTTGACGAATTTGGGGACTACCATCAGGAGTTGATCAACTTGGTGCCTTGGATTGGACAGTATATTACTAAAGGGATCACCCATGCTGGCACGACATAGATGGTGAAGTGCGTGACGCAAACAATAAAACCAAAAGGCAGATTTGTTCCAGGAAAAGTGATGGATGACCATTTGGAATCCTACACAGGTGGCATGGCCACCTCACTAGCTATGGGAAGTACAGTCTTAGCACTCTAGGAAGTTGAAAGGAGGCGCGGGACTATAAACTACTCTGCCCAAGAGCTGCGCAATGTCGGGGTTGAGCGTAGAAGCAAAGTGTCACAAGGTCCACGATCGCGTAAGGGGGGCTATGCTACCACGCAAGTTGGCTGGAAAGTGACCGTTGTACTCACTATTCACGATGTGATGCTTGACGTGAGACCAAATGGAGTGGGCGGCAGGCATTTAAGACACATTTTATGGGTAAGATTTGGGAAAATCTGCCACTAAGGGAGTATTAATGGACCAGATTTGGGGGGAACGGTCGAATTCAAATTCAAAAGGCGCTATAAATTACAAAGGGCTTCCCAACAAACAACACTTGGTCATCTACGAATTGAGTTGTCAAGCGCCCCTAGTATTCCGAACCAAGACCAGTTTGACCTCTGGAGAGCATTGGTTGAGCACCTAAGTGAACGTTGAGATCTATCTAGATGAACAAGATGGCAACATCTGAAGAAGCTAGGGAAATTGCAAAGATGACTGTCGAAGAGGCCGCATAGGCCCTGAACATAGAAGATGCCCTTGAAGGCACCAAGATTGTTGTGGAAATAGAGGCATGTGAGCTATAGCTACAGTATGACAACATCAAAGGGACCATGCAGATGGTGGCCCTCACTCAGAGGCTCGCGCGAATGCAACAGGCCAAAGCACTTAAAGAGAAAGTAAATGCAGCATGACACAGAGAAGCAGTTTTGAAGGCACGCATTCAGCCTTGGATCGATGAGGCCTTCATCATCATAGCAACAATTGAAGGCAAGCTCGTGCAAATGCAGGGGATGCAGGAACAGATCCAAGGAAGTAGTTCTGACACTGCAGTCTTGGAACAACGAGTACATGAGATTCAGTAGGCAATTTCTTAGTGCACTGCCGACCTTGCAGTCGTTCGAGCAGAGTTGGAGGGTCTTCGCGTGAAGATCTCTGCACCAACAGAATGACTTGAGGGTGAGTCACGATGTTTTTGTTCGGGACCTATTTGGCATGTGATCACCCCAAGGCATTTTTTGTGGCATAAAGCCCAAGTTTTGACTAACTCCATTGTAAAGACTCTGTGATTTGTGGGTGCGGAGCGTGAAGTCGTAATAGAGTCATAGGGTTGTCCACCCTTGTTTTTGTAATATAATGTTGGCTTGAAAAGATCTACCCATGGTCTACGAATGATGGGATTGCATAAATAGAGCAAGGCTCTAAGTGTAAAGAGACAACATCTAATCTAAGGATGGAATGAAGAATGAGTCTATGAATCATTGAGTCGAAGTGGAAGTCGTGTCTTTGGGTCGTAGAGTAGGACAAGGCTTTGCAACTAAGTGCACAGAGGCCTAGTAGTTCGCAGTTCAGTGCGCAGACCCCTGCAGCTGAGCGCATAGGGCAGGTCGAGTCTATAACTGGTTGAAGCATTAATAAAGAGAAGTTTTACAATATTTTTGTGTATCATTTTCTGTTTTATGCATTGAATTATATTAGGTATAAGTTTATTGTTATTTTGTTGCGTGAACTTATATGAATGTGATAAACAAGTAAAAATAATATAAGGCATCTATGTATGTGAAGATAACTAATTTTTATAAGAAGATAAATAAGACTTGTGGCGGAACTTGGGGAAATAGCACAGAATGCTACGTTAGCAGCACAAAAGCCCCACAACCCTTGGTTAGGGTTGCATGAAGTCAAGGGCATGAAGGCCTTGTAGGTCAGGTAAGCATGCAAAGTGACCTGTGTGAAGGTACTCACGGTTGGACTAAATCGACCCCTCAGACATCTCAAGGGTGCAGAAACCTAGTTCCAACATCCTCTCATACTGCTTCGGGTGAGACCTCAATCCACACTCCATGTATTGTTGCTAAAACAGCTAGTAGTACAAGGATTTGTTTGGCTATCTAACTCCGAACCTGGGTCAGGCCCCAACAAGCCAACAACTCCACTGTCAAGTCATAAGTTCATCAACCTGGATTTTAAGAGGTCCTATACCCAATTAGAGACCCCTAACAAATCTAGCACCACCACCTCTGCTCCATATGGTTGTCCTAGGTTTCTTATTAAACAAATAAGCTCCCTTAGACCTACCTCAACCTTTAAATTATATGTCGTAGGACTATCTCAAATGCCTACCTATGTTTAATGGAGAAGATGATACATTAGCGTAGAGACACATAGAAGCTTTCTGTGCCTTTGCTGAAATGTTTAATGTCGAGCACTTGGAGGTCTTGTTGAGGTGCTTCTTCCAATATTTGTATGGGGAAGCCAAGAAATGGTTCAAATCATTTTTGAATGGTTCTATTGCCACTTGGGAAGAGATGGGGAATTATTTTATGCAGAAATGGGGAGAGAAGAGAGATCATGGATATATTCTCATTGAGTTCAACACTATGAAGAAGAAACCTGATGAGGATATATCAGAGTTTATAAAAAGGTTTAATAAATTGTACAATAGTCTACTTGCCGATATTAAACCTCCATAGGCTGCTTCCCAGGTAGGTTTTCGTGGGGCCTTTGAATCAAAGTTCTGCGTCACACTCAGAGAGAGGAAATCCCGTACCTTGGATCATATTCAAACTGATGCTCTCTAGGTAGAAGAAAATTTTACATCAATGGAAGTCATGAAGTAGAATTGACCGTGGAGAGAAGAAAAAGGGGAAAGAGGAGGCAAAATCCTCAGGTCATGGAATAGAATCCAAAGAATGGAAGATGGAGAAGATGGAGAGGTTAATAAAGAACTTATCAAAGAAACTAATAAAACTAGAGCTAGAAAATAAAAATCTTCCATGACATAACTTCCAGGCTGTTAATCGAGTTTTCAATCCCATATACAGAAGGCTTCCGCTACATATATTGCAAAGGGAGAGGAAATAACAACAAGACCACATCCATCCTCCATTATATATAGAATATTATCCCAAGGACCAGATACAAGATGCCAATAAAGTTCAGGGGAACCTGTATTCCTCTTTCTTTGATGAAGAACAAGATGTTGGAATGTATGAAGAAGAGGAGGATGATCTTGATTCAATGCTAAACGATGGTGGGATTGATGATTACTACAAGAAGTTCACTAATTTAATGCAAACTCAGCTACATAAGAAATATGATCTTTCATCATCTAGAAAGAGATCAAGGGGACAAGACCAAAATGAAGGCACTTCCTCCCGGGAGCCTCCTAATTCAGCTGACAATGAGAAGGGTCCTTTAGATCCAATTATTCGAAAAAAGAAGGAGTCCTCAAATCCAAATTACTTTAAGCCAAAAGTCCTCAAAGAAGAGAATTCAACTCCCCCCTCTACACCCATTTGTGAAAAAGAAAAATAGCCAAGTAGTGCCTGTGGCTACCTGTTGCAGAAAGATTCCTGCTAGGAAACTGTTCAAGAGAGGGAAACAACCATATATTTTTCTCATCAGTTCTATGATCCAATGGCTGACTACATGGCCTCTTTCTTTAGCCTGTAATAGGATATGTTAATTCCAAGCCCAACTATAAGGTTCATGTATGAGATTAAAAGAGTTGAGCATCAAATATCAGTTTGTGGGCAGTGGTGCATGCCGATTATAGTAGTTGACTTTCAAGAGAACAATGGCATAAGGTCTAGTACTCAGATGTTGGGCTGGTATCATTGGAGGGTTGACCTCACTTGGGTGAATTGATCCTTATCCATAACTAGGAGTTGTATATAAATAAGCTCACTTTGTGAGTGTTTAATTTCAAGTTTTTAGAGTTTGTAGTTCTACATTTCAATATTATGAGGAAAGGACTCCCAACAAATAAATTTCCATGGAGGTTCTCTAGTTTTAAAAGTTCATTATATTTCCGAAACCATGCCCAATGGTGAAGGCTACTAGTCTATAGCTTCTCACCACCTTGGCAGGAAGGCACTATCCCGAATTCGAGCCAATGTTGTCACTTACTACAAAATTTGTTTCTAGCCATCCAAAGAGTAAATGAGCGGAGACGTTTTCAGCCATTTTCCAAGTAGTAGAAGGAATTAAAGCCTAAATCAAACCCTCTCCATTGTAAAGTGATTTGAACAAGCTTTCCAACGATATGTGAAAGTCCAAAAATGGACTCCTCGATCAAAAGATATGGTCTATTGAAGTTTCAAGGATTGAAGCCTTAGGAAGGAATGGATATCAGAGATCACATATCAAAGGTCTAGAATATTGGTGATTACATATGGGAGGTCTAGAGATATTAGTGCATTGCAACATCATAGCATCAAGCATATTGGCACATCACATATCAAAGCTCCTGAATATCAGAACATCAGAACATTGCAAGGTTGGCGAATTGGTGAATCAGAACTTCTTAAGGTGACAACTTTTAAAATGTTGCGATATGCATAATGCACTGATAGTGTTAAAAACCATATGGGAACTCCAATAAATATTAAAAAAAGATTCCATTGCAAAACCAAAGGTCGACAGGCCCTTTTCTCTCTCCTCTAGCTGGACACATGGCAACATATGACTGGTTCCGATAAGGACACGTAGCAGGCAGTTTTGGCATTTTGAGGGGACCAAGGGGACAAATAAGGGTGAAATGTGTCACCACTCATGAGATGCCATGTTTTTATGTGGAATTTTGAATCTATGGATAAATACAATTTCCCTAGGTGGGTAGCTACACCTAGAACAACAAAATTAAAGTGCTTAACCTTTTTCTATAGAAGATAAATAAGACAAGGGACCTACTTTTTATCATTCTCTATCCCTAATTTGTCTCCTTTGTATGGCTCCCGTCACTCCTTCTCGAACTTAATCCAGTTGACAAGTACCTGCAATCATAAACAGAGGACAAAAACCAATCAAAGCAAGAGATCTATCTACTATAAGGAAATGGAATCGAAATCATTTACACATATAATCATCATACATAAAGACAAGAATATGGAAAAAGTCGTAAACAACTTTATTAATTAGAAGGAAGAGTTACAATCATGAAGTTCGATCCAATGTCACTCCTCCAACTTGGGTTCCAACCAGCATCACATCAAAAGCACAACACTCTAGTAGCATAACAATACTTGCTTATAATCTCAAATGCCACACCAATAGTATCTCCTTGCAATTTTTCAAAGTATAGCCCCTGATTACTTAGATGAGTGCTCAATTTATAGGAAAATTGAGGAGGTTTGGTCACAAATGAGGGTATTGAATGGCCTTCCAACTTAGAGTTAGTTTCCATGGAGGAAGAGATGAGAGGATAAGAGGTTACTTAACTCATTCCCTATCCAATTTTGAGCTCATAGGAGATGATAAGTGTGGGAATTTTCTAGAAGGCTCCATAAGATAAGAATATTCCGATAACCCTATGAGGATTTCGCTCAATCTCCCCCAGTGCAGGTCAAAGTTGGCCTAAGTGCTCCAAAATGCACCCTGACATGGGCCTACCTACACTGAAGCATACTTACCCCTGACGAAGGCCGCATTGTTCCCTCAAGGAGGCATTTCTGGAGGGCTTCAAGCCAAGAAACTCTCAAGGAAGGAGGCATTCAAAGTGATTA
Source organism: Pinus tabuliformis (assembly GCA_031772625.1). Taxonomy (NCBI): domain Eukaryota; kingdom Viridiplantae; phylum Streptophyta; class Pinopsida; order Pinales; family Pinaceae; genus Pinus; species Pinus tabuliformis. The sequence goes on from CM062817.1 coordinate 660,068,488, forward strand.
CTTGTCTAGGGCATGTAGCAACTAGATTATGGTTTTATGAGCCCTAATAGTACTTATCTGAATGTTGGGAGTGATGTGCCCAAATGGATCTATAACAGTTGCCCCATAAAGCATGAAGTTGAAAATGATAATTTTGGGTGATATGCTTTACAATGTGATGAGGAGGTTTTGAAGTGGATGGTGACTTGCATCAATTACAATACATAATATCATGATATTTTGATTTTTCTCATGAATTGTTGAGGGAAGGCATACCCATGCTCACCATATAAACTTTCATTACAAGTACATAGATAGTCGTCTATAGATATAGACCCATGACGGGATGACCATCAGTGTAAAGCCATTGTACAGATGATTTGGTACTTTCCTGAAATTGCAGCCCGGATGGATGAAACTAGATCCGAGGTCTTCTATCTCATTCAATCATTTGCTAAAGTATGAGACTAGCCATGTGAATATGTGATCTGAAGTCAAACATGGGAAGACACTGTCTGATTACCATCCAATGATGTAAGTCGTTAATAGACACGAGAGAAATCACCAATAATGATAATGATCCTCAAGGTACTACAGTACATTTTGCATGGTGTGAATAAATGTTTTGATGTCAAACACCATACAAAGTCTTTCGGTCAAAGGCTAGTGATGTTAACCCATCGCCGGAAGTGAGAAACTTGCCATTGATGTATGCAAGCCCCGAGGTATTGAAATGGTGTTAATAATTAAACTTCTTGGATAATGTGCTAATGTCGACAAGAAGCAACCCATTGTAGGAGGGCCTTGATGTATATCACATCAATGAAACAAAATGAGTGTAATGATTTTTGGAGATTGAATGTGACTGATGACACAAGGTTCAGGAATGGCGGTCATGAAAATGAAGGTTTATGAGTATTGCAAAGGATGAATTTTCACTGAGTGACTTCTCTTGAACATGTCGGTGACACTGAATGAATTGGTAGCGTTGACCCAAAACCAAAGTAATGGATAGTATGATATACCAAGGTATGATTACCATGAAGAAGATAACCCAACCCATGTAGTCACAGTGATGAAGTGAAAGTGTCATGTTCAAGAGCAACCTACTGCCATAAAGTGGTTTACCACTTTTCCCATTTTACTTAATCATTGCTAACAAATACCTCTTTATTTTTTATCAATCTTGAGGAGGATAACTTATTTTTTTTGTATAATTCCACCCTTCGGGCGAATCCATCACTATGTGATGTTTTAACGAGTCTAGTGAAGGCGAAACTAGGTCTTGTCATCATGGACAATTTTGTCAATATTTGATGTTTTAACGAGTTTAAAGACAATGATAACTTGGTCCTTTTCATGTTTAGAGAGTTTGAAAAGAGACAAAAAGAAAACTCCACAAGTTCTTTTTCGTAGATTTGTCTCTCAAGTCCGAAAAAGCGTAAAATAATACGAGAGAGAACCTATTGACCACGTTCGATCAACGTATTCATTTTTCATAAATAATCTATGTCAGTCCGGAAATGGGTTAGACTTATACTTAGTAGATTTCATTTCCAATCCATTAACGAGATGAAAAGGACAAGCACTCGATAATCTTTTCATATTTGAATCTGAAAAGATCTTAAAGAGGACTCCACTTCGAGGAAAGAGTGGTTTCTAGGATAGCAACTGGTTCCAGTGATGTTGGAACTTATCAAAACATGTTGATTTATGTGAAGAGGTTGGCTAATAAGACCACTCATTGCAACGGTTCCTCAAAAAGGGTAAAACAACCAACTGAAAGCATATGATCGGCCAAGCAGATAATGACGATGGAAAGAGAAAAACCAAGGCTCATCTAATGGAAGAGGCCGATAGAATGGCAATCATGAGGGTGAAAATGGATATGGGTTCATTTTTACAAAAGCTTGAACCATAGGTAACTATTCTTGGATTCAGTTTCATTTTTACACAAGCTTGAAATGAAAAAATATGCTTGGATTGATTTACATGCCACCATCATGATGACTCGATTCTAGGTGCATGAACCCCAATCTTCATTACATTCACCTAAGTAGACTACTTGTGGCTATCTGGTGAATGGAATGAAGGTTCGTTTATGAGATCAAGTGAAAGAATCGACTGGGATTTTACGAGATCTAATCAAAGTATTAAATTAGAACTTTACTCCAGGGGGTCGTGTTTCATTTTTTAATGACCTTGACACAAGACAAGGAACTCTGCTCAAATTCCTTGTTTCATTTTTTAACGATCTTGACACAAGACAAGGAACTATGCTCTAGGACCTGCTTCATTTTTTAATGAGGTTGACACAGTAAAAGAATGCTCCTCATATTCCTTGTTTCATTTTTAACGAGCTTGACACAAGACAAGGAACTCTACTCATGGGACCTGTTTCATTTTTTTAATGAGGTTGACACAGTAAAGGAACTATCCTCATATTTCTTGTTTCATTTTTTAACGAGCTTGACACAAGACAAGAAACCATGATCATACCCCTTGTTTCAATTTTTAACGAGTTTGAAACAAGATCAGGAACTATCCTCATATTCCTTGATCAGGACCCATAAGAGGTCATGACATCCAAGAGGTTCTCATCAGAAGGGAGAACAATGATCTGGAAGGGATACGTAGCAAGGAATCCATTAGAGAGATCTGGCTCCAATGCCCCCAGTACATAGTGCACAACATCACAGAATTGATCGTCAGTTGATGTGGGCATGGAACGAGTTGCCACATAATTGACCCGTGGCAGGGAAGATACCATTGGGAAAAAAGGACCATTTAGGGAATATGGTTGACTGGAAGCCATATTTGGACCTGGAAATGAAAGCTGGTCAATGGTGACAATTCTGCCTTCATGCGGGAAACACATCACTCAAAACAGTGTTGAAAAAATAGATCCCATGTCATAAACATAGTTGCATCCAAGAATTAAATTGTAATCTAAAGGGCCTGGAACTACCATCATATTGAGATAAACAATTTTCTCTCCAAAATTAATAGGTAACTAAGGAAGGATCCCTAATGGTTGACTAGTTCCTCTGTTAAAAGCCAACAAATTTTGGGTAACAAGCACAAGTGGCGGTGAACAGAGTTATTTCCAAGCATTGGAGGAAAGGATACTCACTGATGCACCTTCATCTATAATAGTGTCAGATACAATCATATTACAAACCTGTACTATGATTTGGAAAGGCACATAAGAAGGAAGACGACATCTTACAAGTCGATTCCAATCAAAGGAAGTGACTAGACTACTTGGACGGGGTATCGTAAGAATAGGAGAATTACCCCCTTGAGCTATGGGAACGAGAGGATTTTCCTCCTGTCTTTATGGAACAGGAGGGTTGCCTCAAAGCTCATTAGAATCTAAAGAAACGAAAAGAACCTGAGTGGTATCATACTCACTCTCTATGGGAAAGGTACGATTAACTGAAGGTGACATTAGGTCAACTATTTCCTCGACCTTTGATTGGTCAGGTATAGACTCATGGGATTCACATTCAGAGAGAGTGGGTTTGACTGATGATTGACTGGGGTCAGTCACTTTATCAACTAGTGAAGGATTGAGGGAGAGTCTGTTGTAACCAAATGGAAGTCACTGCGGAGAAGTAAGACAATTATCTAACACTTTTTTGGCTTCATCTAGATAGGGACAAAGGTGAGTGGGGTGATTCCCTTCACATAACCTATAGGGAAACTTAACTTTACCCTTTTTTCCATTAACTTTACTACCACTAGTTGATGATGTGTCACCAGCGTGATCTCCAGAAGTTGATGACATAGGATGATGTGAACGAGAAGACCATTCTTCTAAGATCTGAGGAATATCAGGACAATTTCGAAGAAGACGGTCTCCCCTACAAAGTTTGAATGGATATCAAACTTTGTGAGGCTTATCGGACGGTTTCTCATCAGAAGTTGCATTCAAAGCAATGGTTGCTTGGTTTACCCCCTGCTGAATTTTCTTCTTCTTCACTTTCTTCTTCTTCTTAGCCACCTGGTTACTAGTGTTAATACTTTCACCAAGCAAAGAGGAAGAAGGGGAGGAAGAAGGCAAAGGGTAAACTTTAGGATCAATTGGAGGTTGATTTTGTCCAGTTGGAGGAGTACTTGATTTTGGAGAAATCACGACATTTTGAATCAAGGAGGTTGAAAAAAATCATACCAGCAAGCCAATGGTAAATCTCAGAAGGGACAATGTAGTCATATAAGGAGCACCAATATTTTTGAAAGGAGGAAAGGGACTAGGATTCCCATCAAAAGGAATTCCTTGATCGGTGGACTCTAGAGTTGTTTCCATATGTGTCAACCTAATATCAAGTAAGGAGTGACCATGGAGGATGTTATCTGTGGTCAATTAAGTTTATTTTAATCAAAATAACATAACAAAACAAAAGAGGGATAATCTAGGAAAAAGGATTACCTAGCAACTGTGAACTGCAGAATACCTCCCAGCGAACCGAGAAGTACGAGCAGGTAATCTCCTCGAATGTTGTGTTTGGTGTATCATAGTATACAAGGCGGCTGACTCGGTTAGCTAAGGATGGATAGCAACCTAATGTAGTCCTCCCATATATACCCAAAAGTATGTGGAGGCCCAATCTGTGTTAGCATTGTCTAATGCAAAACTGCACAGTGAGAGCATTCCTTTTTACTTTACGTACTGTAACACTGCCCTATATACCCAAAGGTACATGGACGGGCTACGATATACTTACATACGTGGAATTAGGTATCACACTTGAAATGTATCACAGACAAGTTAGCGACAGCTGCTATGTTTTACGACGCCGGAACATGCCTCTAGCCTAGACCTCTACATGTTACACGTTAAGTTACAATGCTCCATTAGGTTAATTGAGATAACTTTTAAGTTGATCTTCTTAAGAATTTTCCTTTCAAGGTTCACCATGTGATGTATGTTTGAAATTCCTAGAATGCAACTAACATGAGAAACATTGTTTCATTCAATTAATAATGAAAAGCTTATCTAGTAGGAATAGAGCAATCATATTCTTTTAATCAAAGAACAAAGAGCACATCTAATGCAGTTTCCCTAAACTATTCCTATGAGCACACACAAACTTTTTCAATGCACAATGCAAGTTTTTATTTTCAATTCCCTTAATGTTGAAATGAACAAAAGGAAGATAATGCACATACAATCAATCAATCTTTTTGCAAGAACGAAGACTTTACGACAGTTCTTTTTCGAAAGAAATGAAGACTTTTACAACACTTTATTTTGAACAAAGATTAATCGACTATAAACTAACTTTGACAATGAACTGATAGTGATAAAGAAATCATTTAAGAAACACTAAACAATAAAGGCCAAAGTAGGGCTAGGAAAGGAAACACAAATTGATTTCAGAGACACAACAATCATTGATCTTTCAACAAGAAAAAACAGAAGGAAATTTGGGAAAAATCAAGTCAAAGGTGGGATTTTTTACCTAAGGAGGATCAGCACAGCCCTGAATGGGAGACAGTGTGCTTAAGAGCAGTGTCCTATAGCCAAGGGTGCTCTACAGTGCTTTGTGTCCTAACCAAGCTTGTGCTGGTGCCAGAGAGGCCATTCCAGGGGCTTTCAAGCATAGTTTTTACCAAAAAACACTTCAAAAAGGCTGAAACAAGATTAATGGAAGCAAGTAAAGTATACTAGGGTGTACTAGGATGAAGGTAAACTACCCGGAACAATGATCATTCCCCAGCAGAGTCACCAAGCTGTTATGTGGAATTTTGCATCTACGGCTAAATACAATTTCCCTAGGTGGGTAGCTACACCTAGAACAACAGAATTAAAGCGCTTAACTTTTTTCTATAGAAGACAAATAAGACAAGGGACCTACTTGTTATCTTTCTCATTCCCTTTTTCTCCTTTGTATGGCTCCAATCGCTTCTTCCCAAACTTAATCCACTCGACAAGTACTTGCAATCATAAACATAGGAAAAAACCAATCAAAGCAAGAGATCTATCTACTATAACCAAATGGAATCAAAATCATTTACACATATAATCATCATACATAAATACAAGAATATGGGAAAAGGTGTAAACAGCTTTAATAAGTAGAGGGAAGAGTTACAATCATGAAGTTCGATCCAATGTCACTCCTCTTGCTTGGGTTCCAACCAACATCACATCAAAAGCACAATACTCTGGCAGCATAACAATACTTGCTTATAATCTCAAACATCACACCAAAAGTATCTCCTTACAAATTTTCAAAATCCAACCCCTGATCACTTAGATGAGTGCTCAATTTATAGGAAAATGGAGGAGGTTTGGTCATAAATGAGGGTATTTAATGGCCTTCCAAACTTAGAGTTAGTTTCCATGGAGGAAGGTATAAGAGGATAGGAGGTTACTTAACTCATTCCCTATCCAATTTCGAGCTCATAAGAGATAATAAGTGTGGGAATCTTCTAGAAGAAGATAATAATATTCTGAGAACCCTATGAGGATTTCACTCAATCTCACCCAACACAGGTCATTTAAGTTGGCCTAAGTGTTCTAAAATGCACCCTGACATGGGCCTACCTACACTAAATCGCATTCAAAGTGACCAAGGCTATGCTGGTCCCTCAAGGAGGCATTTCTGGATGGCTTCAGGCCAAGAAACTCTCAAGGAAGAAGGCATTCAAAGTGATGACTTGTCTAGGGCATGTAGCAACTAGATTAGGGTTTGATGAGCCCTAATAGTACTAATCTGAATGTCGGGAGTGATGTGCCCAAATGGATCTGTAACACACGTGGATTGATTATGTCATATCAGAGGTCGACATATCAAAGGTTGAGGATATCGACACTTTATAATAGTTAGAAATTAGAAACTTATGATAAGGGGGCTCCAATGTTAGGTTGGAACCATAGTTGCAAAGAATCAAACAACCAACGACGTTAAGCACTTAACAAAGAAAAAATAGCCCCAAGAAAGATAAAACACGCTCTAGCACCTCAAGGCTAAGTGGCAGGTCATGACCCTCAGTCCTATGGTGAGAAATGCAGGAAGGGCTAAGCAGAAGGAGCTTGTCATATCAACGGTCGGAAATTAGAATATTAGAATAATGCACCACTGTGAAGATTGTGATATGGAATTTCTTCGATAAGCATGGTAGAGAGAGTTAAAGGCTTATGGGTCAACAACTGCAAGGTCAAATGCGGGAACAAAGGAGTTACCCTCAGGAGTAATGACGACTGCCAAAGATCGCTAGGCCAAGGCAGCAAGGACCACAATCCGCAAGAAAGAGTGTTGGGTTTTCCTTGAAGTGATACAAGCCATTTCTATACTTCGACACACGTCTTCAGTGAGATAAATGAAGGTATGGGAATCATGAAGCAATGTGTAGGTCACCCGAGAATTAATTTCTCAGTATGGAGCTCCATGCAGTTAGGAAATGAAAGACTACTATGTCGATCTTTATTTCTGCACTGTGACAAGAAACCAACAATTGATCACTCTTAGCTCCAAAAAGTGGGGAATTCAAGTACTTAAGGTAAAAATGACAAATGAACCTATCGAGTAACAGAGGAGGAACATCACGGAAAAGGAGTGGACTGATCAGAGATGATCATAGGAATTGGCATGGAGATATTTTTCTTTGGCCCTCATTTAGTTTTCCCATGTTTTGTTGTTTTGTACTTTGTTGCATTTTAAAGAAGAAATCAAATATGTTGTAATCATTTTGGGCAGTAGGGCCATTGCACTCCAAAACAGTGTTGGTGCACTAAGATGTCTTTTTATAGGCAATCTTAATTCCTACATAGATTGTCAACCCAAGGCAAGTCTTTTTATTTCAAGAGTGTCAACACTATATATGCAATGAATTCAAAGGTTAACTAATAATAAATCATTGTGATTTCTAATGACTATCTCTTCAAACTTCGAAACAATTTTGAAAGAAGTAATTATGAAAGAAATTCACAACACACTTTGCAATTCTACTTAACCAATTCTGAAAGCAGATGAATTTCAATACAACTGTAAAAATCACACTTGGTAATCTTGAATGGAATTGAAACTAACTCACTCAATCATTAAAGGGAATTGCGACAATTGAATAGCAAATCATAATTGAACAACAAATCCTAATTGAAAAATAACTGATAATTGAACAAAAAATGATATCTAAACAACAAATAATTATATGAGCATATTATGGAAAGCGATCAATTCTATCTCTGAAATATATGATAACATTACTTGGAATGAATCAGTGATCTAATGCTGGAACTAACATAACCAATTCAATCAAAAGCATTACTCATATATAACACAGAAATAAATCTGAATCTCAAATGAACAGTGAATGTAAATCGAAATCGACAATCCTCACAAAATGATACTAACTTAACCTTAACAAGCAATAAAGAATAAATAGAAAAGAGTATAGCACAGGTGAGGCAGTAGATCTTCTCTTGACTGGGCCCAGAGTCGCCAAAAGTCTTTGCTATGAGATACTCATAATATAATTATGAATTAAACACAATCTTCTTCATTAAAATAAGTAACAAAGTTACAACATCACCAAGATAACAGTATTATATGTCCAAAAGAATAATTATAAACTGTGAATTTCTGAACTAGTCATGCAGTTTTCCTTTCGGCCTTATATATAACATTTAGGAAAGTAAATAGATAAAAGTGAATCCTCGGGATCAAGGTATCCTAAGGATTTCGCAATACTCGATCTGATTCCATCATAAAATAACATCGGCCTACCCGGTCTTCTACTGTCCAATTCGCAACTTCTACACATAAAGATAGTAGAAATCAATTTTTCATGCTTAGATTCATCTAATTTGTTATCGATTACTTTTACCCAACTTTAGCTATTATTTTCTCTACTTTTATCCATAAACAAAGATAATCATGTGAGGATGAGTGCTAAATAAAGCTATGTACAAGGATAAAACATACCTTTTTCTTAACCCAACATACTCCCTAGCTTACCTTTTTGCATGTCCTGATGAAATTAAATGGTTTAGGTGCAGCTGAATTAGGGAATAGGCAGGATATACCTCCTCCTTATAAACTTTGAAGCCATTTTTCTTCTTAAGTACAGTGAAGTCCTGGTTTACTTCTTGATCCTTCAAGTTGTAGTCACTGCGATATTTATCTAGAGGATACTATATGATTGGGGTTCTATATTGACATCCTATCCATTCAGGCCCCATGGTTAAGACCATGTTACTGTATTTATCAAAGCGAGAGGAGGCATCTTTAAAGTTCTAGTATCCAATTGGTTCTCTATTTCTAACAATATTGTTGGAGACTTCCCACCTTTGTCTGGCTGTAGACAAGGCTTCTTCCTTGATCTCTTGGAAGTACTTCTTCCCAGCTTGTATAATATATGTGTTGAACATCCCTAATTTTCCCACAACACCAGCTCGCTTCATAAATTGCTTGTGCCTGATAGAGAGATGTAGAGGTTTTGTAGGTTCCCCCCTAACCCATAGGTCGATCCCATATTCTCACTTTCTAAAGGTATTATGAGCCTTGACCCACTTGACTTGGTTAGTAGCAAAGGAAAGAAATGACTGGAATCATACATCCCCTATAAAGGGGCCAGGGTTGTTGTCTCTATCATTTTCTAAAAAGAAATTTTGAATGAAAAGTTCACAACGGAGGCTTTGTACCTGCTCACTCTGCTCTCTGAAGCACCTGACAAAGTTCAGGGTAGTTTTGATTTCAACAGACTTTCCACCCTTAACAGCTTTGATTTTCAGTAGGAGGTACCTTTCCGGGAGGAATAATGCATAGTTTGTAGCAGGAGCTTGGCATGACAGTGTGTCTGAATAAAGAGAGCAAATAGTTTCCAACTTCTCTTTATCCTTTTGTAATTTATCCTGTGCTTTCTCAACCTTTTTCTGCTCAGCCTTGTACTGAGTGAAGGTCTCATCCTCAGCGGTTGTGAGTGTCTCAAACTTTTTCCTTAATTCTTGATGTACACGTAGGGGTACTACTCCCTCTTTGTGCTGCTTTAATTCCTGATGAAACTTCAGTAGTTCATTATGGAATCTCCTAATGATTGCCTCCCTTACTAAGGGAATGTAAGCAGGTGTCTCCTCTGTTTGGGCTTCATTATCTTATGTCTCCATAGGCTCAGTCTAGACATCAACCTCGGCTACTTCTTGCATCATACAATAATCAACTGGGATGCTTTCTTTAGCATCAGTTTGAACAACGACATTCACAGTAGGGAAGTCTGTTTGGGTCTCCTATGGGCAAACACAGGGGTCTTCAGTCTGCATTTCACTGTCTTCTACAAGACATGGCTCTGTCTGAGTTTCCTTTGAACAAACCAAAAGAATCTTAGTTTGGATTTTAGCATCTTTTCTAGAAAAATGTTCTGTCTGTGTCCCTGTGGTCTCCATTTCCACTTTCAATTTTTTAGCTCTAACTACTTCTTTTAACCACTGTATTAGCTCCCCAATTATTCTCTTTTGTTTTCTATCCTTTTTAAGCATTTTTCTGAGCCTGTCCTTGTAGGCTTTCTTTATTGTGAGACTTCCAACTGGTGCTGGTGCAACTGCATTTTTCTCAAGTTCATGCTTAGGTGGTATTGTGTCATCATCAGGGGGGGTTTCAATCGGAACTGTATCTCCCAATGGAGCTTCACCTTCTAGCTCTTTTTCATCATGAATTTCTCTCTTAGGAGACACCAATAGAATGGTGTCTCCTAAGCAATTATCATTCTCTGGGATTTCTTTTAGGTAGGCCTCGACCTCAGGGGACTTCAAAAAACTATCATTTCCTAGTTGATTTTCATATCCCAGGGTTTCATCTGCAGGATTTCCTTTAGCTGGGGTGTCCACTGGACCGATATCTGCTGTCTGATTTTCTTCTCTAATGGCTTCCTCTTCATGCACCTCGGCTTAAAGGGTTTTTTCCACAGAAGGGACTGGTTCCCTCTGTTCTTCAAAAACATCAATAAATGGCAAGGTCTGATCATAACTAGGGTTGTCAGCAGAGGCAGACTGGTTGGGGGTGCAATTTTGTCTTTCAAAATTCTTAGATTATTCTCTTCCCTCACAAAATATCCCCACATTTTCCAATACCCTGGCCACCTCTTCCTCATAGTCTTTCAAAGGGGAATTTTGCGGACTTGGGGGTGGTGTGTGAGATGGCCCGGCCTCATTTGTTTGAATTGGGGTATGTGTTTAGAACTTCACCTGCACAGAGCACCTACATTTTTCTGGGTTCAAGGGCATAGAGGAATTCTTCCTTTTTTTTGTCCTTCTCGGACCTGGGGTTCTTGGCCCTTACTGTTCTGTTGCTGGGTTTTCTATAGGTGGGGCCAGAGTAGGATTTACAATATTATCCATGATAATCAATTTGATCAGTCCATGATGATTGATGACTGTGTGCAGTTACTTATCTTTCCTAACTCGACAAGTGACATCATGCAATAAGGAATTCAAATAAAAGGGAAAATTAACTGAAATTTTATGTTTTAGGATGGCTAATAGTTTGAGTTGGCAAGGCTTTACCACATCCTATCGACCGTCACATGTGATGTGCCTTTTCACAATGACTACGAATTCCTACCATGACTGTGTTAATGTTGAAGGGTGAATCCCTTTCCCTATTCACACTAATTGCTTACCTGGGTCATGGAACACTGCGACCGCATTGTACAGAAGGACATGTTTGTCTGTCCATTTTGTTCCCTCAGCCAGAAGTCTAGTGACTTTGGCTATGAATTCTTCGGAGACAATTATGTCCTTGCCTCTTACTACGGTGTTTCCATTCTGCAAATTCTGTAGGAATTCGAGTGTCATCTCTTCGTGAAATCCATGCAATTTATTTAGATATTGCAGCCAGCTAGCACGCTCGAGAATTGCATGAGCCTAGTCTGATACCATGAGCACTATGGGTTCATTTTGAATGAATCTACCTCCCATGGCTGTTGTTTTACTGTGACTGGTTCACTCGCATGCACTTTTCTTTCACTTTTGCAGTTTAGAACAACAGCAAAGAACATTAACGCAATTAACAAGAAAATGACATTGTTTTGGGAATTAACATCATATATAGTCAACTCATTTGTTTCATCAATAATATTTGACGTGGGCTCATAATCAATCTGCATGCCATCCATAATGGTCATTTTCCTTTCTCCAATTAGAAATACTTTGATAATTATTACACATACACAATCTTCATGCAGTCCTTTACCTGGAAATCAATTTAATAATTATCACACAATTATCCATAACTGTCACACATGTTGTTCGTATGCATACCATCCCCCCTCCAATTGGAAAAGGGTGTCCACATCCACCAAGCATGTGAAAAGCAAGAGAAAGAATCGGTAATTCATAACTGTAGGAAACCAATTCATAAAAACGACACAATATATGACAAGGAAATTAAAGCAATACATGTTTCAGAGGTGAAATGGCCTAAAAGTAAAAACAGAAATTTAAATCATTATGTCAAAATATTTTCACCTTAAGTGCCATTAGTAACAAACGCATAATCGGCAGTAAGTATTAATGATTGTCATAAAGTGATTGGACAAATATAATATAATTAATATATAACATAAGTTACCATGCATGTTGGCTTGTAAGAGTGTTGTTCAAATGGGAAATTTCCTTTAGAAACGAATCCATAGGTGGTAATAGAATAAAGAGCATTTGGCAGTGTAAGATAGTACTTCGATACCACAAGCAGAGCCACTACTGCCAGCAGGCATTCATAGCCTCGACAAGGTTTCTTTTTAACCCCAAAAATGAGCCAGAGTCCTCCTTTTAGTATGTAGATGATTCTTTCTTTTCTTGTCATAAAGAGACCACTATGTTGGAATGGTGACCAGATAATCATAATTCCATTCACCAAGATATAACAAAGTGATCAGGCTGGCTCGTGATGAGACCCCCTGTCCTTCTGATAGTTTTAATTATCAAGAAGGTCATTACCTTGGTTTGGTGGCCAAAATGGAATGTCACCTGTTACATCCTTATGATCATGGTAGGATGGCTCGTGATGAGTCCCACTATAATTTTTTGTTTCATTTTCATATTTTGATACCTTTATTGTAAAAAGAGGGAGGCTCATTTACTCCTTAAAAGTCAGGGGTGGTGTAAGAAGTAAGAAAAATTCCAATGAAAGTTTATACTTTTACTCCCATATCATCATATCAAATGGATTTATCCATTTGAAAGTGTGAAAAATAAACCAGCACGGTTTTAAAATAATGAATCATTTTATGATGTGTCCAAAGAAAAGATGTTCAGCCAATCATTATAGAAATGCACTATGTCAACTTTTGAATAAAGATAGCCATCAAAAGGCTTCATAGGTCATAATGGTATTGACATTATTATTTTTATTTATGTTAGGCACAAATCCAATCAGATGGTGTTTATTCAAAACATAAAAGAAAATAAAGATGGAAAAATGACTGGCGATGAAACAGTAAAAGATTTCATAGTTCTTCCTAAAAAAACAAAAAATGTTGTTCAATTGATTAAACAACAATCGTTCAATTAATTGAACAGAAAAATAAAAAAGAAAACAAAATTGTTGTTCAATTGATTGGACAACAATTGTTCAATCGTTTGAACAGCAAAATTGAAAAGAAGGAAAAAACCACAAAAGTGTTGTTCAATCAATTGAACAACAGTCGTTCAATCATTTTAACAGCAAAATAAAAAACATAAAAGTGTTGTTCAATCGATTGAACAAAAATCATTTAATTGTTTGAACAGAAAAATTGAAAAAAAGGAAAAAAACACAAAAGTGTTATTCAATCGATTGAACAAAAATCATTCAATCGTTTGAACATCCAAATAAAAAACATAAAAGTGTTGTTCAATTGATTTAATAACAAGCATTCAATCATTTGAATAGAAAAATAAAAAACGTAAAAGTGATGTTCAATCGATTGAACATAAATTATTCAATCGTTTGAGAAAAAAAATCAAAAACGTAAAAATGTTGGTCAATCAATTGAACAACAATAGTTCAATCGTTTGAAAAACAAAAAATACAAAAAATGAAAAAAGTGTTATTAAATTGATTTAACAGCGATCGTTTAGTTGTTTGAACAACAAAAATAAAAAAATGCAAAAAGTGGTGTTCAGTCGATTGAACAACAATCATTCAATCGTTTGAACAAAAAAAAAAAGAAAAAAAAAATTGAGTCTATTGAACAACAACCATTTAATCGTTTGAACAAAAAAAAAAATATGCAAAAAGTTGTTGTTATATTGATTGAACAACAATCATTCAATCATTTGAACAACAGTATAAACATAAAAATAAGTGTTGTTCAATTGATTGAACAACAATCATTCAATCGATTAAAAAATGACACACACACAAACATAAGTGTTATTCAATTGATTGAACAGCAATCGTTCAATCGATTGAACAACAACACACATATAAACATAAGTGTTCTTCAATTGATTCAACAACAATCATTCAATCGATTAAATAACACTTACCAAACACTTAAAACAAGAAAATTATCATATTTACATGGTGATGCCTTACTAAATTGCAATCAATAAAAAAGAACATATACATTATTTACAATTTAAAATCAAATTTTTATGAAAGAAAAGCTATCGGGTCATCACTCCTTGCAACTAAGATTTTCATGGAGGGGTCCTCGTATACTTGCTAGCAGAAAGACTCCTTGGTGAGTGGTTTGTGATAGAGACGCACCCGATGCCCATTCACCTTGAAAGAATGGCCAGACCCATCAATGGTAGTCAAAGTGAGAGTACCATTTTTATGTACTTCTTGAATTTCATAAGGGCCGAGCCATCTTGTTTGTAACTTGCCCGAAAAATCCTAGAATCTGGAGTCATAGAGGAGTGCCCAATCCCCTTTTTGAAACATCTTCTTTTTTATAAGGCTGTCGTGCCACTTTTCCCTTTGTTGCTGAATAATTGCAGTCCATTGCAGAGCAAACAATCGAGCCTTGTCTAGTTCATTGATTTGTTGAAGTCACTTGGTTTGGGTTTTTGTTAAATCGAGTCCCACTTCCTGAGCTATTCTTAGAGTCTTTATTTCAAATTCAATTGGAAAAATAGGTTCTTTGCCGAACATGAGTTGGTACAGAGAGTATCCATTAGTATTCCTCCAAATTGTGTGGCAGGCCCACAAGGCCTCTGGCAGTCTAGCAGCCCAATCTCACCGATGTGTTGAGACTGTGTTGGTCAGAATTTCTTCAATGACCTTATTGGTGATTTCAACCTGCCCTTTCACCTATGGGTGATACGGGGAAGTGATCCTGTGTGTAATGTGATGATTTCTGAAAGTGAGTGTAATCTTGTGCCCTACAAATTTCCCTCCCCAATCTGTTATCACTTCCCATGGCAAACCATACTGCACGAATAGCCCAAAGAGGAAGTTAATCACGACTTCCTTTGTAGTTCTTGGTAAATCTACCGTTTCCACCCATTTCATCAGATAATCTATGGCAACCGGTATGTAGGCTTTCTAATTTGATGGCGGATGGAATGGGCCAAAAAAGTCCAATGCCCATCGTTTGAAGGGTTCTATGACTAGTTGCACTGCAATGACATTTCATTAGATTGTCTAGGCCAGCCCATCCTTTAGCAGCTATCACAAGCCTAAGCATATTTCTTAGCATCTTTAAAAATAGTGGGCCAATAATAGCCCATCTATAGTACCCTATGCCCTATCCTTCGATCTGCGAAGTGTCCCCCACAAGGTTTGTCATGGCAAGTGTTCAGGATGTCATAAATATAATCCTCGTGAATGCATATGCATATACACACATCGGACCCTGTGTGAAAAATATATCCGCCAATCCAAGAGAATCGGGAGTTGTGCTGGATGATTTGTTTCCTTTCCCTTGCTTTCAAATGCCTCGGAAGCTTCCCCATTGCCAAATAATTTTCCACATTTGCGTACCATGGCATCTTGACTGCTACGGCAAACAAATTTTCATTTGGAAATTGGTTGTCTACTTCTAGTGGATCATTTACCTTTGGAACTCGAGATAGAAAATCAGCGACTCCGTTTTCCTTCCCTGGATGATCTTTGATAGTGATGTCAAACTCTAGCAACAGAAATAGCCAATGAGTCGCTCGACCATTTGTGATAGGTTTGTTATCTAAATACCGAATGGCAGAGTGATCAGTATACAGAAAAACTTGGTGGCCAGTTATATAATGTCTAAATTTGTTTATGGCATAAATAATAGCTAAGAATTCTTTTTCTGTTACTGTATAATTAAGCTCTGCAACAGTAAGATTTTTGCTAATATAATATATAACATAACGTTTTCTATCCTCCTCCTGGTCGAGGAAAATTCCTATCACTGCATCTGATGCATCCGTGGATATGTGAAAAGGAAGCTCCCAGTTTTGTCGACATAATACTGGTGTCATCGAGACTAGTTTCTTTAAACCTATAAAAGTTGTGTCACATTTTTCAGACCACCTGAAATCAACATTTCCAGTTAAAGCATATAAAGGGTGCAACAATTTGTAATTTTTTTTTTGATAAACATGTGATAATAGCCTGCATATCCCAGGAAGCTACGTACCTCTGTCTAAGTATAGGGTGTAGGTAGTAAAAGAATTACCTGTATTTTTGCTAGATCTACATGTATCCCTGCTACAGAAATGTAATGTCCCAAGATTACGCCTTCGGTCATCATCATGTGACACTTGACATTTCTTAAACATAACCTAGTAGAAATGAATTGTTCTAAAACCTTTTCTAATGTTTGCAGTGCTTGATCAAAGTCATCCCCCATATGGAGTAAAGTCATCCATATAAACTTCAATTCCTTCGTTTATCAGGTCGACAAAAATGTTGAGTATAGCTCTCTGGAATGTAGCTGGGGCATTACACAAGCCAAATGGTAACACTCTGTAAGCAAATGTACCCCAGGGACAGGTGAAGCTTGTTTTGTCTCAATCTTTAGGGGTGATTTGAATTTGATTATAGCTACTGAAGCCATCTAGAACAAAAAAGAATTTCTTCTATGTCAAAGTATCTAGGACTTGATCAATAAATGGAAGAGGGAAGTGATATTTATGCGTTGCTTTGTTCAATTCATAGTAACCCACACAAATATGCCACTTCCCATTTTTCTTGGGTACGACCACCAATGGAGAGACCCATTTTCTATCTGAAATAGGATAAATGAAATTCACATACATCAGCTTCTGTAACTCTTCTTTCACAATGTCCTTGAGATGCAAATTCAATCTCTGCTAAGGTTGCTGGATAGGACGAGCATCCTTTTCGGTATAGATGTGATGTGTACACAACTGTGGGTATATACCCTTCATGTTAGGATAATCCCAGGAAAAAGCCCCTTTATATTTTTGCAGGACCTGAATGATCTTTTACTACTAATCACTGTCCAAGCTATCATTAAAGTTTAAAACATTTCCTAGTTCAATTTCGACAAGCTTGCTGTTATGAACAATAGTCATCTGGATGTGCTGATCATCGGTATCCTTCAAGGGATCTTCCAAGGCTTCATTATCCAAAATTGCTTTTAACATTTGACACTTTACATTTCTCACATTAGTTGGTTGATTGATAAAGTTGTTGATAACATCATCTTCAGTCTGATCTTTGAATTCAAGTGCCTCTGCTACTGTGAGTGGTGAACAGATGCTTTCTTCCAGGTATGCTGGTGGTTGTTTACATATTTTTACAATGGGCAGACTTGGTTTGGTAGGGGGATATAAAACAATATTTTTTATAGCATCCCCCTTTGCAATAGTCATGTTTCCCTCTCCGCAGCCTATGTAAGCTTCACCTATCACCAGCCAAGCTTGGCCCAGAATCATAGGGTGCCCATCCAATTGACTCTTTGGATTTATAACAACAAAATCTACTGGATACTCCCACGAATCAACAGAAATTGTAATATCCTGTAAATTTCCTTTTGGACTTACCACCGAACTGTCAGCAAGTTCTAGTAAGGTGGTGGTTGGTTCCAAGGCTGTAATACCAAGTGCTTGACAAGTTTTTGCTATTAAAAGTTAATAGCTGCACCTAGATCTACTAGCATATTGGGAAAAGAGTGGTTATATATTTGAACTGTCACTATGGGATTCCTAGGATCTTCATACTTCACCAAAGTTTCCCCTCCCAAGAGTAAATCAAATAAGGTTTCTACTACATGAATGGTGGGTGAAGTTCTGGATTTCCTCATATGCTTCTTTACACATAGCTCTTTAATTGTTTTAGCATAGATGGGAATGTCTTGGATGGCCTGGAGGAGAGGAATTTTTATACAAAGATTTTTTAGTTCCCCTACAAGATCAAAATCTAGGTAAACAATCGGCTTAGGTATCATTAACCTTTCGGGGAACAGGGGAGAAGTGACTATGAGTTCCTCAGGATCTTTATGTTGATTTGTCTCTTCTCCTTGTTTTATTTCAGTATCAATTACAGGTGGTGGTATATGTACAGGTGGTGTTTCGATCTCAATTGATGGTTGGTCCCTGTTTTCCTCAGGGGTGATGATACATCCTGACCTCAATCTTAGTTCATTACATTCTTTTTGTTCAATCTCATAGTCTAAGCTTTCGACAATTTGCACCAGCTGAACTGGTCTGTTATTGGGATTCAGATTCGGTTGAGCTAGCAATTGAGGGCATAGAAGAGGCTGAGGATTTTGTTGTAATGGATAAGGAGTTGATAATGCAAGTTGAGGTTGAGGACATGTCCCCATAGGAGTATTGGATATTCCCAAATGTCGCTGCCAATTTGTAGACCACTTCAGATTGTGAGAAGTGGAGGCAGCCCATTGGGATGGATAGGGATTACCTTACCAAACAAGTGCAAAAGGAGAATTTGGCCAGCCATTATCCAGAAAGGATTGAGTTGGCCACGGTGTCATAGGGAATGGTTGGGATTGCAAATTCGAGTAAGGTGATTGGCCTTGCCATCCCGCTCTAGGGTTATGTTGCTGATTAAACTGTGAAGAAGGAAAGAACTGGGATGCTTCTTGTCACATACCTGTAGGTTTGGCCTGCATTGTCGATGCCGGTTCATTAGATATACTGGCTCTATCTCTCCTTCTGCTTCCTTGAATATTGCTTTCAGCCCCAATAGTGATGTACATCGTTTATTGGCATGATCCTTGGTGCAAATAGCGCATGTCTGAACCATGTCTAATGGACACTCCCATTGGATGTCCTTCTTCCAACAGTGTGGGCAGAAAACAGCCAAGTTTTGTTCTACTAAGGCTTGTTTCTATTTATCTTGTAGGACGTATAGCTACATTGTGAGGGTGGCCAAGATGTTTGTCTTGAAATCTTCCAGAAGGTTACCGATTTCCATTTGTGTTACACCTCCACTATGTGGTTTACCTCCCCTTCTCATGGGATCTTGACTTCTTGCTCTTGTGCGTGTGCTTCCTCGTGAACACCTGATACACAAGCGAACGATTTAATCATAATCTTCTTGAGAAATATCCCCTTTCCCCATTAAGTTTAGAGTTTCTATCCATTCTTCTTTCATTCCTTTAATTAAGATAGCTCTTAGGACTTCTTTTGGTAAGGTGGTGTGTGGAGATCTCTACAAATTATAATGAAACCATTCAAGGTATTGTTCTAGAGTTTCATTATCCTTTGCAACCATCTTAAAGATTTCATCTTTTAGCTCCCTAGCTTGCAAAATTCCTAGTATCTTGTGAGGAAGGAAGCCTTCATATCACCCCAAGAATTAATAGTACTTAAACCCAGACCCATGAACCATATTAAAGCTACTCCTTTAAGAGTAGAAGGGAACAATTTTAGCTTTTAAGGGTGAGTGGTGTAATCATACCCTCTGTAGATGACATCAAATTTAAACAAGAACGCATCAAGATCCTCTTTAATCATCCCATGAAAAGTTGGGATGCTCTGCAGAGGAATAGCCTTCATGGGGGCATTTGCCACTTGGTCGACTATGGGGTATTCCAATGTCAACGTTTGACCTTGAGGTGGTTGATTTTCCATTTGGTAAAAGATGTGCCAATATCCTTCATGGATTTCAGGGGATTATTTTTGCGTAAGCGAAGAATTAACAATCTGAGTTGGCTTTGCAACAATGCCTAGATATGGGATCATAGGAGATCCTTCTTCTAACAACTGAGGTCCTGCCTTAGAAGTTCCACTGGTTTCTCCCTCTCCCTCTCCTTCTCTTAAGTTACATGACCTTCCCTCTTGTAGAGGATCAGAATGTAAATTTGTTGTAACCTGAAGACTTTATTTGGATCCTCCAATTTGGCATTGAATCTAAGCGTAAGCTGTAGATGATGAGCCTACTACCTAAGGGATTATAGTAGGACTTTTTCCAGATACAGTCGAGAATCCTACTGAGGCTTGAGACTCTTATTTTCTTACAATTTGGTCTATAAAGGTTGTTCCCCCAAGGTTCACCAATCCCTTTGGTTTTGTGGATTTAGGTGGGGGGTTCTGATATTTTTCTATCTTTTTGTTCCTAGTCATTCATAAAACCCTATTCATATTTTACCTCTAAGATTTTGCTGAAAAGCGCATTGATAACAAAGCACTTTACTTGCTAGGTACGTAGGTTCTTACCTCCCGTTTTTAAAACCTAATTCTTTTACAACAAGATAAAAAGTAAATCACTTTGAAACACTCTCCCTGGCAACGGTTCCAAAACGTTGGTGCACTAAGCACTACAACAAAACAGGCAACTTGCGCCAGATTTAGCACCAGATTCTAGTGCATTTTTTTCTCAATTGGGATGAGCAACCTGGCGCTAAATCTAGCTCTATTGTACAATTTTTAAAGCGTCCTTTTTTGCACCAAATTTTGCATCTTTTCTACGCCAAATTTTCCATCATTTTCTGCATCATATTTTGCACCAAGATTTTCATTTGGTTTTACAACAGGTTTTGCTTCTAGTTTTGTGCCTTTTTTTGCATCTATTTTTCCATCATTTTTTGCTTCCTCTTTTGTGGAATTCTTTGCTTCTATTTTTGTGTCATAATTTGCATCGATTTTTACACCATCTTTGACATCTTATTTAGCGTCTTTTTTTACATCCAATTTGTGCCAATTTTTGCATCTGGTCTTATGCCATCTTTTGCTTCTAATTTTGTACTTATTTTTACATCTATTTTTGTGCCAATTTTTCTGCCTTTTTTTACACCATCTTTTCCATCCAATTTTGCACCATATGTTGAATCTGATTTAGTGCCAAATTTTGCATGCATTTTTGCACCATTTTTTGCATCCACTTTTGCATTTTATTTATCTCCCTTTTTTGCATCCTATTTTGCACCATATTTTGCATTTAATTTTGCATCATTTGTTGCATCCAATTTAGCATCATTTTTAACACCATTTCTTGCATCCAATTTTTCATCCTTTTGAGCATCTAAATTTGCATCCTATGTTGAACCATATATTGCATCCACCTTTGCATCCCATTTTGTGTCTATTGTTACGTTCACTTTTGAGCCATTTTTTCGTCTACTTTTGCATTTGTTTTTGCACCAAGTTTTGAATGATTTGTTGCATCATTTTACATCCAATGTTGCATATCAATTTGCATCCAAAATTGAGCCATTTTTATGCCCATTTTTGCACCATTTTTTCTTCTTTTGTGTCCAATTTTGCACCATTTTTTATGTCCAAATTTGCATCCTTTTTGGTATCTAGTTTTTCATCCTTTTTGGCTTCCAAATTTGCATCCTTTTTTCTGCCACATTTTGTGTCCACATTTGCATCTCATTTTGCACCTAGATTTTAGTTGGAATTTTCATCTAGTTATGCATCATCTTTGACATCCTTGGTTTCACCATTTTTTAGTCCCATTTTGCATCTTGTTTTGTGTCTTTTCTTACATCCTTTTTGCATCCTAATTTTACACCATTCTTTGCATCCTCATTTTGGTGTCCATTTTTGCATCCTTGTTTGCACCCAATTCGGTATCCTTTCATATGCCCTATTTTGTTCCCTTCTTTGAGTCTAGTGTTGCACCCTTTTTTAATTTTACTTTAAAAACCTTTTTGTGTCATTGTTTGCATATTGTTTTGATGGCTAGTTTAACATCCAATTCTACTCCCAATTTTTCATCCATGGTTAAATCCACTTTTGGCTTCTTGTTTAGAGTTTTACTTTTATTTCCATTTATGACCACCTCTATGGGTTCATTTTACTAAGTTCATTTACATAGTGAAATATATTAAATTTTCTAAATATCATTTTGCTGTAGGATTTAATGCATGGTTAGATGAAAACAAAACCCTCTCAGTTTATCTCAGAAACCTAGGACAAACCAATTAAGAGAAAGGTTGTTCTAAGGCTTAGGATTCTTAGTAGATCAAGATGTAGAGTATAGATTAAGAAAAAGAGAATGAATTCTTGTGAGTCCTCGCATGCAGGTCTTCTTGGAGTTTTTCGTATAGCCAAGAAGCGCTCCTAGCTAGCTCCAAAGCTTGGTCCTACACATAAGAGAGAGAATAAAGCAACCTTCACAACATAATATCTTAATAATCAAAACTATAAAAAACATATAAATATTATTGAATAAATAAATATAAACCAAAAACCCATGCATACATTAGTTAAATAGAAGAAGTAAAGAATGAATAGAAACATATGGAAGGAAGAACAATTGATCTATATGAATAAAGGAGTTGGAGGAAAGTTACAACAATCAGATATAGTTGCAACATCACCTCCCCCAACTCATAGCTCCAAAACTCTCCCTCTCAAGACAGATCTCAAGAGCATGACAATACAAAATTCCCATCATTTTTTCAATGGCCAAGCCTCTAATATATAGGAAAGTGGAGGCTATGAAGATTTCCAAAATTCCTCATTAGTTCAATTTGGGAAAAATCTTTTGGGTGAATAATGTTTCCTCATATAAAAAAGGAATTTTCCACTTTTTAGATGCTTTTGTGCTTAGGAAAAAGCTTCCCCATGCTTTATGGCTCTTTCCCACTTTTGTATGCTTTTATTTTTTAGGAAAAAGCTAAAGATGAGGATAAAGAGATTACATTCCACCATATGTTTCCGAAAGTGACCAAGAATGTCAAATTCAAATTCTAGTTTGCTTATGTTTTAGTTTTTTTTAAAATATATATTTAGTTTTAGTATTTTTTTTTTCTAGAAAAATATATTTAGTTTTTGGTATATTTTTCTATAAGAAAAATTATATTTTGTTTTTATAAAAATGGATTTTAAACATTCCATTCATGCTAAATTTGTGATTTTATGATAGGAGTTTAAATTATATATAGTAAAGTAACTTAATGTCATGTGTCGTGTTGCTGAGATGGGTGTTATACATCTCTTTCTTGCTAAGTTATAGAATGTGCTTGGGTTTTCTTAATGCAATAAAACTAATTATGTTCTTCATGATATCTTGAAATGTTCATCTTGAACCAGGCTAATAAAAAAATAAAGTTAAAATAGGTTTTCCTTTGTCCTTTATAGATCTTTGTCCCCATTAATCTTGGTCTTAATAGATTAATTGTCTTGTGGTGGCCTTGAGTGGTCACTTCCATTAGTTGCATGCTTTGTAGTTTTCAGTTAGTGACATTTTTTAGGCTTGATAATATGTTATTTAATTTATCAAAATGTGTTATTGTCCATATTATTGTTAAATATTAATATTAAATATGCTGATTTTTAAGCATGTTTTAGCAAAACTTTCCCAAAATGTTTATAGATTGTATTTTATAATGCAATGATTCTTTGCTTGATGAAATTGTTTTGGATATTTTTTTTAATGATTCATTGATTGATGAAATTGTTATGGATATTTTTTTTAGTATATTAAATTGTATGTGATAAAGTCAAAAATCACCTCTTTTTTAGATTTTCATTGATCAATTTCCCTTAAGGCCATCAAGTTCACCATTTGGTCCCAGGTTAAGGAAATATAGGAGTCATGAGGTGGAATTGTCCAAGCACTTAAATCTTGAGACATGTTTCTTTTTAGTCACTTTATACTTTCTTTCTATGTAAATTTTTTATGAAAATAGTCTTGGAACATGAGGGGCGTCAATAGTAAGCGAAAACAAACTCCTAAAAGAAAAATGGTATGCAAAGCACCCATAAATAATGTTGATATAAGAAGCAAAAATATTAAGTGAGGTTCAACCTCATATAATTAGAAAATGGGGGAGGAATTTCCAAGTAGTAGTGATTGATGCTTAGAGATACTTGGGTGGAATGGTTATTATTTGAAATGATTAAGACATCAAGGTTACCAATATGTTTACCTCTTTTCGCATTATGACAATACAATTTTAGTTAATTGACATTGAGGACTACTACCATGTATCCAATGTCTATGACTCCAATATCGCAAATGGAAAACCTCTATTTCTCAATTCTATTTCTAGCACAAGTAATTTATACTCCCCATCTCCATGGATTGTTGGGAGTGACTTCAATATTATAAGTGTCTCGAGGAAAAGAAAGAATGAATCGAAATGTTTAACAAGATACTTTGTAAGCTATACCATTAAAGCCACAAAGTAGTCTCCATTAAAGTTGTCAAGAAATGAGTCTCCAACCCACACATGTGGATCAATGAGATGTAATACATGTGTGTGTGGTTACGAACTCAATACACCTCTATAATAACTCCAAAAACTTATGTATTTCACTCTGTCACATAAATTGACAGTAGTGTGACATAAGTAAACCAAGAGTAGACATGAAAGCCTTAGGAAACAAACATTCCTTAGATCCTCAATTAGGTGCTTAAATGATGAAGTGAAAATGCAAGGAGAAAAGAAGAATTCATGATTTAACCATCACATACATGTGATCAAGTGTGACTAGGAGTGTATATATTCATATATTTTCCAAAGAGGGAGTGAATACATGAGTTACCATTTATTGGCCCTTATTTTTCTTTCTTTTTCATTTTCTTATATATAGGACTTAGGGAATAAGGTTTTCATAAGTTTGGCACAACTCATAGATATAAGATTTACATGAATTTTCACTTCAACCTTAGAGTTTAGACTTAGATAAATCAATATAGTGTATGTTTAATGATTTTGGCTTTCACTTTTTTATTGTATTTCATCACAAATACAAAAGGGGAAATATTTTGCCACAAATCTATGAATGCTTAATCATAAAGTCGTCAAGTGATGAAAACAAATTAATGATGTTATTCTCTACGAAAATGATGGGTATTCTTGAGAAAATCTTATGCTTGTGGATGTTTCCTCCCTGGTTGAGAGGGAGTGAGGGTAGACACCATGTTATCCATGTGTCATGTACTATGGCTAGGATTAACAATCGTAAGCCTAGTAAAGGCACTAGTAGGGATAATGGTGGATTGGATAAACATCTGGGACCAATATTCTTTGAGAATTTGGACATTGACTAGGACTAATCGCCATAAGTCAAGTACATTAATCCAAGATAAGAATAGTCATGAGGATTGACATTTTCTGGTGTCAAATATTATGATAGTGGATTAGGAAATGATCATGTGAGGACATACCTGGTAAACATCTTGGTGGGGTAAGTGCCTTGAAAGGCAGTGGTGTCCAAATTTATGCCTCCCAACATTGTGCTCTGATCTAATGGAGAGATAAACTTGTTAGTCAAGGCCTTACTGTTTTGAAAATTTTGGCTATGATGATGTAAATCATCATTGATGCTTATCAATCTAGATCCCTTCTTATATGAATATTTCAACTTGAGAGTACTTTTTTGTCTCACTATGAGTACCTCGCTAGTTTAGAGGGAGGGTCATCATCTTCATTATTGCCATCATCACCACCATCAATGTGATCATTATTGTCATCATTTCATTATCATCATAATCACCATTCATGTCTTCTTCATGATCATCATCATCATCATGATTTTGTATATTGTCGTCAATTGTTCATAATTATAGGTATCATAAGAAATATCACCAACCTTAGGACACATGATATATGAAAGAAAAATAACCACTTTATTTTTTAGAAATGATTGATGATCATCAACATCACTACCATTATCATCGTCATTATAATTGTCATCATCCCCATCATCATAACTAATATAAGTTTTATCATAATTTTTGTCATCTTCATCATGAACATCATAATCATCATTCATGCCATTATTGTTCTTGATTATGACCAAGATGAAAATAATGATAATGATGATCAGATGATGATGACTTGGAAGATGACGCCAAAGATAATTATTATGATTTTTACCATGATAACATTTAAAAATTGGGAGGAATGGCCAAGGTCATTAGCATCATCATCATTGTCATTGTAACTCCCATCGTCTTTATCATCATTGTCATTATCATAACAATCGCAATTCATGTCATCGTCATCATCTTCATTATCATCATCGTTATAATTATTGACATTGTCATCAGTTGTTCATAATTTTCAATGTCATAAGAAATATAATCAATGCAAAAGATATGATGTGTGTTGGAAAATGGATGCAAAAGTAAACAAAAAAATGGGGGTAAAAATAGACGTAAATTTGGATGAAGAGTGGACACAACATAAGTAGATGCAGAACAAGACAGAAAAATTGAACAAAAGTGGATGAAAAAGTAGATGCAATAGTTCATACAAACTTGAACACAAAATAGGACTCAAACATGGATGAAAAAGTGGAAGAAAACATGGGCACAATAGTAGGCATAAAACTTAGCATGAATTGTGGTGAAACAAATGTGGATACTCTAATGAATGTAAAAAAAAGGGACACAAACTTGAATGCAAAAAGGAGGAAAACTTGGATGAAAAAAGGGATGTAAACATGGGCAAAACATGGGTGCAATAGTGAACATAAAATTAGTTGCAAAACTAGACAAATAAAAAGTGGATGTAAAAGTAAATTCGAAATGGGATGCAAAAAACATAAACAATATTTGATGCAAACTTGGACACAAAAGAGGATGCAAATATGGATGCAATAGTGGAAGAAAATGTGGGTTGCAATGATAGGCATAAGATATGGCACAAATAATAGCACAAAAAAGGTGGATGTAATAATAGACATAAGATATGGCACAAATAATAGCACAAAAAAGGTGGATGTAATAATAGACACAAAAAAATATGCAAACTTAGATGCAAGACAAGATGCTATAAGGGATGTAAAAGTGGATGCAAACACGGGTGCAACATGAGAAACAAAATTGGATGCAAAATATGGATGAAATGGAAGTACATGCAAAAGAAGATACAAAATGAGATGCAAAACCCAACACAAAAGTGGATGCAAAAATAGATGAAATATTTTATGCAAAAGAGGATGTGAAGATGGATGCAAAATTGGAAGCAAACGTGGGTACAATAGTATGTGCAAAACATGGAACAAATTTTGTCACAACAAAAGTAGATGTAATGATAGATGCAAAAAAAGAAGCAAATGAAGATGAAAAATAGGATGCAAAAAGGGATGTAAAAGTGGGTGTAAACATGGGTGCAACAATGGATGTAAAATAGCTTTTGCAACTTATTTGAAAGAGCAATTTTGTCCCAACAATTAGACTTGTAGCATAAAGAACATGGTTAATACATATGATTCGACCAAAAACTAGTTACTACCAAAATTCAACCAAAAAAATTATTACTGCATAAAAATAGAATTAAAAACAAAAAAAATAAAAACAAAAATTTCCCAAATTAAAAATAAATAAATGATAAACTTTTTTTTACCAAAATTTAGTGATTTTTTAGTGCTAATACTAACATCACCATTACAACAAGATATTTTTGTAGTGCTAATACTGCCATTACAACAAGATATAAGAGGGATATAATGCAAAAAGTTTAATAATAATATGTATGTAGAAGATGGTCTTCAGACTGGTGAATTCATGATAATCAATGGGACTACAGTCAAAATAATTGGATGTTATTTACTTTTTTACATAGATTGTCAAAATAATTGCATAAATCGATTTTTTTTAACCAAAATTTAACAAAAACTTTGCTAGTGCTAACATTAGAACCACCATTACAACAAGGTATCTTTCTAGTGTTGACAACACCATTATAGTAAGATACCTCAAGAGAGACAGAAAATTTTAAAAGTATGATAGTAATATGTATCTAGAAGATGGTAGTGAAACTAGTAATTGTTTATTCTCATTATCATAATCATTGTCATCATCATCACCATCATCCTTGTCATCGTTATTGCCATCATTACATTATCATCATAATCACCATTCATGCCATCATCATCAGCTCCATCATCGTCATCATTATGGACATTGTTTGCAATTGTTTATAATTATAGACGTTGTAAGAAATATCATCAACCCAAAAAAATGTGATCAGTGCTAGAAAAGGGTTGTTTAGGACACATTGATATACGTAAGAGAAATAACAACTCTATTTTTGAGAGATGATCGATGATCATCATCATCACCACCATTGTCATCGTCATTGTCATTTTTATCATCCCCATCATCATCATTAATGTAATTTCTATCAACATTGTTGTAATCATCATCATCATTCATGCCATTATTGTTTTTGATGATGACCTAGATGAAAATGATGATGATGACACAAAAGATAATGCTTATGATTATGACAATGACAACATCTAAAATTGGGAAGATTCGCCAAGGTCATTAGCGTCGTCATCATCATAATCATTGCCATCATCATCATTAATGTCATTGTAACCACTATCGTCTTTATCATCATAATCACAATTCATGTCATCGCCATCATCTTCATTTTCATCATTGTCAATATTATTGACATTGTCATCAATTGTTTATAATTGTCAATGCCATAAGGAATATCATCAATGCAGAAAATATGATGAGTGTTGGAAAAGGGATGCAAAAGCGAACATAGAAATGGGGGCAACAATAGAAGTAAAATTGGATGAAAAGTGGATACAACATAAGTAGATGCACAACAACATGAAAAACCTAACACAAAAGTGGATACAAAAGTAGATGCAGTTGTCAATGCAAACTTGGATGCAAACATGAAGGCAAAAGTGGAAGCAAACATGGGTCCAATGGTAGGTGTAAAACTTGGCATAAACTGTGGTGAAACAAATGTGGATGCAACAACAGACACAAAAGTAGATGCAAAAATGGATGAAACAAAAGTGGATACAATAGGGGATGCAAAAACATACACAATATCTGATGCAAACTTGAACACAAAAGAGGATGCAAATGTGGATGCAAACGTGGAAGCAAATGTGGTTGCCATGGCAGGCGCAAGATATGGTGCAACAAAAGTGGATGTAACAATAGACAAAAAATATGCAAAATAAGATGCAAAAATGGACGTAAAAGTGGAAGCAAACATTGATGCAACAGGCAAAACGAAATTGGATGAAAAAAATGGATACAATGGAAGTAGATGCAAAATTAGATACAAAACGAGATGCAAAACCCAATGCATAAACCTGACAGAAAAGTGGATGCAAAAATAGATGCAATATTTGATGCAAAATAGGATGTGAACATGGATGCAAAATTGGAAGCAAACGTGGATACAATAGTGAGTGCAAAACATGGTGCAAATTATGGCATAACAAAAGTGGATGTAATGATAGATGAAAAAAAAGAATCAAAGTATGATGCAAATGAAGATGTAAAAAGGGATGCAAAAAGTGAAATTTAAAATGGGTGTAACAGTGGATGCAAAATTGTATGCAAAAGTGGATGCAATAGAAGTCGATCCAAAAGTAGATGCAAAACGAGACACAAAACCCGATGCAAATCCTGGTCCAAAATTGGATACAAAAAGGGATGCAAAAATAGATGTAGTAGTTGATGAAAACCTAGATGTAAATGCGGATGCAAACGTGGATGCATAATTATAATCAAAAGTGGGTGCAAAAGGAGGTGCCAAACTAGGCGCCAATTGTGGCACAAAAATATTAGATGCAATAGTGGGTACAATAATAGATGCAAAAGAGGATGTAAATATGGATGCCAAACAAGATGGAAAAGTGGATGCAACAAAAGTAGATGCAAAATTATATGCAAAACTAGACACAAAACTTGATGTAAAACGTGGCGCAAAAGTGATGCACAAATGGATGAAAAAATGGATGCAAAAAATGATTTAAAAAGGGATGCAAAAGTCGATGCAAAAGTTGATGCAAGTGTAGGTGCAAAAAGTGGATGCAAATGAGGATGCAAAAGTATGTCAAACAAAAATAGATGCCAAAATTGATGCAAAACCTGGAACAAAACCTGGTGCAAAGGATGACACAAAACTTGGTATAAAATTTGGTGCAAAACGTGGTGCAGAACCTATTGCAATACCTGGTGCTAAACTTGGTGTAAGATTTGGTGCAAAACTTGACGCAAATTTTGTGTCACGTTTTGCACCATATTTGATAAATGGATGCAAATAACACCAAAAATGGGCTCTAGATGCAAAAAAAGAAGTAAAAAGGGACGCTAATCGCTGGTTTTGTTGTAGTGAAGATATCTTTTTACAGGCAATCTTAATTCCTACATTAATTTTCAACCCAAAGCAATTCTTTTTATTTCAAGAGTGTCAACACTATATATGCAATGAATTCAAAGGTTAGCTAATAATAAATTGCTATAATTGCTAATGACGATCTCTTCAAACTTATTCCAAACAATTTCAAAAGAAGTAACTATGAAAGAAATTCACAACACACTTTGCAATTCTACTTAACCAATTCTAAGATTTGATGAATCTGAATACAACTATAAAAATCACACTTGGCAATCTTGAATGGAATTGAAACTAACTCACTCAAGCATTAAAGGGAACTGTGACAATTGAACAACAAATGATAATTGAATAGCAAAATCCTAATTGAACAACAATTGATAATTGAACAACAAATGATAATAGAACAACAAATGACATATGAACAACAAATAACTATATGAGCATATTACGGAAAGCGATCTATTCTATCTCTGAAATTTATGGTAACATTACCTGGAATGAATAAGCGATCTAATGTTGGAACTAACATAACCAATTCAATCAAAAGCATTACTCATATATAGAATACGGCTAAATATGAATCTCAAATGAACAACAAATGTAAATCGGAATCGACAATCCTCAGGGTAATCAAAATGATATTAACTTAACATTAACAAACAGTAAAGAATAAATAGAAAAGAGTATAGCATAGATGAAGCAGTACATCTTCTCTTGACTGGGCCCACAGTCGCTAGAAGTCTCCGCTATGAGATACTCAGAACATAATTATGAATTAAACACATTCTTCTTCATTAAAATAAGTAACAGAGTTACATATTCACCAAGATAACAATATTATATGTCCAAAAGAATAATTATAAACTCTGA
Organism: Pinus tabuliformis; assembly: GCA_031772625.1. Taxonomy (NCBI): domain Eukaryota; kingdom Viridiplantae; phylum Streptophyta; class Pinopsida; order Pinales; family Pinaceae; genus Pinus; species Pinus tabuliformis. The sequence continues at coordinate 660,099,751 of CM062817.1, forward strand.
ATTTCTGAACTAGTCATGTAGTTTGCCTTTTGGCCTTATATATAACATTTAGAAAAGTGAATCCTCAAGATCAGGGTATCCTGATGATTTCACAATACTCGATCTGATTCTGTCATAAAATAGCATCAGTCTACCCGGTATTTTGTTGTCCTGCTTTTCCTCTGATGCCGTCTTTTTATTTTATGAGATGTTGTTGTTTTTTCGATTGAATATCCATCATCCATTTCACATCTTCTGCACATAAAGATAGTAAAAATTAGTTTTTCCTGCTTAGATTCGTCTAATTTGTTACTGATTAATTTTACCCAACTTTAGTTGTTATTTCCTCTACTGTTATCCATAAAAAAAGATAATCGTGTGAGGATGAGTGCTAAATAAAGCTATTTACAAGGAGAAAACATACCTTTTTCTTGACCCAACAGATAGTTGGAGCTTAGTTGAGATATTTTGTAACTGTTCTTCAAAGCTCCCCTCTCGTTATAAATAGAGGGAAGAAACATTTAAACAAGGTTCAGAATTTTTGGAAAGAACTCCTAGAAAGGGCCTTTTCCTATTTTCGTGAAGACAATGTTATGAATCTCGATATATATATGTTTCTTAGAATATTAATAGGATATTTCTAGTGATTCCAACTTATAGGATTGTAGTATGTTCATCTCCCTTTGTGTTTTCATATATGTTAAATATTCTTCTCGGATTTCATGTCACGTAGCTGCTAGACATATTTCTCATTAGATGCAGATTCATTTTGATCAAGTTATTGATGGATAATGCCTGTATTGATGTGGAAATTAAGTCTTTAAAAAGCGCTCCATTTATATTAACACTCCATAAACATTTCCTTACTCTTGTTTCTCTCTAAATCTAGATACAAAGAATTCTTAATGCTTAAGCTTTGTATTATGGATTTCCCCTCTATTGTCTTCTACCATTAAATATGGCTTAACAGCTGATTTTCTGCAAGATCTCAATCTAATTTAGCCACCGCTAATCGAGGATCATTTACGTTGTCTTCCTACATGTGTGTGTTTTGGTTAATAAATTTTATTTTATGAATGGTTATGAATCAATCCTATTTGAATTACTTGTGAAAAACTATGGTGCTACAAGTCCTTAAGACTAATTTGACAACACTAATTAAGATGTCCTAGGAATTGGTATCCAATCAACCCATAGGTTGTCTCTATGAGTGACAACAATATCTACGATCTTCCCTTCTCTACCACAAAGTCCCTCAGGAAATCCGGTCACCCCCTTCCATGTAGTCACACACCTTCTAAGTTCCCCGGCATCCCGTATCCTGGGTGATCCATCCCTTGGCAAGGTTTGCTCGCATCAGAAGATACAAAACCAAGGTATATACCTACCTCAAAGCCATCATACTGATCATAGCCGCTCATGGAAATGAATGGACATTATTGGGTACCAATGACCCACAATGGCCCTAATCCTGAAGTGCTTTACCACCATACTGCTACATGTTGCAATTTCTTTCACTACTGCTCTTAATTCTCGCAATTGATTTCAACCACCCAACCCAGCATTTTCACGCTTCATGTACCAAGCACATAATTTCCATTAGATTACAATAAATTGAAATGAATTCAAATCATACCTCACTAGTAGCGCATTAATAAGGTACAATTGCAATCCTGTTTACTTCATGTCACAACAAGTCAAACTAGCATCTTTGACAAAATCATCATGTATAAATATATCACATCAAGTTAGCTCTAAACAAAACCATCATAGATAAAAATCATAAATCACATGTAACCATCATAGACCAAAATCATAATTCACACGCATAATAAAACTGAAATAAAATATTGGTACTTATCCTTTAATGAATCCTTAACTTCTACCTTTATCTTTATTCAATATGCACTCCGCATCAATTTCCACACCCGACAAACACCCAGTGCCTTCTCCTCAACCATGTGCAGATAGACGTGGTGTGCATACAACCAGACATTACATACAACACCATTAAATACATGCATGTACACCTGACATACCACACATAAACTCTGGATGAACCCTTAGCTTCTATCTTTATCTTTATTCAATATGCACTCTGGATCGATTTCCACACCCGAAAAACACCCAGTGCCTTCTCCTCAACCATGTGCAGATAGACATAGTGTGCATCACACACATACAACCACACGTGACATACAACACCATTCAATACATGCACCTACACTTGACATACAACAAATACACCTACATCCAATGTACAAGAAAACATAATACATACACCTACATCCAATGTACATCACAATACAATACAAACACCTACCCCCTATGTACAACACAATAAATATACGTAAATATAGTAAAAGACAAAGAATACACATGTCATGATACCATGACTACACCATGCACATAGATAATATTGTATGTACACAACACAACATCTATGACATGCACATAATACTGCATGTACACCAATACATCACATGTACATGGCATCATGTGTACAACATGTACACAATGCCACATGTAAATTGTACCACCTGGCTAACATGTACACAATGCTAGTGGTGAGCACCAGTATTGCAGCAATAATGCTGCAACTCTTGGGCTGCCTACTTTACTCTTATCGACCTGGTAGTTCATAACAAACTTGGAAGCGTCGGTGCTGTATACACAAGTACTAGTTCTCACTATAGGTTGTCACTTGGTCAGCCGACGCAAGATCGCTAGGAGATCAAGCCAACTTCTATGGATTCCAGAAGAAGCTCTATATGTGATGAAAGGAAAGAAAGATTACTCTACAGATGCTATTCTAACTGCAGAAGGGAGAAACATTGAAATGTAAAGCAAACCTAGTAAACCCTAATTAACCAACTAATTCTACTTTTACAGAAAGCACTATCAAAACCATGAAAGGAATTCCATTACCTACTCAAGGAGGTAAATAACATCTAACTATGCTATTTCTGGAAGTAAATACACAAAAAACATATTTTTTTATTTTTATGTATTTTTATGTGAATTTGACATGCATGTAATTTATTGTGTGTGAGTGTGGCAATGAATAGGTGGCATTGAAAGGTGGTTTTGGGACTTGAGAGGATGTAGGATGGTGTGGATGGGTCCTAGGAGGTCTCAGGTGGCCTTCTGGAGGCTTTTCTCACACTCGGCCTTCAAAAGAAAGCCTACGAGAAAATCTACAAGAGGACACGCGAAATCTATAGGAGGAAAACAAGGAAACTACAGGAGGCCTACAAGAGGAGGCCGAGAGAATTTTTCATTGTTTTCAGGGGTGAGAGTGGGTGAAAAATGTGGATGAAGGTTGGAATGAGGTGTTAGGGTGCCTAAGGTCCACCATGAATCACCGGGAGAGAGAAAGATTATTGGGTTTGCTGAAGGAGAGAGGAAGAAGTTCTATGGAAAAATGCAGAAACTAGGGCAGAATTAAGGTGAGATTTGGGATACCTGTAGGGCATGGATCAGATAGAGGGTGTGATTGCTGATAATCTAACCTACTACTGGAAGAGATCTGCTGCATAGAAACTAACAGTCATCCAAAGAAATCAAGCGACAAGTGAAATGAATGCATTTAGGAAAAACAGAGTTTTGCATAAAAATGGTCTGAACTATGATCTATGAAAGGAAATGCTGAGAAATGTTGTAGGAAAGGAAAGCATGAAAGAAGAATATTGAAAATCAGGAAGTGAGCATGATAAAGAAGATCTAAAGCAGAGCAAAGTTGGACTATTAACCTACTAAAAAGTTGCGAACACTAGAAGTTCTATGAAGGAGGAAAATCTGTGTTTTTGGGGCAGCAAGAGAGTCTTTGCCTCAAATTATGGTCCCAGAGGGAGGAAGAGAGGCCAAGGCACTATTTCTATCCTTTTGAATCTTTGCTGGTCATTGCTTAACCTACTACAGAAAGCACAAATGGAAGCAAACTACTAAATCATCAAAAGCAACCTATTCTTAACCATAAGAGAAACACATCTAATAGCAAACTAATCTACAAACTGAAACAAAGCATACAAATACAAGTAAAGAGGAGCTTGGTTGCTTGGATTGGTCCCTAACCCAAGAGCTTCAGCCCTCTGAGGTAACTCAGTGCTATCTCAAAAAGGATTCCATCTTTATTTTCAAAACAATAGCAAGATTACATGAAACTGTCAGAAAATAATAAGCTCGAAATTTGAGCAGAGTTTGCATAAGCAAAATCTCACCCTAGTGAGGCCCTAGGACTCTCTACTTATACAAATGGAGCTACCAATAGCTTCCTTAAAATCAGGGAGGCTTGGCTCCCAAAACTCGAGATAATCATCAGTCATCCTCCACTTGCTCGACTGCTTTCTAGTGTATGATTCGGTTGCTTGTACTTCAAGCTGAATGAAGGGGAATTCGAAGTGAGGAGTAATAAATGAGGGGAATTCCCTCCTATAAGTCCTCTCCTACGTCCACTTCGAGTTACTGTTACCATTTTTCCACTGGATCCTTGACTTTCACCTCAAAATACAACAATAATCTGCATTAAATACATGTTAGACCACATGGCATAATAACTAACTCAACTCACTCTATAAGCATAAATATAATCAGAAAATCATGTAATAAGCTAAGAGAATGGTTGATTTGACTAGGTTAGGAGGTAAAATGAGCCCATATAATTACCCATTTATGAGGCTCATCAGCGAGACATACACAACACCACATGCATGGAATTTACACGAAAACATGTACACAGTACCATATGCACAACATGTACGCATCACCACCGCACACAACACCATATGTACAACATGTACACTATTAGCCCCTACAATGTCCTAGGCTAAGGAGGAGATCAAAAGAGGTAACTTCAAACCACTTGCAGTTCACCAGCTAGCCCTGATAGACCAGAGAGGGATCTCTTTCTCAGTCAATGACTAGAAAAGAAATGGATTTTATTCTAGATGCATAGGTTTTGTTTGAGGGTTTGGAAATTTAGGGTTTTTAGGTTACTAGACTAGGAATGAGAGCAACCAATTACGTTAAGGTCTCAAAGGTTTGCAATAGAAGGGATAAAGAGGAGCAAGATAACAATGTCTTGTTACGGATTTAAGATCTTGGTGAATGTAGTGTAGGGTATGAGAGATTAAAAAAATATAATGAGCATGTATTAACATGAATTCATTAATCTAGAAGAAAAGATATATAAACATGATTTTCCACATAAACAGAGCTTTGAATCTAAAGAATTATGCCTATATGATTGTAAGGAAAATCACATGAAGAAAGAAATGCATGTTAAGAGAGATGAATTCATCAATAAGAAATTGATATAGAAGAGAAACAACACCACAATCTCATAGCACAAGTATTCCTGAAAAATAGTTGCAATTGCTCCTTGATTAACTATATGAAAGCATAAGAAACAAGTCCTCTCCTCTAAAGTCCAACCCTTCTCTCTGAATGAGAAATGATACATATATACTAAGTTAAACCACTTACCCACATTTATGGGCTGAATCCCTAAGTGGTGGAACAGTTCCCAAGAATCTCTCAACCAACAAGAGAGAGTGAGAAGGTCAAAAACAAACTCTTCTCTTAAACTTTGATTTGCATTTTGCTTAATTTATAAGGCTTAATTAAGTACAAAAACAACCCATCATGCTAATTTATTCCATAATTACATCATTAAGTCCTTAAAATATCAAAATTACATTATAAAACCAATATCTGGTGAAAATGAACTGAAAAAGACTGCTACAGGTATAAACGCAACACATTTAGCCATAAGCGCAGCGCCATCTTGAAAATAGATTTTGGAAGCCATTCTAAAGTCAAATTTGAAATCTGAGAGAATGGTCAACTGGAAATTCCTATCTAGTTTCTAGAACAACTTGAATTTTTTGAAATTACCATATTAAAGGCCTTCAAAAATTGATTATCCCAAGGTGACTCTATAAGCACAACGTCCATCTCAAAAAGGAGGTAGAAAAGGTGATTTCTTGAGGGTTGTTGCATTTTCTACGTGTCAAAAGCTAAGATTTTGGAGTGCCAGTAGTCAAAATTGCATGTAGCGATCATTATAAATCCAAATGTGTAAGACATTTTCCATTTGAAGGTCTCCACACTAAGTGCACCGTCCAGGTCGTTGCGTTTATAGCTTACACTGTGTTTTTTAAAATTTTTGGGTTTTCAGCAAACATAGGGCTCAAAGATTAATCTATATCACTCTAACCATAAGGATTTTTGGAAAATGGAGAGAGGTTTTTGTAGCTAAGGATGTTTTAAGGGAAACCCAATCTCATTGTCTAGAAAATTTTTTTAATCTACTCAGAAAACATGCCACAAAATCATGCCTAAAACAGGAAATTAACTTGATTTGTTTTTTATTTTCTGACATAGGTCTCCATGAAAGTTGCATATCTCCCAATATATGATACCTGTGTAAAACCAAAAGAAGTTTCTTGTCCCATGGTATATTATTGACAAACACCTCTTCCACTTTTGTCAATTTCATCACCATTTGGTCAGAAACATGATTTGAAGCAAAACCATCCCTCTGTGCCACAAATGACTTCTTGATGAGTTTGTGAGGCACTGATCTCTTTGATTTTAGATGGCTCAATTCTTGAGACATGTCCTCCATTATTTTACTTCTTCTTTTCAATGTGTGTGGTCTCTGCTTCCAATGTGAAACCCTAGCTCACTAGGAGGAAGAATTAGGGTTTAGTTTTGGGAAAACATGGGATTTTGATAGCTGTGAGGAAATTTAGGGAAATGAAAGGGATAGGGAACTATAAAAATTCTGAGAAAATTTGGGGGGATAGTGAGGGAGCTAGGGAGCTAAGTAAAGTGGAATTCCTAGGAATACATGAGGGGAAGGGGTAGTAAAGTGAAAAACGCAACCCTCGCCTAGGAAAGTGTCAAAAGTATAGCAATAGGCTAGGATTTGTGGGAAAGTGAGGGAAATGAGGATGAGAAAAGGTTAGGGGAGATATATGGAGTAAAGGTGAGGGTGTTTGAGCATAAAAAGGAGGGTTTTACCATAGTAATGTAGTAAAATGACTAGGAGACCAAAAGTGTATCAAAACCCTAAGAGAGGGTGTTTCACTGGCTCTTGCTGAGCAAACTGATGAAAGCAAGGATGAAGGAGGAGTGAATGAAGTTCACTTACTTGTTGGTGATGCACTGGACCTATAAATTGATGGAGAAAACTTTGTCAATGAATTATTTTTCTCCCTTTTCAAGAGCATGACGAGGATGCCAAAAACGCAGCGAGGGAGAAAGAATGATAGTCTAGAGGAAATCATTCACTCTTCTGAGGGATGGAATGCACTTTGGTTATAATTACAGAACACTTTTCCCTATTACTACTCCCATAATGATGACCTAGATGATGTCATGACTCTTTTTTGACCCTTTTGATGACTTGACCTAATGATGACATCCAATGGAGTATGAAACTGATGATTTGGCCCTTGAAACATGATTCATCATGAGATGATGAATGAGATGGTGATCAACACACTTCACTGATGACTCATCACAATGAGTGATGGCTTGACTCAGATGAAACTTTGACCATGAAATGAAGGGAGTAGTAACATACCTAGACACACTAACTAGTGACCAAATTTTTATTTGAAATCCTATTGAAACCATTAAAATTTGACCTAGTACCCTATCAAAAAACTTTGAAAAGAGCACATTTGATCACTAGTGACTGGAAGGACTGAAAGACACTAACATTAGCTCCAATTGGGGATGGAAGCTCCTTGGAGGTGTCAAGAACACTGTAGACCAGGTAGCCTTATCCATTGGGCAATGGAGTCACTACAACTACAATCTTCAAACTGACTTAAATTAAACTAAAAACTAAATTGTACCATCAACTTCAAACCCTACTGAAAATTGACACTGAAAAATATGCTCAGGATGTTGAGCTTATTCATCACACCTTACCTACTCTTACTATTCCATAAACAATCTAATCAAGTGAAGTCGAAAATCTGTTGTAACCAATCAAGTACATGACTACTTTACTTATGCTTGTATTTAGCTCCACCAAGCATAAAGAAAGATTTAGAAGATGGAAACTCAAAATGATACCTGAGTCCAAAACTTGTGTTGGTGAATAAAACAAACTCCACTTTTTTTGATGCTTGCAAAAGGCTGCCCATGGGGTCTTGAAAATCATGAAACAATATCTCTTGTTGATCAGCAAAAGGAAGGGAGATGCCTTCAAATATAATGACTAATTGTTCTTCTTCTTTTGGTCAATCCTTCTTAAATGGAAATGCAACAATGTGATCTTCCATACCATCTAGGTCATAGAAAATATTTGATTGTTCTTATAGATCTGAAAATTGATGTAGCCAAATCAGCATCAACACAAATTTATACAAGTGGCTTTTCATGTATATCAGAAAAAGAATTGTCTAGGCTTTGAAAAAATATATATATCTTGATCATTTGAAGGCTGTTGAACATGTTCATCAAAATCAAGACAACAAACCTGTTTTACACTATTTTTGGCATGAACAGATAGATCATGACCACTATTGTTCAGTAAAAAATAGTGTACAATAGGTTTGTTGTCTTGAGCTTGATGAACATGTTCAACAACCTTTAAATGATCAAGATATAGAATTTTTTCAAAGCCTAGACAATTCCTTTTCTGATATACATGAAAATCCACTTGTAGAAATTTGTGTTGATGTTGATTTGGATACATCAATTGAAGATTTGCAAGAACATACAAATCTTGTCTATGATTTGGATGGTATGGAAGATCAAATTGTTGCATTTCCATTTAAGAAGGATCGACCAAAAGAAGAAGAACAATCAGTCATTATATTTGAAGGCATCTCCCTTATTTTTGTTGATTAACAAGAGGTAATGTTTCATGATTTTCAAGACCCCATGGGAAGTCTTTTGCAAGCATCAGAAAAAGTGGAGTTTGTTTGATTCACCAACACAGGTTTTGGACTTAGGTATCATTCTGAGTTTCCATCTTCTAAATCTTTCTTTATGCTTGGTGGAGATTATTACAAGCATCAGCCAAGTAGTCATGTACTTGATTGGTTACACTGGATTTTCGACTTCACTTGATTGGTTACACTGGATCAATTAGATTAGGTAAGGTGTGATGAATAAGCTCAACATCATGAGCATCTTTTTAAGTGTCAATTTCCAGTATGGTTTACATTTGATGGTACAATTCAGTTTTTAGTTTTACTTGAGTCAGTTTGAAGATTGTAGCTCTAGTGACTCCATTGCCTAATGGATAAGGCTACTTGGTCTATGGTGTTCTTGACACCTCCAAGGATCTTCCATCCCTAGTTGGAGCCAATGTTAGTGTCTATCAATCCTTCCAGTAACTAGTGATCAAATGTTCTCATTCAAAGTTTTTTGATATGGTCCTAGGTCAAATTTTTATGGTTTCAATAGGATTTCAAATAAAAATTTGGTCATTGGTTAGTGTGTCTAGGTATGTTACTACTCCATTCATTTCATGGTCAAATTGTCATCTGAGTCATGCCATCACTCATTGTGATGAGTCATCAGTGAAGTGTCTTGATCACCATCTCAATAATCATCTCATGGTCAGTCATGTTTCAAGGTCCAAATCATCAGTTTCATACTCCATTGGATGTCATCATTAGGTCAAGTCATCAAAAAGGTCAAAAAAGAGTCATGACATCATCTAGGTCATCATTATGGGAGTAGTAATAGGGAAAATTGTTTTGTAATGATATCCAAAGTGCATTCTAGCCCTCAGAAGAGTGAATTCTTGCCTCTAGAGTATCATTCTTTCTCTTGCTGTGTTTTTGGCATCCTTGTTGTGCTTTTAAAAAGGGAGAAAAATAATTCATTGCAGAAGTTTTCCCCATAAATTTATAGGTCCAACACTTCACCAACAATTAAGTGAACTTCATTCACTCCTCCTTCATCCTTCCTTTCATCAATTTTCTCAGCAAGAGCCAGTGAAACACCCTCTCCTAGGGTTTTGTTGTGTTTTTGGTCTCCTGGTCATTTTACTACATTATTGTGGTAAAACCCTATTTTTTATGCTCAAAACCCTCACCTATACCCCATATACCTCCCCTAACCTTTTCCCATGCTTATTCCTCTCATTTCCTTCGCTTTCCCACAAACCCTAGCCTATTGCTATACTTTTTACACTTTCCTAGGCTAAGGCTATGTTTTTCACTATACTATCCTTTCCCTCACTCATTCCTAGAAATTTGACCTTCCTTAACTCCCTGAACTCCCTCACTATCCCCCCAAATTTTCTCAGAATTTTTCTAATTCCCTATCCCTTTCATTTCCATAAATTTCCTCACAGCTATCAAAATCCCCTATTTTCCCAAAACTAAACCCTAATTCTTCCTCCTAGTGGGATATGGTTCTAGCTAGGAAGAAGAGACCACACACATTGAAAAGAAGAAGTAAAATAATGGAGTACATATCTTAAGATTTAAGACATCTAACATCAAAGAGATTAGTGCCTCAAAAACTCATCAAGAGATCATTTGCGGCACACATGGACGGTTTTGCTTCAAAGCATGTTTCTAGCCAAAATGAGATGAAATTGAAAAAAGTGGAATTGGTTTTTGTCAATAATATACCATGGGACAAAAAAATCCTTTAGGTTTTACACAAGTATCATATATTGGGAGATATTCAACTTTCTTGGAGAACTGTGTCAAAAAATAAAACAATTTCAAGTCAATTCTTGTTTTAGTCATTACTTTGTGGCATAGATTCCGAGCAAATGAAAATGAATTTACAGAAACGGAGAGAGGTTTTTCTTAAAAAACAACTGTGTCGAAAAAAATGCTCTCAGCATTCCAAGATGGCTTATGGTTAGAGTGATATAGATTCATATTTGAGCCCTATGTTTCGATAAAACCTAGATATTTTAAAAAGCACAGTGTAAGCTATAAACGCAGTGACCTAGACGTTGCGCTTAGTGTGGAGAACTTAAAATAGAAAATGGCTTGCGTATTTTGATTTAGAATAACCTATTCATGCAATTTTGACTATCTGAACTCCAAAATCTAAGCTTTTGACAAGTAGAAAAGGCTAAAAACTCTCAAGAAATCACCTTTCTACCTCCTCTTTCAGATGGACAATGTGCTTATAGAGTCACCTTGGGGGAATCAATTTTTGAAGGCCTTTCCATGGGTAATTTTAAAAAATTCAAGTTGTTATAGAAACTAGATAGGAAATGATAGTTTACCACTCTCTCAGATTTCAAATCTGACTTCATAAAAACTTCCAAATTTGCTTGCAAGATGGTGTTGCGCTTGTGGCTAAATGTGCTACATTTATACATGTAGCAATCTTTTTTAGTTCACTTTCGTGAGATCTTGGTTTTATGATGTAATTTTGATATTTTAAAGACTTGACGATGTAATTATGGAATAAATTATCATTATAGGTTGTTTCTATGCTTAATTAGGCCTCATAAATTAAGCAAAACTCAAATCAAAGTCTAAGAGAAGAGTTTCTTTATGACCTTCTCACTCTCTCTTGTTGGTTGAGATATTCTTGGGAACTATTACACCACTTAGGGATTCAATCACTGAATGTGGGGAGATGGTTTATCTTATTATATATGTATCATTTCTCATTCAGAGAGAAGGGTTGGATTTCAAGGGAGAGGACTTGTATCTTATGTTTTCATACAATTAATCAAGGATTGGTTACAACTATGTTTCAGGAATACATGTGCAGTGAGTTTATTGTGTTGTTTCTCTTCTATATCAGTTTGTTATTAATGAATTCATCTCTCCTAACATGATTTTCTTTCTTCATTTGATTTTTCTTATAGTCATATAGGTAGAATTCTTTAGATTCAAAGCTCTATTTATGTGGAAAATCATGTTTATGTATCTTTTCTTCTAGATTAATGAATTCATGCTAATACATGATCATTATGATTTTTTAAGATTTTAGACCCTACACTACATTGACCAAGATCTTAAATCCATCACAAGACATTGTTATCTTTCTCCTCTTTATGCCTGCTACTGCGAACCTCTAAGACCTTAACCTAATTTCTTGCTCTCATTCCTAGTCTAGCAACCTAAAAACCCTAAATTTCCAAACACTCAAACAAAACCTATACATCTGGCCTAAAATCCATTTCTTTTATCGTCATTCACTAAGAAATCCTTAGAGAGATCCCTCTCTGGTTTAGCAAGGCTAGCTATTGAACTACAAGTAGTTTGAAGTTACCTCTTTCAATGTCCTCCTCGGTGTGGGACATTGGAGGGGCTAACATTTTTGGCGTTGTTGTCAAGGAATGAAAGATCATATATTTGCTGGGAAAGAATGACAAGAATCAGAGCTGATTTCTAGTGGTGAATAGTGATCATACACAAAAAAGGTTGTGCATCTTTCACCTGGCGACTCCAGTGTCGAAGAATCCAAAGGTTTAGAATTTTCATGGCAACTCCACTGTTCAAAATCTGGTAGTTTAAAGAACTTCTTGGTGACTTAACTATTTTCAAAATGGATTCAACTGCTCAAAGGTATCCACCTATGAATTGAGCTCATATTCCCGTTTTTTCTGAATCATATTCCTTGCATAGATTGGAAAACTAATTTGCCCAAATTCATAGATGGAAACGATGATGAGGCTATTATGCATCTAATAAAATTTCACTAGCATATACATAAGCTTGGAATTAGTTTTTGTGAGGATTGTTTGATGAAGATGTTTATGGCTACCCTGAAAGGGAAAGAAAGATCATGGCATGAAGGGTTAAACCCAGGTAGCTTATATTCTCTTAAATATTTCCATACAATGTTCTCTGAGAATTATGGGAAGTCTCTTTTACAAAGTTGTTGTGATTATTGTTAAGGTTTTATTGCATATCTTAAAAGTATTGATGATATCAAATGTATGGATGATGAAGAGATCATTGGAGCCTTGTATGATTTTTCCTTCCAACAGTAGTCTGAAGAAGCTAATCACTTTGATACACGAGATCATACTCAGCACACAATAATTTCCTCTTTGATTGATGAAGAAATAGATGATGAATATTGTCTAGATGCTCATAAAGATCCCCCACAGGAAACAATTCTGGGAGCAACACAACACACTGATCAGCTAGAGGTTAAGGAAGAAATTTAGCAGCCTAAAACTAATCAAGAAGAGGAGAAGAATGAAAAAGAACAACAATCTTATGATCCACAAGAACATATCCAACAGCTAGTACTTTCTTCCATGATGAAAGATCAATCATATTTGAATGATAGGAGGCAAATTTTATTTCATGATTCTAATAATGAGTTGTAGTGACCTTTCCAATCTTCAAGTGATCAAGATATGTATAAATATGTTCTTTCTAGCTACCCTTCATTCCTTTCCTCTTCTGAGTGTTTAATTCAGGAAGAAATATGTGCAGATTTGAATTTTGCAGATATGTGTAGATCATGATTTATCTGTTGAGGTCAAAAACAGTGTACAACAGGTTTGTTGTCTTGAGTTTTATGAACATGTTCAGCAACCTTCAAATGATCAAGATGTAGGATTTTTTCAAAACCTAGACAATTCTTTTTCTGATATACATGAAAAGCCACTTGTAGAAATTTGTGTTGATGCTGATTTGGCTACATCAATTGAAGATTTGCAAGAACATGCAAATCTTGTCTATGATATGTATGGTATGGAAGATCACATTGCTACATTTCCATTCAAGAAGGTTCGACCAAAATAAGAAGAACAAGCATTCATTATATTTGAAGGCATCTCCCTTCTTTTTGTTGATAAACAAGAGGTAATGTTTCATGATTTTAAAGACCCCATGGGAAGTATTTTGCAAGCATTAGAAAAAGTGGAGTTTTTTTTATTCACCAACACAGGTTTTGGACTCAAGTATAATTTTGAGTTGTCATATTCTAAATCTTTCTTTATGCTTGGTGGAGTTGAATACAAGAATCAGTCAAGTAGTCACGTACTTGATTGGTAAAACTGGATTTTCAACTTCACTTGATCAGATCGTTTATGGATCAGTTCGATTAGGTAAGGTGTGATGAATAAGCTCAACATGCCGAGCATCTTTTTCATTGTCAATTTCCAGTAGGGTTTGCAGTTGATGGTACAATTCATTTTTTAGTTTAATTTGAGTCAATTTGAAGATTGTAGCTGTAGTGACTCCATTACCCAATGGATAAGGCTACCTGGTCTACGGTGTTCTTGACAACTCCAAGGAGCTACCATCCCCAGTTGGAACCAATGTTAGTGTTTGCTAGTTCTTCTAGTCACCAGTTATCAAATGTGCTCTTTCAAAACTTTTTGTTAGGGTCCTAGGTCAAATTTTTATGGTTTCAATAGGATTTCAAATAAAAATTTGGTCACTCGTTTGTGTGTCTAGGTATGTTACTACTCCCTTCATTTCCTGGTCAAATTGTCATCTACTTCATGCCATCACTCATTGTGATGAGTCATCAGTGAAGTTTTTAGATCACCATATCAGTCATCATCTCATGGTCAATCATGTTTCAGGGTCCAAATCATCAGTTTCATACTCCATTTGATGTCATCATTAGGCCAAGTCATCAAAAAGGTCAAAAAAGAGTCATGACATCATCTAGGTCATCATTATGGGAGTTCTAACAGGGAAAAGTGTTCTGTAATGATATCCAAAGTGCATTCCAGCTCTCAGAAGAGCTAATTCTTGCCTCTAGAGTATCATTCTTTCTCCCCCACTGTGTTTTTGGCATCCTTGTTGTGCTTTTGAAAAGGGAGAAACATCATTCATTGTAGAAGTTTTTTCCATCAATTTACAGGTCTAGCACACTATCAGCAAGTAATTGAACTTCATTGACTCCTCCTTCATCCTTCCTTTCATCAGTTTGCCCAGAAAGAGCCAATGAAACACCCTCCCCTAGCGTTTTGTTGTGCTTTTGGTCTCCTACTCATTTTACTACATTACTGTGGTAAAACCCTACTTTTTATTCTCAAACACCCTCACCTATACTCCATATATGTCCCCTAACCTTTTCCCATGCTCATTCCCCTCATTCCCTGACTTTCCCACAAACCCTAGGCTAGGTCCGTGTTTTTCACTTTACTACCCCTTCCCCTAACTCATTCCTAGGAATTCCATTTTACTTAGCACCCTAACCTCCCTCACTATCCCCCCATATTTTCTTAGAATTTTTCTAGTTCCCTATCCCTTTCATTTCCATAAATTTTGTCACAGCTATCAAAACCCTCTATTTTCCCAAAACTAAACCCTAATTCTTCCTCCTAGTGAGTTAGGGTTTCACCTTGGAAGAAGAGACCACACACACTGAAAATAAGAAGTACAATAATGGAGGACATGTCTCAATAGTTGATCCATCTAACATCAAAGAGATCAGTTCCTCACAAACTCATCAAGAGGTCATTTGCGGCACACAAGGATAGTTTGGCTTCAAAGCGTGTTTCTGACCAAATGGAGATGAACTTGATAAAAATGGAAGAGGTTTTTGTCAATAATATACCAAGGGAAAAAAACCTCCTTCAGTGTTTACACAGGTATCATATATTGGGAGATATACAACTTTCTTGGAGACCTAGGTCAGAAAATAAAAAAAATTCAAGTTAATTTCTTATTTTAGTAATGATATTGGGGAACATGGTACGAGAAAATGAAAATGAATTTCTGGAAAATGAGAAAGGTTTTTCTTTCCAACATCTGTATTGACAACAAACTCTCTCATTCTTTCAAAACTACTTATGGTTAGCGTTATATAGCTTCATCATTGAGTCATATGCTTCTAGAAAACCCAAAATTTTAAAAAACACAGTGTAAGCTATAAATGCAGTGACCTGTACGTTGTGCTTAGTGTGGAGACCTTCAAATGGAAAATGTTTTACAGATTTGGATTCATAATGACCTCTACATGAAATTTTTGCTATTGGCACTCCAAAATCTAAGCTTATGACAGTTAGAAAAGGAAAAAAACCCTTAAGAAATAACCTTTCTACCTTATTTTTCAGATGGACGTTGTACTTATAGAGTCACCTTGGGAGAATCAATTTTTGAAGGCCTTCCCAAGGGTTATTTTCAAAAATTCAAGTTGTTTTGGAAACAATACAGGAAATTCTAGTTGACCGTTCTCTCATATTTCATATTTTACTTAAAATACTTCCAAAATCTGTTTTCAAGATGAAGTTGCGCTTATAACTGAGTGTGTTGTGCTTATGGCTAAATGTGTTGCATTTATACCTATAACAATCCTTTTCAATTCATTTTCACTAGATCTTGGTTTTAAGATGTAATTTTGATATTTTACGGACTTGATGATGTAATTATGGAATAAATTAGCATGATAGGTTGTTTCTGTGCTTAATTAGGCCTCATAAATGAAGAAAATCTCAAATCAAAGTCTAAGAGAAGAGTTTGTTTTTGACCTTCTCACTCTCTCTTGTTGGTTGAGAGATTCTTGGGAACTGTTCCGCCACATAGGGATTCGACCCTTGAAGGTGGAGAAGTGGTTTATCTTAGTCTATATTTATCATTTCTCATTCAGAGAGAAGGCTTGGATTTCAGAGGAGAGGACTTGTATCTTATTCTTTCATACAGTTAATCAAGGAGCAGTTGGAGCTATTTTTCAGAAATACTTGTGCAGTGGGTTTGTGGTGTTGTTTCTCTTATATATCAGTTTCTTATTGATTAATTCATCTCTCTTAACATGATTTTCTTTCTTCATGTGATTTTCCTTATATTCATATAGGCAAAATTCTTGAGATTCAAAGCTTTGTTTATGTGGAACATCATGTTTATGTATCTTTTCTTCAAGATTAATGAATTCATGCTAATACATGCTCATTATGATTTTTTAAGCTTTCAGATCCTACACTACATTGACCAAGATATTAAATCCATCACAAGACATTGTTCCTCATCTTTATACCTATTACTGTAAGCCTTTGAGACCTTAACCTAATTGCTTGCTCTCATTCCTAGTCCAGCAACCTAAAAACCCTAAATTTCCAAACACTCAAATAAAACCTATACATCTAGCCTAAAATCCATTTCTTTTCCAGTCATTAACTGAGAAATCCTTAGAGAGATCCCTCTCTAGTTTAGCAGGGCTATCTGTTGAACTACAAGTGGATTGAATTTACCTCTTTCGATCTCCTCCTCAGCCTGGAACATTGTAGGGGCTAACATTTTTGGCGCCATTGTTGGGGAACGAAATATCATATCTTCCCTAGGAAAGAGAAACAAGGATCAGATATTATTGTTGATGGTGAAGAGTGATCAGACACAAGAAGGGATGTGCATCTTTCACCTAGCGACTACAGTGTCAAAGAATCCAAAGGTTTAGAATTTTCATGGTGACTCCACTGTTCAGAAACCGGTACTTTAACGAACTTCTTGGTGGATTAACTATTTTCGAAATGGATTTGACTTCTCTAAGGTATGATCCTATGAATCGAGCTCATATTCCTGGTTTTTCGAATCGTATTCCTTGCATAGATTGACAAACTAATATATGCAAATTCATAGATGGAAATGATGATGAGGCTATTCTGCATCTAATAAAATCTCACTGGCATATACATAAGCTTGGAATTAGATTTCATGAGGATCGTTCGATGAAGATGTTTATGGCTACCCTTAAAGGGAAAGCGAGATCATGGTATGAAGGGTTAAACCCAAGTAGCTTGTATTCTCTTAAATATTTCCACAGAGTGCTCTCCAAGCATTATGGAAAGTATCTTTTAAAATGTTGTTGTGATTATTGGGATGGTTTTATTGCATATCTTAAAGGTATTGATGATATCAAATGTATGGATGATGAAGAGATCATTAGAGCCTTCTATGATTTTTCCTTCCAACAAAAATCTAAAGAAGCTAATCACTTTGATACACGAGATCATACTCAACACACAGTAGCCTCCTCTTTGATTGATTAAGAAACAGATGATGAATATTGTCTAGATGCTCATAAAGATCCCCCACAAGAAACAATTTTGGTAGAAACACAACACACTAATCAACTAGAGGTTAAGAAAGAAATTCAACATCCTAAAACTAATCAAGAAGAGGTGAATAATGAAAAAGAACAGTAGTCTTATGATCCATAAGAACATCTCCAACAGACAATATTTTCTTCCATAATTAAAGATCAATCAGATTTGAATGATGAGAGCCAAGTTTTATTTCATGATTCTAGTTATGAGTTGCAGTGACCTTTCCAATCTTCAAGTGATCAAGATATATATAAAAATGTTCTTTCCAACTACCCTTCATTTCATTCCTCTTCTGAGTGTTTAATTCAGGAAGAAATATGTACAAATCTGAATTTTGAGTTTGCTTGTATAGAAACTCTAGAGAGTCATGATTTATCTGTTGAGGTAAAAAATAGTGTACAATAGGTTTGTTGTCTTGAGTTTGATGAACATGTTCAACAACCTTCAAATGATCAAGATATAGAATATTTTCAACTCCTAGACAATTCCTTTTCTGATATACATGAAAAGCCACTTGTAGAAATTTGTGTTGATGTTGATTTGGCTACATCAATTGAAGATCTGCAAGAACATACAAATATTTTCTATGATCTGGATGGTATGGAAGATCACATTATTACATTTCCATTTAGGAAGGATCAACCAAAAGAAGAATAGCAATCAATCATTATATTTGAAGGCATCTCCCTTCTTTTTGTTGATTAACAAGAGGTAATGTTTCATGATTTTCAAGACCCCATGGGTAGTGTTTTGCAAGCATTAGAAAAATTGGAGTTTTTTTTATTCACCAACACAGGTTTTGGACTCAGGTATCATTTTGAGTTGTCATATTCTAAATCTTTCTTTATTCTTAGCGGAGTTGAATACAAGCATCAGTTAAGTAGTCACGTACTTGATTGCTTACAATGGATTTTTGACTTCACTTGATTAGATCATTTATGGATCAGTTAGAGTAGGTAAGGTGTGATGAATAAGTTCAACATCCCAATCATATTTTTTAGTGTCAATCTCTAGTAGGGTTTGCAGTTGATGGTACAATTCAGTTTTGAGTTTAATTTGAGTAAGATTAAAGATTGTAGCTATAGTGACTCCATTGCCCAATGGATAAGGCTACCTGGTCTACGATGTTCTTGACAACTCCAAGGAGCTTCCATTCATAGTTGGAGCCAATGTTAGTGTTTGTCAATCCTGCTAGTTACCAGTGATCAAATGTGCTCTTTCAAAGTTTTTTGATAGGGTCCTAGGTTAAGTTTGAGTGGTTTCAATAGGATTTCAAATAAAAATTTGGTCACTGGTTAGTGTGTCTAGGTATGTTACTACTCCCTTCATTTCATGGTCAAATTGTCATCTAAGTCATGCCATCACTCATTGTGATGAGTCATCAGTGAAGTGTCTTGATCACCATCTCAGTCATCATCTCATGGTTAGTCATGTTTCAAGGTCCAAATCATCAGTTTCATACTCCATTAGATGTCATCATTAGGTCAAGTCATCAAAAAGGTCAAAAAAGAGTCATGACATCATCTAGGTCATCATTATGGGAGTAGTAATAGGGAAAAGTGTTATGTAATGATATCCAAAGTGCATTCCAGCCCTCAAAAGATTGAATTCTTGCCTCTAGAGTATCATTCTTTCTCCCTCGCTACGTTTTTGGCATCCTTGTTGCGCTTTTGAAAAGGGAGAAAAATCATTCATTACAGAAGTTTTCTCCATCAATTTACAAGTCCAGCACATCATCAGCAAGTAAGTGAACTTCATTCACTCCTCCTTCATCCTTCCTTTCATCAGTTTGCTCAACAAGAGCCAGTGAAACACCCTCTCCTATGGTTTTGTCGCGCTTTTGGTCTCCTAGTCATTCTACTACATTACTGTGGTAAATGATAAGCCTCATAAATGGGTAACTATATGGGCTCATTTTACCTCCTAACCTAGTCAAATCAACCATTCTCTTAGCTTATTGTATGATTTTCTAATTATATTTATGCTTATAGGGTGAGTTGAGTTAGTTGTTATGCCATGTGGTCTAACATGTATTTAATGCAGATTATTGATGGATTTCGAGGTCAAAGTCAAGGATATAGTAGCCAAAATGCAGCAATAACTCGAAGTAGACATAGGAGAGGACTTATAGGAGGGAACCCCCTTCATTTATTTCTCCTCGCTTCGAATTCCCCTTCATTCAACTCGGAGTACAAGCAACCGAATCATGCACTAGAAGGTAGTCGAGTAAGTGGAAGATGATTGATAGTTATCTCGAGTTTTGGAAGCCAAGCCTCCCTGATTTTAAGGAAGCTGTTGGTAGCTTTAGATATATAAGTAGAGAGGCCTAGGGCCTCACTAGGGTTGATATTTTTTTGCTTGGGTAAACTCTGCTCAAATTTGGAGCTTACTATTTTATGACAGTTTTATGTAATCTTGCTATTTTTTGATAATGAAGATGGAATCCTTTTTGAGCTAGCACTGAGTTGCCTCAAAGGGCTAAAGCTCATGGGTTAGGGCCCAATCAAGGAAACCAAGCTTCTCATTACTTTTATTGGTATGCCTTACATCAATTTGTAGATTAGTTTGTGATTAGATGTATTTCTCTTATGGTTAAGAATAGGTTGCTTTTGATTATTTAGTAGCTTACTTCCATTTGTTCTTTCTGTAACAGGTTAAGTAGTGATCAGAGAAGATTCAAAAGGCTAAAAATAGTGCCTTGGCCTCCCTTCCTCCCTCTAGGACCATGATTTGAGGCAAAGGCTCTCTTGCTACCCCAAAAACACAGATTTTCCTCATTCCTAGGACTTCTAGTGTTTGTAGCTCTCTAGTAGGTTGATAGTCCAGTTTTTCTTTGCTTTAGATCTTGTTTATCATGTTCACTTCCTGATTTGAAGTATTCCTTTTTCATGCTTTCCTTTCTTACAACATTTCCCAACATTCCCTTCTATACATCATAGTTTAGGCCATTTTAATGCAAAACTCTATTTTTCCTAGGATGCACTCATTTCATTGGTTGCTTGATTTTCTTGGTTGACTGTCAGTTTCTATGCAGTAGATCTCTTCTAGTAGTAGGCTAGCTTACCAGAAATCACACCCTCCATCTGATCCATGCCCTATAGGTCTCCCAAACATCACCTCAATTCTACCCTAGTTTCCTTCATTTTTCATAGAACTTCTTCCTCTCTCCTTGAACAAACCCAATCGTCTTTCTCTCTCCTGGTGATTTAGGGTAGACCTTAGGCACCCTAACACCTCATTCCAACCTTCATCCACCTTTTCCACCCACTCTCACACCCTCAAAAAAGCGAAATTTCTCTTGGCCTCCTATAGTTTTTCCTGTAGGCTTTCTTTTGAAGGTCGAGCGTGGGAAAAGCCTCCAGAAGGCCACCTAAGTCCTCCTAGGACCCATAGACACCATCCTACATCCTACCAAGCTCCAAAACAACCCTTTAACGCCACCTGTTCACTACCACACTCACACACAATAAATTAGATGCATGTTAAATTCACATAAAAATCCAAAAATATGTTTTTTGCTTATTTACTTCCAGAAATAGCATGGTTAGATGTTGTTTACTTCCTTGAGTAGGTAATGGCATTTCTTTCATGGATTTCATAATGTTTTTGTCAAAAGTAGAATTAGATTGTTAATTAGGGTTTACTATGTTTTGCTTTACATTCTAGTATTTCTCCTTTCTACAGTGACAATAGCATCTATAGAGTAATCTTTCCTTCCTTTCATCACACATAGAGCTTCTTCTAAAATCTATAGAAGTTGGCTTGAGCTCTTAGTGATCTTGCGCCAGCTGACCAAGTGACAACCTGTTGTGAGAACTAGTACTTGTGCATATAGCACCAATGCTTCCAAGTTTGTTACGAACTACCGGATTGATAAAAGTAAGTTGGTAGCCCAGGAGTTGCAGCATTCTTGCTGCAATAGTGGCACTCACCTCTTTTTGGCGCCATTTCCGGGGAAGCATCAAAGTATTATGTGATTACTGCTTTCTTCTATTTCCCATTGCAACATTCTGCTAATAGTTTATTTCGACAAAAGTAGACTAGTCATTTCTTTTCTTTCAGTTCTACATTTCCTTGATTTCCTTTTCAATTCTGCAAATTTCCATTCACCAAGATCATTTCAGCTAGTTGCAATTTTTTTTGTTCAATCACAATTTCAGTTTCTACAGGTACTTTCAGTGTGGAGAAAAAGAAACAAAAAACCAACCAAAAATATTTCTTTTCATGCCTCGTAGGAGTAGAGGTATCTTAGGAAAAAATTTTCCCAACACCCCCACTGTTTCACACAACCAACCTTCTCTCCTCTTCGGTGGATGCAATCAAGAAGAACCCTTAGGTGAACATCCAAACATATTTGAAGAACCTATAGGGGAAGAAGAAGAAGAAAACATTCCTCTAGAGCCAATGGCTGAAAACAGAAATGCTAGGGGAAATGGAGAGAGAATAGAGGGTACCTTCCCCATTCGAGAGACCAATGGGGACACCAAAATGAAGAATATAATTCCTTCAACCCTACCTCAATTCCATGGTATAACTACAGAAGATCCTGACACCTTCTTGTTCAAATTTTCTGTCATTTGTCAAACTTATAACTATGCAGAAGATGAGGAAAAGTTGAAACTGTTCCCTTCTACTCTCAAGGATGCAACACTGCGCTAGTTCATGGGATTACTTGGCAATAGCATCACAACTTGGGCTCAGATGCAACAGGCCTTTAACAACAAGTATCGAGACTATTGTAGGTCAAAATATATTGAAGAAGAAATCTTTTGAATGAGCATATGAAGTGATGAGTCCCTGGAAGACTATGAAGAGAGGTTCCAACTCAGTTAGAAAAGGGCCAGGTGTACACTTGACCCTGATTCTCTGAAGTTGGTCCTGCTCAGGGGAATTTGGGAAGACATTTTAGACACCCTCCATCTACTGGCTGGGGGAGACATCTACCAACTATCCTATGAGGACATAAATACTATTTTTAGAAACCATTATAGAGCAGTGAGAAAGAAAGGTAGTAGCGGGAGTCAACCCATAGCCAATACCTCTTCTTCCAATTCATCCATTAAAGGTGAAATTGGAAAAATGCTAGAAGACTTCAAGAGTAAGATGTTGCAGACTCTTGCCATGAAAATGGATACCTTACATATCAAAAGAAAACAAGAGGAAGCAGAGAGGGCTTTGGCCATTTGTTTCCCTAGATACACCTGTTGGAAATAATACTGAGAGGGGGGGGGGGGGTGAATCAGTATTATCAGAACTATAAAACTTTTTCAATGCTCATAAACATATACGCTACTTCAGTTAAGTGAACCGCGTGTACATGCTACTGTGTCTAAAGAAACTTGCGTATATCCAGAAATCTTATGATTCAGTTAGCTTAGTCTTCAGTAAATACATCAGATCATTATTAAGCATATTAACAGTAACCAGGTGCAGAATAACAGAACAGAGCATCACACAAGAGCCACACACATGAACAGAAAGATATAAGGTGGAAACCCAATGTGGGTGAAAACCACCTGCTGCAAGTCATCTCAATCTTCTTCTTAATAAGAAAATCCTTTTACAATGTTTGTACTGGTGCAGTCTTATACCAGTACGGGAGCTACAACCCCCTTTTGCTCTTGTACTAGCCGATACATTTACTAGTACGCAGGCTACTACCTGCTATAATGCTCCAAAGATCTCCCTTAGCTTTTGTACTAGCTTAGATACTAGTACGTAGGTGCTTGCCTACAATCTTCTCACCTTCAGGTACCACGTTTCATACATTTTCAGACTGGATATTCCTGAAGCACAACATTACAATCTGAAGACCACAATTCATTCAACTTTCACAACAAATCATTGAAGCACAAAACATCCAATACTAGCATCATCAATCACTGAACCACTGAAACCCTGTTAACAACAGTCACCAGAACACAGAGCAGACACAGAACTCTGTAATAACCATCAGATCCATCTGCAACTTCAAATATCAAGCTTTACAATGTATACGCTACTTCGATGAATCAAACCCGCGTGTATAAGCGCTTTTGCCAAAGACAACCCGCGTACAGATCTAAAAATAATTTCTCATAACTTGCAGCTGTACCAGACATCAGTCATACTCATAACACTTATAGAACAATACATGCGTCAGTATGTAGATCTCGAATAAGCATCATAAAGATAGTTCATTTCAAACCATTTGATCCCGATCTCTCCTTAGATCTTGTTCTCCATCAACCGGTGAGATCTCTCCTTAGCTCAGATCAAGCAATGCATCATCAACCCATAACCCTGCATACTGGATGTAATGCTTCATTAGATATTCAAGACATTTCAGATACATATTTGCCTAATGATTTCCTTCTCCTTATATAGCCTTAGGCCTTGTTCAATACCAAGGGCCACAACCATAGAAATCCAATACCATCAACTTCAAAACTAGGGATCAACACGTCCGTCGAGACACCAAGGTCCAAAACCATAGGCACAACTTCCAAGGAATAACCGCCGTGGACCAAAGATAAGTTTTCCATATACACGCTCTTTTAATGAAGAAAACTTGCGTGTACACGCGACTTAAGCTTAATGAACCTGCATGTATGAACCTTCTCTTCTTCTTATAGTCTGATCATCAATTCCTTGCTGCTGTCCTTCTGCACTATGATTTCTCATCAGTGTGGTTTGCCATCAAGGACAACACTTGTCTCATAATGCCAACAATCTCCCCCTTTGGACTTGATGGCAAAGCTAAGTTGTCACACTTAGAACTATCATCTGATTCCTTTGAGCTGTCCTCCATCAGTCACATTTGACATCTCTTCTGAAGATTCATCCAGTTATACATAAGTGAGATATTCTTCTATGAGAGGGTTGCCATCAAGTACAACACATGCATCATAATGCCAACAATCTCCCCCTTTGGACTTGATGGCAACAACACCAAATGACTCTCCCCCTTTGACATCAAGGGCAAAGGGTGGACCAAGATATACTCTTCCTTTGCTGAATCATTTCACTGTCCATACTCCCCCTGAGTACCTGCTGAAATCTCTGAATAATCTCCCCCTTTGTATAAGCCAAGGTGTACCAATCTGTCCATCCTCCCTCTGAGTACATGCTGAATCTTTGTACCGCTGAAGTGTGTTGTTCATGCTCTTCCTGACTGTAGGCAAGATCTACAAAAGATGTTCTTCAAGAAGAACATGACTCTCTGCATCATAAAAGACCTTCCTATCACCAAAGACTCATACATACATCCATCTCTCAACTAAGTGAGGATATACAAACATTGACTCATCCACCCAACCAAGTGGGGATACATCAAAAGTTTACATATGACAACCAATCATATTGCATCAATCATCCCAGGCATAGTGGGGAAACCAAAATAGGTCGTTACATGACCTTGACACCATGAAAGAGATACCATAAAAGAGATATATGACATAGAGACGAAATATCTAAAGTAAGACTTATGAATGTCACCAATAGCATCTGATAATCATCATTCAGATCAGCAACCAAGATTTCCTTCTGTGCTCCTTCTCCTGAAACCAACAACAGTTGAGAACTAGAACCAAAAGCTTTAAGATAATGCCAACAATGCATCATTGGAAGATTATCTGCTTCCCCTGAACCTGTGCCAGATGATCCCATATCAGATTTTCTGCAACCAACATCTGTCCCTGCTGATTTCCTTCAAAACTCCATATACGCGTCTGCATCCACATAAACAAGCGTATATACGCGGATAGGCCTTATGAAACTCGCGTACAACCATTTCCATATCAGCAACCTGTAAAAGTCCTGCAGCAAGGTATGTCATGTCTTCAACAAAGCAACTTTGAGTAGTCATTCATGTATCAGCACTATGTATCTTGAGCTCAAGCTCATTTGACAAGACTTCTTGATATCATCATCAGCAACAATCCTTATCCACATGAGTGCCTGCATCATAACTGTATGATCTTTATGCATATGACAACAGCAGTATATACGTGACTCATCATCAAGTGAGGAAGATGTGTATTCAAGCTTTGTACTTCTCCTTGTCCTTATGAAGATCACCATGTAAACACTATATATGCATCATCAAAGAATCAACCATAAATCTGATCTGAACATCTTCTATGTAACCTCAAGAATCATATGAGAGTTTATCATAGACAACTCACAACCACATCATAGCAAGATATATCATTTAGCCATATAAGAATCATTACCAAGGATTATTAACCATAATGCCAACAATGAATTACTAAAGGCATATGCTCCCCCTCAACCAGTGCCATCTTGTTCGATCTGATCATGCATATATCAGCAATAAGCATCAAAACATCATCATCCTCAAGTTAGGATCAAAAACACTTCTAGACATCATACAAGTAACAAAACATTTCCACACATCCTCAGCAGACTGTAACCAATAGAGCAAATAACAGACTGAATCATATCAGATCCTTTTTCTGATCCTGTCCCCACTGCTTTTCCTCAGACTGACATATACGCGACTTTGCAGTGTCTAACTCGCGTATATACGCGACTTCCCTTTAAGTAACTTGCGTATGAGATTCAGAACACTGAAGTTTTACACTTTCAGCTCCCCCTGAGTCTGATATGTCTGTGCTATGCTGTGTCTCAGTACATTGTGCTGACTGTACTTCCTTCTTCCTCCATATCTTCAAGTGTGATAAGGTTTTCTCCTTTCGGTGTGATGTCCATCCTTTGTTCCTGCATTCCTTTGCTATATGTCCAAGCTTGTTACATGTATAACATCTAACATGTTTCATGTTCCTCCTGTAGCAATCAGTAGCTTTGTGACCATACATATTGCAAGCAAAGCAATATCCATTAAAGTACCTTGATTGAGATGACCTGTCCGCATAATAGTCTTGAACTCTTCTTCTTCTACATCTAGCTGCAACATGTCCAAGATTATGACATACATAACATTCAATATTATTCATAGGAGGAGTAAAGGATTTTCTTTTAAGACTTTCTTTCCTTGGTTGATGATGAGATTGACTTTTCATCTCCTTGTTGATCATTTTGGATTTCTCTTTAGAGTTCCTTGCCTCACCTTGTGAACTAGATTCACCTTCAACAGATTCATGGAAACCAAGACCAGTCTTGATAGCAGGAGACCTTTGACTACTAAGAATATCATCCAAGGCTTTAGTACTATCTTGAAATCTCAAAAGTTTATCCTTTTCTTCTAATTTACCTTTCAAGATATTTACCTCAACTTGAAGTTGTTCCTCCTTTTCTAGACATTGCTTCTTCATGTCTTCTCCATCTCTTCTTCCTTCTTCCATTTGTTGCCTTAGATTGAGTATCTCCTTTTCTTGCTTTTCATTCAGATCCTGCTGCATTTGACGAACTCTGAAGGCACATTCCAACTGTGATTGTAAGCTGATGACTTCGTTGTCTTGTTTTTCAATTGCTTGGTGTAGATCTTCATTCTGCTTCTTGGATTCTTCAAGATCTTCCTTTAGTGAGAGGATCGTGACTTCAAGACTTTCATAATAACTGGATCGATCTCTGAGCTCCTTGATTGTTGTGTTCTTTTCAATGACTTCATTTCTTAGAGATGTTGCTTCAACCTGCATCTTTTGATACCTTTCCTTGCATACCTTTTGATGAGCTTTTAGTCTAGTAACAGCTTCTGTGAGGGCACCACTCTTTATCTTCAGAAGTCTCTCTTGTTCATTAATTTTGTTTGTCAGCCTGTTAAATTCTGCCTCTATTTGATATCCTTCTTCAAGTTGGGCCTTTAGTTTGGTAGCTACTTCTTCGAAGTCACATTCCCTTTTGTTCAATAGATCTTGTTGATCTCTAATTTTGTCTGTCAGCCTTTTAAATTCTGCCTCTATTCGATACTTTTCTTGCTCACCCATAAAAACATGTTCAGTAGTTTCACTATCACTTCCATCTCTTTCACAAGGAAATATAGCAGGAACATCAGAGGATAACACATTCATACCTGATAATGATTCTGAATCTGAAGAACTTCTTATACCTAATCCCCAATCGACTCTCCCACTGTCATAGATCTTCTGAGATGTCTTCTTCTTCTTATGAGCTTTCTTCTTAAGCTTCTTTCCCATTGTTCCACGGATCTCCTTTAAGCGATCAAGCTTCTATTAAAGGACCTGCTCTGATTCCAATTGTTGGAAATAATACTGAGAGGGGGGGGGGGGGTGAATCAGTATTATCAGAACTATAAAACTTTTTCAATGCTCAGAAACATATACGCTACTTCAGTTAAGTGAACCCGCGTGTACACGCTACTGTGTCTAAAGAAACTTGCGTATATCCAGAAATCTTATGATTCAGTTAGCTTAGTCTTCAGTAAATACATCAGATCATTATTAAGCATTATTAACAGTAACCAGGTGCAGAATAACAAACAGAGCATCACACAAGAGCCACACACATGAACAGAAAGATATAAGGTGGAAACCCAATGTGGGTGAAACCACCTGCTGCAAGTCATCTCAATCTTCTTCTTAATAAGAAAATCCTTTTACAATGTTTGTACTGGTGCAGTCTTATACCAGTACGGGAGCTACAACCCCCTTTTGCTCTTGTACTAGCCGATCCATTTACTAGTACGCAGGCTACTACCTGCTATAATGCTCCAAAGATCTCCCTTAGCTTTTGTACTAGCTTAGATACTAGTACGTAGGTGCTTGCCTACAATCTTCTCACCTTCAGGTACCATGTTTCATACATTTTCAGACTGGATATTCCTGAAGCACAACGTTACAATCTGAAGACCACAATTCATTCAACTTTCACAACAAATCATTGAAGCACAAAACATCCAATACTAGCATCATCAATCACTGAACCACTGAAACCCTGTTAACAACAGTCACCAGAACACAGAGCAGACACAGAACTCTGTAATAACCATCAGATCCATCTGCAACTTCAAATATCAAGCTTTACAATGTATACGCTACTTCGATGAATCAAACCCGCGTGTATACGCGCTTTTGCCAAAGACAACCCGCGTACAGATCTAAAAATAATTTCTCATAACTTGCAGCTGTACCAGACATCAGTCATACTCATAACACTTATAGAACAATACATGCGTCAGTATGTAGATCTAGAATAAGCATCATAAAGATAGTTCATTTCAAACCATTTGATCCCGATCTCTCCTTAGATCTTGTTCTCCATCAACCGGTGAGATCTCTCCTTAGCTCAGATCAAGCAATGCATCATCAACCCATAACCCTGCATACTGGATGTAATGCTTCATCAGATATTCAAGACATTTCAGATACATATTTGCCTAATGATTTCCTTCTCCTTATATAGCCTTAGGCCTTGTTCAATACCAAGGGCCACAACCATAGAAATCCAATACCATCAACTTCAAAACTAGGGATCAACACGTCCGTCGAGACACCAAGGTCCAAAACCATAGGCACAACTTCCAAGGAATAACCGCCGTGGACCAAAGATAAGTTTTCCATATACACGCTCTTTTACTGAAGCAAACCTGCGTGTACACGCGACTTGGCTTAATGAACCTGCGTGTATGAACTTCCTCTTCTTCTTATAGTTTGATCATCAATTCCTTGCTGCTGTCCTTCTGCACTATGATTTCTCATCAGTGTGGTTTGCCATCAAGGACAACACTTGTCTCATAATGCCAACAATCTCCCCCTTTGGACTTGATGGCAAAGCTAACTTGTCACACTTAGAACTATCATCTGATTCCTTTGAGCTGTCCTCCATCAGTCACATCTGATATCTCTTCTGAAGATTCATCCAGTTATACATAAGTGAGATATTCTTCTATGAGAGGGTTGCCATCAAGTACAACACATGCATCATATTGCCAACAATCTCCCCCTTTGGACTTGATGGCAACAACACCAAATCACTCTCCCCCTTTGACATCAAGGGCAAAGGGTGGACCAAGATATTCTCTTCCTTTGCTGAATCATTCCACTGTCCATACTCCCCCTGAGTACCTGCTGAAATTTCTGAATAATCTCCCCTTTTGTATATGCCAAGGTGTACCAATCTGTTCATGCTCCCTCTGAGTACATGCTGAATCTCTGTACTTGCTGAAGTGTGTTGTTCATGCTCTTCCTAACTGTAGGCAAGATCTACAAAAGATGTTCTTCAAGAAGAACATGACTCTATACATCATAAAAGACCTTCCTATCACCAAAGACTCATACATACATCCATCTCTCAACTAAGTGAGGATATACAAACATTGACTCATCCACCCAACCAAGTGGGGATACATCAAAAGTTTACATATGACAACCAATCATATTGCATCAATCATCCCAGGCATAGTGGGGAAACCAAAATAGGTCGTTACATGACCTTGACACCATGAAAGAGATACCATAAAAGAGATATATGACATAGAGACGAAATATCTAAAGTAAGACTTATGAATGTCACCAATAGCATCTGATAATCATCATTCAGATCAGCAACCAAGATTTCCTTCTGTGCTCCTTCTCCTGAAACCAACAACAGTTGAGAACTAGAACCAAAAGCTTTAAGATAATGCCAACAATGCATCATTGGAAGATTATCTGCTTCCCCTGAACCTGTGCCAGATGATCTCTGTCAGACCCATATCAGATTTTCTGCAACCAACATCTGTCCCTGCTGATTTCCTTCAAAACTCCATATACGCGTCTGCATCCACATAAACAAGCGTATATACGCGGATAGTCCTTATCCAACTCGCGTATACCTATTTCCATATCAGCAACCTGTAAATGTCCTGTAGAGAATAAGTCATCAACCTATAACAAGGTATGTCTGCATCAATTCATCCCTTTGAACAGGATTCAGAGTCATTCACATGTGTGAAACCACCATAGCCATTTCATCAAGCTCTACATGATCCAAGTATCAATACTTGGGAACATCTGCATCAACCAACATATGTAAGTATCAACCTATCATCATATAGATATGAACTCATCATCATGTCTCCAACAAAGTAACTTTGAGGAGTCATCCATGTATCAACACTATGTATCTTGAGCTCAACTCTTTTGATAAAGCTTCTTGATATCATCATCAGCAACAGTCCTTATCCACATGAGTGCCTGCATCATAACTGTATGATCTTTATGCGTATGACAACAGCAGTATATGAGTGACTCATCATCAAGTGAGGAAGATGTGTATTCAAGCTTTGTACTTCTCCTTGTCCTTATGAAGAGCACCATATATGCATCATCAAAGAATCAACCATAAATCTGATCTGAACATCTTCTATGTAACTTCAAGAATCATATGAGAGTTTATCATAGACAACTCACAACCACATCATATCAAGATATATCATTTAGCCATATAAGAATCATCACCAAGGATTATAAACCATAATGCCAACAATGAATTACTAAAGGCATATGCTCCCCCTCAACCAGTGCCATCTGTTCGATCTGATCATGCATATATCAGCAATAAGCATCAAAACATCATCATCCTCAAGTTAGGATCAAAAACACTTCTAGACATCATACAAGTAACAAAACATTTCCACACATCCTCAGCAGACTGTAACCAATAGAGCAAATAACAGACTGAATCATATCAGATCCTTTTTCTGATCCTGTCCCCACTGCTTTTCCTCAGACTGACATATACGCGACTTTGCAGTGTCAAACTCGCGTATATACGCGACTTCCCTTTAAGTAACTTGCGTATGAGATTCAGAACACTGAAGTTTTACACTTTCAGCTCCCCCTGAGTCTGATATGTCTGTGCTGTGCTGTGTCTCAGTACATTGTGCTGACTGTACTTCCTTCTTCCTCCATATTTTCAAGTGTGATGAGGTTTTCTCCTTTCGGTGTGATGTCCATCCTTTGTTCCTGCATTCCTTTGCTATATGTCCAAGCTTGTTACATGCATAACATCTAACATGTTTCATGTTCCTCCTGTAGCAATCAGCAGCTTTGTGACCATACATATTGCAAGCAAAGCAATATCCATTAAAGTACCTTGATTGAGATGACCTGTCCGCATAATAGTCTTGAACTCTTCTTCTTCTACATCTAGCTGCAACATGTCCAAGATTATGACATACATAACATTCAATATTATTCATAGGAGGAGTAAAAGATTTTCTTTGAAGACTTTCTTTCCTTGGTTGATGATGAGATTGACCTTTCATCTCCTTGTTGATCATTTTGGATTTCTCTTTAGAGTTCCTTGCCTCACCTTGTGAACTAGATTCACCTTCAACAGATTCATGGAAACCAAGACCAGTCTTGATAGCAGGAGACCTTTGACTACTAAGAATATCATCCAAGGCTTTAGTACTATCTTGAAATCTCAAAAGTTTATCCTTTTCTTCTAATTTACCTTTCAAGATATTTACCTCAACTTGAAGTTGTTCCTCCTTTTCTAGACATTGCTTCTTCATGTCTTCTCCATCTCTTCTTCCTTCTTCCATTTGTTGCCTTAGATTGAGTATCTCCTTTTCTTGCTTTTCATTCAGATCCTGCTGCATTTGACGAACTCTGAAGGCACATTCCAACTGTGATTGTAAGCTGATGACTTCGTTGTCTTGTTTTTCAATTGCTTGGTGTAGATCTTCATTCTGCTTCTTGGATTCTTCAAGATCTTCCTTTAGTGAGAGGATCGTGACTTCAAGACTTTCATAATAACTGGATCGATCTCTGAGCTCCTTGATTGTTGTGTTCTTTTCAATGACTTCATTTCTTAGAGATGTTGCTTCAACCTGCATCTTTTGATACCTTTCCTTGCATACCTTTTGATGAGCTTTTAGTCTAGTAACAGCTTTTGTGAGGGCACCACTCTTTATCTTCAGAAGTCTTTCTTGTTCATTAATTTTGTTTGTTAGCCTGTTAAATTCTGCCTCTATTTGATATCCTTCTTCAAGTTGGGCCTTTAGTTTGGTAGCTACTTCTTCGAAGTCACATTCCCTTTTGTTCAATAGATCTTGTTGATCTCTAATTTTGTCTGTCAGCCTTTTAAATTCTGCCTCTATTCGATACTTTTCTTGCTCACCCATAAAAACATGTTCAGTAGTTTCACTATCACTTCCATCTCTTTCACAAGGAAATATAGCAGGAACATCAGAGGATAACACATTCATACCTGATAATGATTCTGAATCTGATTCTGAATCTGAAGAACTTCTTATACCTAATCCCCAATCGACTCTCCCACTGTCATAGATCTTCTGAGATGTCTTCTTCTTCTTATGAGCTTTCTTCTTAAGCTTCTTTCCCATTGTTCCACGGATCTCCTTTAAGCGATCAAGCTTCTATTAAAGGACCTGCTCTGATACCAATTGTTGGAAATAATACTGAGAGGGGGGGGTGAATCAGTATTATCAGAACTATAAAACTTTTTCAATGCTCAGAAACATATACGCTACTTCAGTTAAGTGAACCCGCGTGTACACACTACTGTGTCTAAAGAAACTTGCGTATATCCAGAAATCTTATGATTCAGTTAGCTTAGTCTTCAGTAAATACATCAGATCATTATTAAGCATATTAACAGTAACCAGGTGCAGAATAACAGAACAGAGCATCACACAAGAGCCACACACATGAACACAAAGATATAAGGTGGAAACCCAATGTGGGTGAAAACCACCTGCTGCAAGTCATCTCAATCTTCTTCTTAATAAGAAAATCCTTTTACAATGTTTGTACTAGTGCAGTCTTATACCAGTACGGGAGCTACAACCCCCTTTGTTCTTGTACTAGCCGATCCATTTACTAGTACGCAGGCTACTACCTGCTATAATGCTCCAAAGATCTCTCTTAGCTTTTGTACTAGCTTAGATACTAGTACGTAGGTGCTTGCCTACAATCTTCTCACCTTCAGGTACCACGTTTCATCAATTTTCAGACTGGATACACTGAAGCACAACACATAATCTGTAAGGCCACTTTTCATCCAATTTTCATACTGGACCCATAACTATCATTGAAGCTCAAAACAATCATCAAACCCTGAATCACTGAAACCCTGTTAACAACAGTCACCAGAACACAGAGCAGACACAGAACTCTGTAATAACCATCGGATCCATCTGCAACTTCAAATATCAAGCTTTACAATGTATACGCTACTTCGATGAATCAAACCCGCGTGTATACGCGCTTTTTCCAAAGACAACCCGCGTACAGATCTAAAAATAATTTCTCATAACTTGCAGCTGTACCAGACATCAGTCATACTCATAACACTTATAGAACAATACATGCGTCAGTATGTAGATCTAGAATAAGCATCATAAAGATAGTTCATTTCAAACCATTTGATCCCGATCTTTCCTTAGATCTTGTTCTCCATCAACCGGTGAGATCTCTCCTTAGCTCAGATCAAGCAATGCATCATCAACCCATAACCCTGCATACTGGATCTAATGCTTCATCAGATATTCAAGACATTTCATACACATTTGCCTAATGATTTCCTTCTCCTTATATAGCCTTAGGCCTTGTTCAATACCAAGGGCCACAACCATAGAAATCCAATACCATCAACTTCAAAACTAGGGATCAACACGTCCGTCGAGACACCAAGGTCCAAAACCATAGGCACAACTTCCAAGGAATAACCGCCGTGGACCAAAGATAAGTTTTCCATATACACGCTCTTTTACTGAAGCAAACCTGCGTGTACACGCGACTTGGGCTTAATGAACCTGCGTGTATGAACTTCCTCTTCTTCTTATAGTCTGATCATCAATTCCTTGCTGCTGTCCTTCTGCACTATGATTTCTCATCAGTGTGGTTTGCCATCAAGGACAACACTTGTCTCATAATGCCAACAATGTCGGTCGTGCCATATCTTCCTCTGGAGTTGAACTACTTCTGAGTGGAGGAGGGCCTGCATTCTGTGTTCATCTAATCCATTCAACTGCAATAATCTTTCATGTTGAGCATGGCTGAGATCTAAGTCCAGCTGAGCTGCCACCCTCAATGTGTTGTACTCAAACTCTATGGACAACAAAGCTTTCTTCCCGTAGACCAGCTCATAAGGTGTGAAACCTGTTGTAGTCTTCCAAGTGGTGTTGTAGGCCCAGGTGGCCTCAACCAAGCGATCTGCCCAATCCTTTCTGCTGCTGCTCACCACCTTAGTCAAAATCCCTTCTAATGCTCTATTAGTGACTTCCACCTGCCCATTTTCTTGAGGATGATATGGGGTGGAAGTCCTGTGCTTGATCTTGTGATGAGCGAGCAAGTCTTCAATCAGGTTAGAGGTGAACTGGCTTCCTTGATCGGTGACTAACTCTCTTGGGTAACCAAACTTGTAGAAGATATTTTCCCTTAAAAACCCAGCCACCTTTTCTTCTGTCCCTACTTTGATTGCCTTTGTTTCTGCCCACTTTGTCAGATAGTCGGTGCACACAATGATGTAAGACCTTTGCTTTGAAGGAGGGTTGATAGGACCCACAAAATCCATGCCCCACTTCTCAAATGGCTCGAAGGTCACTTGAGGTTGGAGAGGCATTTCATCCCTTGGAGTCGGTTTCCTCATCCTCTGACATCGGTCACACTGGTTGATGTATCTTCTGACATCTTGATGAAGAGTAGGCCAATAGTAGCCTGCCTGTAGACTTTTGAAGGCAGTCCTTTTTGTTGCAAAGTGGCCTCCACAGGGCCAATCGTGACAGGTTAGGAGGATGTCAAAGACTTCCTCCTCCCTAACACAACACCTCAAGATCTGATCTGGGCCAAGTTTGAACAAGTTGCCCCCGATCCAAGTGAACGGGGCACTCCTACTCACAATTCTGCTCTTCTCCTTTGAGGATAGATGCGGAGGGAACTGTGCTGAGACCAAGTAATTTGTTATATCAGCAAACCATGGAGAGAGTACTGAGATAGCAAACAAGTGTTCATCTGGCATCTGGTCATCCACTGTCCCTTCTTCACCTGTAGGCAAATCCAATCTAGACAAGAAGTCAGCAACAACATTTTCCTTACCTGGCTTGTCGACAATAGTCAAATCAAATTGCTGCAACAAAAGTAACCATCTAATGATACGAGCATTGACATCAGGCTTATTCATTAAATATCTAATCGCAGCATGATCAATGTGTACAAATGTTTGATAACCAGTGATGTAGTGTCTGAACTTGTTTAGGGAATGGACTACAGCCAGGAATTCTTTCTCGGTTACAGTATAGTTCATTTCTGCCTTGGACAGGTTTTTGCTGACGAAGTATATGGCATATGGTAGTTTCTCCTCAACTTGTCCTAAGGCTGCCCCTATGGCTTTGTTCGATGCATCCGTGTGGATGTGGAAAGGTAGGGCCCAGTTTGGACCTCTCAAGATCGGGGCGAACACCGACTTATCTTTCAACTCATCCAGAGCCCCTTGATAGTTGTCAGTCCATTTGAACTCAACATCTTTCCCTAAGAGGCCAAACAATGGCGAGGCTAGCTTACTGAAATCTTTAATGAATCTTCTATAATATCCTGCTAAGCCCAGGAAACTTTGAACATCTCTCACCTTTTGAGGAGGTGGGACCTTCTGGATGATAGCAATCTTGTTAGGATCCACCTGTAATCCTTGCTGAGAAATTGTATGACCTAGCATAGTCCCTTCGATCATCAGGAATTTGAATTTTTCGGGATTGAGGGACAGGTTCATCTCAATACACTTGGTTAAGACTTTTCCCAGGTTAGTCAATGCTTCTCGGAAGTTGGACCCATAAGGAGTAAAGTCATCTATATAGATTTCTACCGAATCGTGGACCAACTCAGAAAATATGCTCAATACTTCTTTCTGGAAAGTAGCAGGAGCATTGCATAGCCCAAAGGGAAGGACTTGGTAGACAAAGGTGCCCCATGGACAAGTGAAGGTGGTTTTATCTTGGTCCTCTGGGCTGATTTGGATCTGATTATACCTGCTGAACCCATCTAGGAAAGAGAAGAACTTCTTCCCTGCCAGTCCATCCAACACTTGATCTATGAAAGGCAAAGGGAAATGGTCTTTCTTGGTGGCTTTGTTAAGTTCTCGGTAATCTACACAGATTCTCCACTTCCCGTTCTTCTTGGGCACAAGCACTAGAGGTGAGACCCACTCACTATCAGAGATGGGGTAGATGAATCCTACATCCAACAATTTTTGCAATTCTTCTTTGACATTGTCTTTAAGGGCTGGATTCATTCTCCTCTGAGGCTGCATGACTAGTTTACAATCTTCTTCAATGTAAATGTGATGGGTACAGACCGAAGGGTGGACTCCTTTCATCTCCTTATAGCTCCAGGCGAAAGCATCCAAATGATTGTTCAGTAATCTATACAGCTCCTTCTCCTGGGAGGGAGATAGGGAGGAGCTAATCTTTAAGGTTCTTTCAGGGTCAAATTCCACATTCTTAACTCTGGGAGAGGTCAAATCAGTCACACAGAGGTCCACTAAAGCGCTGGCTTGGGTATCTTCCACCAACTCCTCTAAGGACAGTGCACTGGGAGGTGGATTTTGAATTAGATTCTCAATCAAGTCATCCTCGGTTGGAGGGCCTCCCCTGGTGGTCTCTACTATGCACAATGGTGCAGAGTAGACCTCATCCTCATCGCGCTCTTCCAACCAGAGTGGTAAGTCATGTTCTAGCAGAGGTTGGGCAGGAGGGTATAGGACTAGCTGTTTGGACATAGGCCCATTCTTGATGGTCATGCTTCCAGCTCGACAACTGATGTAAACATCTGCAGTGGCTAACCAAGGCCTTCCCAAAATGAGGGGGTATCTAGTGAGCTTTACCTTTGGCTGAAGGACCAAGAAGTCCGCAGGGTACTCCCAAGAGTCAACAGAGACCAAGACATCTTCCACAATCCCTTCGGGAGTCACGGTGGAGCGATCTGCTAACTGCAGGACTGTCAAGGTCTTCCTTAAGGAACTCTGAAGGTTGAGTTTAAGCATGGTGTCCCTGGTCATCACATTAATGGCAGCCCCTAGATCAATCAAGGTATGGGGGATTATGGTGCCATTGATGTGGACATCAACTACAGGACTCCCAGGGTCCAAATACTTTGGACAGATTACTTGCCCCAACATTAGATCGGACAGTTGTCCTATGACATTGATAGTCGAGGCATCTCTCTTTCGCCTGCCTGGGTGCCTGAAACGTTTCTCTTTAATCAATTTGTTGTA
Source organism: Pinus tabuliformis (assembly GCA_031772625.1). NCBI lineage: Eukaryota > Viridiplantae > Streptophyta > Pinopsida > Pinales > Pinaceae > Pinus > Pinus tabuliformis. The sequence continues at coordinate 660,137,837 of CM062817.1, forward strand.
TATTGGTACATCTTTTATGGCCTGGAGAAGTGGTATTTTCACACACGACTGTTTAAGTTCCCCCAAAAGTTCAGTCTCCTCTGGGTTTGGTTGCGTGGTTACTGTTAGTCGCTCAGGAAAGGGTGGAATGGCTTTGGGTTCACTTTCCTGTTTCTCTTCCTCGTCCTCCGGGGGAGGAGGTTGGCGATCTGGAAGGACCTTCCCAGATCACAGGTTGATCTCCTGGATCTCCACAGCATAGGTAGGGCATGTTGTCTCCCCAGTGTATACCTGCTGGGCCTGTTTGTTGTTGGGGTTCGGGTTCGGTTGAGCAGGCATCTGGGGTTGTCTTGGAGGAGCAGGAGGTAATGGTTGTGGCTGAGCCGGTGGTGGAGGTAGAATGGCGAGAGGAGAGTTGTATTGGGGCCTCCACCCTGGTTGAGGTGGATTCCACAGAGGTTGTGGCTGGACATGTGAGTGAAACGAATGAGCAGTGGGTTGAGTATGGTATTGAGATGGATAAGACCACGGAGGAGGTGCGGACCAGGAAGGATGAGCAGGGGGGGCCCCAAGAAGGTATATGAGTGGATTGGTTGGAGCTGTAATAAGCTTGGGATGTCCCTTGCATCCCCTGCTGGTAAGGTCTGGGCCCATGCGGCCTCCTTTGGTTGAGGAAGTAGAGAGGTTCAGTGGTTGCCTCAGTCCCTTGGTACATGGCTTTAAATCCGGGTAAGGTTGGGTAGTGGTTTTTGGGGTGATCTTCCTCACAAACTAAACATACCTCTACTAAGTGCAATGGACACTCGTTCTTAGGGTGCTTCCTCGTACATCTGGGATAGAAAATGGCTAAAGCCCTCTCAGCTTCCTCTTTCTTTTGTTGGATTCAGAAAGTATCAAGTTGCATGGCAATGGTATGTCTCATCTCACTTTTGAGGTCTTCCATCTGATTAGCAAACTCATGCTTGGAGAAGATGGTACTAGCTGAAAGTGAATTCCCCCTACCTCTTTTCCGGGCTGCCCTAGAATGGTTTCTAAACACAGTCTTTATGTCTTCATAAGGTAGCTGGTAGATGTCCCCTCCAGCTAGCAAATGGAGGGTATCTAGAAGGTCTTCAGGAACTCCTCGGAACAACACCAACTTTAGTGATTCAGGGTCAAGTGTGCACCTGGCCCGTTTATAGCTAAGTTGGAACCTTTCCTCATAGTCTTCTAAGGACTCATCATTTCCCATGGTCATTTGGAAGATCTCTCCCTTTGTTTCCTTGGACCTACTGTAGTCCCGGTATTTGCTGTTAAAGGCTTGCTGCATCTGACCCCAAGTGGTGATACTGTTTCCAGGTAACCCCATGAACCAGCGGAGTGCTGCATCCTTGAGGGTAGAAGGAAAGAGTTTCAACTTTTGCTCGTCCTCAGCATAGTCATAAGTTCGGCAAAGGATAGCAAACTCAAACAGGAAGGTATCAGGGTCTTCAGTGGTCAATCCATGGAAATGAGGTAAGGCTGAGGGACTTATGTTTTTCATCTTCATGTCCCCGTTGGTCTCTCGGATGGGGAAGGTACCTTCTATTCTCTCATCATCTTCTCTACCGTTTCTGTTTTTAGCCATGGTCTCAAAAGGAATGTTTTCTTGCTCTTCTTCTATTATAGGATCTTCGTATATCTCAGGAGGTTCACCTATAGGTTCTTCTGGGTCACTGCCACCAAAGAAGAGAGAAGGGTGACTCAGTGAAGTGGTGGGGGTGTTGGGTAGGAATTTTCCGGTATTATCTCTGTTCCTACGAGGCATGAAAATATTTTTGGTTGCTTTTGCTTTTCTCTGCTTGTACCTGCAAAACTGAAACAGATGGAATTGCAACCAACTAAAATCTATCTCGCGGAAATGAAAATGCGGAATTGAAATGAAAGAAGGAAAGGACTAATCTATTTTGCTGAAATCAAATTGCAGGAATGAAATGCTAGACTACACTTGCAGAATTGAAATGCTATTCTACGCTTGTAGAATGGAAATTGCGGAATTGAAAGGCTAATATATGAAAGCAGGAAATGTCTAATTTACTTTTGCAGAAATGAAATCGTAGAATGGAGCTGAAATAAACTACTTAGCAGAAGGTTGGAGTAGAAAAATAGAAGAAAAGTAGCAATCACAAATACTTTGACGCTTCCCTGGAAATGGCGACAAAAAGATGGTGGGCTCCAGTATTGCAGCAATAATGCTGCAACTCCTGGGACTCCCTTCTTTACTTTTATCAACTCGGTAGTTCGTAACAAACTTGGAAGCGACGGTGTTGTATGCACAAGTACTAGCTCTTGTCGCGGCTGTCACTTGGTCAGCTGGCACAAGTCCGCTAGGAGCTTAAGCCAACTTCTATGAGCTCTTAGAAGAAGCCTTTTAACTGATGGATGAAAGCTAACTCAAAGAAGGCTAATCTACTTGCAGAAAGAAACTGGAAAGCTGAAAGGAAACGCAAACCCTAGCAAACCCTAATTTTACCAACTAGCCCTACTGATGCAAGAAAGAGGATGCAAGCTACTGAAAGAGATTCCATTGACTTCTAGAAAGGTAAAATGCATGTGTCTAAGCTACTTCTACAGTAAAATCTGAAAAAAAAAAAAAAAAAAAAAAAAAAAAAAAAAAAAAAAAAAACATCTTTTTGTATTTTTGAATAAGTTGTCAGAATTATCATGCATGTGCTTTGACTGTTTTGGCTGTGCAGAGGTGGATTGGCGAGAGGAAATGCTTGCAGACGGTTGGGAAGGTTCAAAGAGGGCCTAAGGGGTCCCTAGCACCCTTCCAGAGAGTTTCACAAAGTTTTGCTATCAAGAAACCGCGTTCGTGAGCTTCTACAAGAAGTCTGCAGGGGTTTTAAAGGATGTTCTGTATTTTCTACAGGGTGTTCAGAAATGGGATTTTGGAGGTTGGATGGAGGGAGAAAGGTGAAGAAGTGAGTATGGAGGTAGGATAAGGGTGTGAGGGGGTCCAGGACTTGGTGGATGGAGCTAAGGAGAGATGAATATGGCTGGATTTGTTCAAGGAGGAGTGAAGCAATGTTGCACAAAAAATAGGGTTATGTGAGAAAATGTGGCAAACGTGAGGCAAGAATCCACGTTAGGGGATGGAGCAGATGGGATTGATGGAGTATGGGCAGATAGAGAAGTGGTACGGGTGCTCTGCAAGTTGTTTCTCCAACTGAACCAACGAAGACTTGGAAAATCAGAGACCTAGTTACTTTAACCTAATCTGATCTAGCTAACAGTAAAGGGAATGAACAGAAGTTTATTTGCATTGAAACCATGTATAATAACTATGCAATGAAGCAATCAAGAATCTGAACATGTAACCAACTTCTGCAAATAAAAATCGAACACGAATGATTGCATGGCAAAGTAAAGATAGTGTTTTTGGTGGCAGCAAGGTCACCTTGATCCCAGCTCCTGATCCCACTGAGGGAGAGGTGAAATCAGAGGTGCTTGATGGCCTTTTTCTGAAGCTCTTCCATGTTAATAACCTATCAACTCAATTTGAACATCAAAAGCCTTTCTAATTATCAACAATGACCTAGGTAATCAGCAAGATTTTAATCTACTTAACAGAAATTATTTTGCAAAGACATAAAAAGCAAATAACAGTACATAAAGGAAGCCTTGGAACTTGGGTTAGGCCCAACCCCAAGAACTACAGGCTCCTAAAGAAAACTCAGAACTGATGCCAAGTAAAGATGCTCTTCATTCCTCAAAAATAATCATGTCACAAGAAAGTTATACAACAGTAGCTACAAAAATGAGCTGAGATAATGATAGCACTATAGTGCAAAACCCAACAGTTCCAAAAGTAAACTACGAAGGTTGAAGCCCTCCTATTTATGCACTACGAGGGTCCTAGCAGCCCTCCTTAACTCAAGGGGCTCGGCTGTTCAAACTGCCAGTAAACAGTCACTCTTCACAAAGCTGCTTGGCTGCCTTTAGGATTCGTTTTGGTGGCCTGCTGAGCTCCGAGTTGAGGGTGGAGATTTCGAGGAAGGGCCATTTAATGCAAGAGACAACCTTCCTACGAATCCTCACCCTTGCTTCCTCATGCTTGGCTGTCACCTGGCTCATAATTGCTTGGCTTTGTTCCAAAATTTGTCCAAAAACCTGAAATAACCATGTATTGGCCTCCTTGGTAAAGTGACCACCCTTATTCGTTCAAATAACATAAACATACTCAAAAAACATGCATAATCTATGAAAAATGGTGGATTGATGAAGAACAATAGGCAAAATGAGCCCAATAAGTTACGCATTTTTGGGGCTCATCAATCATCTCAATGGGAGATGGTTTTATTTGTAGACTTGGGAAGGGATAGGAGGAGGATAAGGGACGGAGGTTGAGATCCAACAAGGTAAGGAGTTCGAGCCAAATTCAAACCAATCGGAGAAGATGCCATCTATGCAGCTTCTAGAATAGAAGCTTCTCATATTCTTTTTATTTTTACCATTGTTAAAACAATGTTGCACCTTTTGAACATGCAAAATACGACAATGTCACATGTCATGAGTTATACAAAATGTGACAACCTAGTAATGTTGCAGATAATTATGGTCCCACTTGCAACAACCTTTAAAATTAGGGTTTTTAAAGGTATTTTCATAAGATGTTTATCTTCCTAAGTGAGTTTCTCTTCCAAATTCTTGAGGGATTGATGGAAATTATGCTTCGGATGGCAAAGGATAGGAGTACCACATCATTTCTTATAAGTGTGACAAAATAACATGTAACATAGGTTCATTGATATGGGCTTTGAAATATCATCTTGTTTGACCAATGTATGACTTGCCACATGAGCAAGGAAATCAGTAAACCCATGAACCTAGAAAAAGGTTAGATTTATTCCAATAGACCAAAGATATATATGACACCATACTAGGTTCAAGGGTTTCCCACATTCCTTGCACCTATGGAAATTCATACATTGGTCAAACAGAACTGATCCAAAATGGATCCTAAAACCCTCTAAGTATTCATATACTTAAAAACTATCGCAAGGGGAAAAAATTAACAAATGGTGGAAAACACTATCACAAAGGAAAAACAAGAAGAAATGGTGAAAACAGAGTTAAACAGAGGCTTAAACAACAATGCACGGGAGCCGTCGGATCTGGCCGATCAACGGTCCAAATCCGATCGGCATATCACAATTGGAGGTGGCAAGCAGAAGCTATCGGAGGCTACCATATGAAAGTTGCGACAACGATCAACACGAGTCAACGAGGACCATCGATCAAGCATGCAGATCGACGGCCTAGGTTCACTCGCAATATCACATCGGCAAAATACAAGGGAGCGCTTACCAAAGGCCTGGGGATAATGCGATATGTGATTGCGATATATCGCATCAGAGCAATACAAAGGAGCGGGGCTGATACATATGCGACTTGCGATAAAGCCAGACCCGACGGATCTTATGGGTACAAATATATATATATTTTGAGTTCTGTAAAAAGGAGTTTTTCTATGTAAAGTCGCATTTTCGTTAAGTAAACGAAAAAAAGGGAAATGCAAATGGAGCGATAAAACAGACCCGAAAGGGTTTATACATGCAGCGATATACATTTTGAGTTGACAAGCGGGATTTCGGGTGGGCCTCTGGCGGTATGTGGTATTGGACGGGCTCCGCTTGAGCCCATACATTGGCCGCCACATGGCTCGGCACTGGAGAGAGAAACTGCCTTTTCGGGTAGGTAATCTCCGTGTGCATAACCCAGAGAAATCAATAGCAATTGTTGGATCAACGATCACTTGCGATAATGCCTGAAGACGGACCCGAAAGGATTATAGGGTGGGATTGATAATATTTCAGGTCCGATAAAAAGCGTTTGGGCGGATTTTTACAATGTTTCTATATATTTCTTTGTGTAAACAGAGAACGACTGTTTGGGATTTCAACGTGTCGATAGTCCCTTCCATTACAAAACAGGTGGCCACCATACCTGAAGACATTACACCATGATCGGTTAATGCTCAGAGGGGATTTGAATAGACAGAGACCGGAAGCCAGAAAGCCCGAAAGGGAAAATGAACAGACAAGCGCCGATTGGCTTAAAAGCCACTGAATGATAGAGACAGAGGTAGGCAGTGTGGAGACAAAGAGAAAATAGAGACAGAGAGCAAAAGGGAGAGTCTGTGTACTTCAGAAAGACTTGGGGGATCCAAGTCAAGCCCTGCTGTTTTATTCATGCTGTGTTGAGACTCAATTTGAGTTCACATTTGTAAAAACTCTGCTCTTGAAGACATAATAGAGAGGTCACCATTGAAAGCTGGACCAGGAGACGTAGCCCAAGAGTTTTGGGTGAACTCCTTGATTTTTTTTTTTGTTATGTGTGTATCTGTTATGTTTCTATAACTGCTTCATTATCTATATTATTTGCAATCTTTTCGATCTATTGCACTAAGTAATATAGACAAATCATGCACATGAGTCTGTAATACCTTAATATTAATCTAAGATCTCATTATCAGATCAAGTGGTATTAGAGCTTTAGTTTGCTAAGGTTAGACAAGCTTTTGCTGGATTCTTGAATGCTAACTAGGTCAAAGCTCAAACTGGGAAAAGGAGAACTTGTTGAGGCCAATCCAGAAATTGGAAGAGTCTATCCTCGAAGGAAAATTCCAGAAGAAACTACCTTGGGAGAAGAATCTCAATTTATGGAAAGTTTTAAGGCACTTCAGGCCATGGTTGAAGAGATGTATCGGGAATTTAAGAAAGGCCGAAGTGAAATCACTTCAACATCTCAACCAGATAAAGGAGCATAGGAACCTCTTCCAGATGCCCATGTAAAAGGCAAAGGAAAAGAACAGAGGCCTTCTCCACCATCTACTCCATCATCACCTTCATCATCCTCATTGTCTTCTCCACATAAAACTACCCTTGAAAAGAAAAAGAAGAAAACTTCTGTGATTAAATTAGATGTGAAATTTGATTTGCCAATTTATGATGGAGAATTAAATGTAGAAAAGCTAGATAACTGGATTAGATAGATTGATGTATATTGCAGGGTGCAGAACATTACTTCAGAAAGGAGAAAGATTCAGCTGGATAGCCTTCGCCTTGGAGGAACTTCACTAGTGTGGTGGGAAGGCAAGACACAAGTTGATCTGAAGAGACATGGTAAAATTCTTTCTACCTGGAATGAATTTGTTTCTGCCATTAAAAAAAAGTTCTATCCTCTAGCTTATATGCAACAAGCAATGATGAGTTGGAAAACTCTTCGCCAATTCAAGGGCCAAAGTGTACAAAGCTATACCCAGGAATTTAGAAAAAGAGCTTTAACTCTAGGCATATCTCTAGACTCACCTGAAACTTTGTTGAAGTATATAGGTGGTCTGCATAGCTATTTGAAGTACACCATTCTCATGTTTAATCCCACTAGCCTAGATGATGTATCAGTTTAGGCTACACATCTAGAAGCTAGAGGCAAGAATGTGAACCCAGAGATTGGGGGATCATCAAAACCCTCCGCAAGTAAGAACAAGGAAAAGAAGAAGCTGAAATGGAAGGAGAGGAAGGCAAACGCTATACAGAAGGACAAACCTTCCTGCACTCATTGCAAGAAGGATGGACACGATGATGAACACCGCTGGTCTTTGCATTCGGCGCTGAAACCTAAGAAGTTCGGTGGTAAGAAGAAGAAGATTGTTGCTACTATTCATAAAGACTTGGGGTCAGACTCAGGTGATGAAACAATAGTCACAGCCACAGGTATAAAAGATAAAAATTATGAAGCATCTACAAGTAATTTTGCACAATCTATTGATAATGAAGATAATGAGAGGAAAAGACATGAGATTTTTCATATTAGAGTTATTTCCAAGCACCAAAAGATTGATAGTTTATTTGATAGTGGATCACAAGTAAACTTGATTTCTGAAACAATTGTAAAGAAGTTGGGCTTACGAACAACACCTCACAAGAAGCCATATCCATTAGGTTGGTTATGTGATAAAGCAAAGCTACAAGTGACTAGACAATGTAAACTTAGGTTTGCTATTGGGTCAACTTTTGTAGATGAGGTTGAGTTAGATATAGTTCCCTTGGATATATGTGGTATTGTTTTAGGAAGTCCTTACTTGTATGATAGAAAAGCCATTTTCTATAGAACTGAAAATAAGTATCAACTCACTAAAGATGGAATAGAATATATTGTAAGAGCTCATCAACTCAAAAATAACTATTCTCTCATAAACTTAGGGCAGATGAAAAGAATTGTAAATTCATGCAAGAAATTTTTACTAATGGTTGTAAAGGAAAAGAACCCTGATAAAACCAATGTATTTGAAGGTTGTGATACTAAACAGAAAGTTGATTTAGTTAAAGTTGTTTCAGAATATGATATCATATTTCAAGAACCTAAAGGTCTACCACCCAAAAGGGAAATAGTGCATGATATTCATTTGCAGCAAGATGCTGCATTACCTAACATCAGAATGTACAAGTTATCCACTTTAGAGAATGCAGAGATCAAGAAGCAGGTATAGGAGCTGCTCGATAAAGGGTTCATAAGACCAAGCACATCACCATGTGGATCTCCAATCATACTGGTGAGAAAGAAAGATGGTTCGTGGAGGATGCGCATTGATTATAGAGCACTGAATAAAATAACGATCAAGAATCATTATCTTCTTCCTCGCATTGATGATCTATTAGATCAGTTGAAAGAAGCAGTTTACTTTTCCAAGTTAGACTTGCGCAGTGGATATCATTAGGTCAGAGTTGTAGAACAAGATGCATGTAAGACTACTTTCAATATAAAGATGCATTCTACTTTCAATAGAATGGCTGGTTATGCCTTTTGTCTTAACTAATGCTCCTACCACTTTCATGAGAGTTATGAATGATGTACTCAGACCTTTTATTGATGATTTTGTAATTGTATATTTAGATGAAATTCTTGTTTTCAGTAAAACATGGGAAGAACATTTGAAGCATGTAAAGCAGACTTTAGATGTTTTGAAAAGAGAAAATCTCTATGTGAAGTTATCAAAATGTGAATTTGGGAAAACATCTTTGAATTATTTGGGTCATATTGTAGGGGGTGGTAAATTGAAGATAGTTCCCTCTAAGGTCGCAGTCATTGTGAACTGGCCTAAACCCAAATCTGCTATAGAAGTTAGGAGTTTCCTAGGAGCAACACAATATTGGAGAAAGTTTATTGCTAACTTTTCCTTGATTGCAGCTCCCTTACATGCTTTAACAGGATTGAACAAGGTGTTTCAATGGGGAGGCAAATAGTAGAAAGCCTTCGACAACTTAAAAGAAAAAATTAGTACATCACCAGTACTAGCATTGCCAGATCTTCAACGACCATTTGAGATTGAAACAGATGCCAGTGACTATGCCATGGGAGCAGTGTTGATGCAACATGGTAAACCCATATGCTATCATTCTGAGACATTTAATTCTGCAGTAGTTAATTATCCCACATATGATAAAGAATTGTATGCATTAATGCAAAGTGTGAAAAAGTGGAAACATTACCTAATGGGCAAAGAAACAATTATACATACAGATCATCAACCACTTCAATATTTTCACTCACAAACTAAATTGTAGCAATCAAGACATTATAGGTGGATGGGTTTCCTACAATAATTTCATCTTGTCATCCGATATAAGAAAGGCATACACAATAAGGTTGCAGATATGCTGTCTAGACCAATCATAAATGCATCTACTATACTTAAGCATAACTCAGTAATGCATGAAAGCTACATTGAACAATATGCTCAAGATTTAGATTTTAAAGATGTATATGCAACCTTAAGTCATGGCAAGCAAGTAGAAGAATTGGATTATTATGTTAAGGACCAACTCTTGTATAATTTGGGAAAGTTATGCATTCCAGAAACTGAAAGAGTTAACATAATCCAAGAAGCACATACTTCTCTTATATCGGATCATTTTGGTGTAAGTAAAACAGTTTCACAACTGCAAAGGTTCTGTTATTGGCCAATAATGCATCAAACAGTTTCTAGATATGTTAAAGGGTGTACCAAGTGTGCTAAAAGCAAGCCCAACAATGGAAAAATAGGCTTGTACACTCCACTTCTAGTTCTTTCTCGTCCTTGGGAAAGTGTTTCCATGGAATTTGTTGGGAGATTGCCAAAATCTAGAAAAGGTCATGATTATTTATATGTTACTATGGATAGGTTCAACAAAATGTGTATTTTAATACCTTGTAACAAGCAGATTACAGCTGAACAAACATCGAAGTTGTTCTTTCAGCATGTATGGGTTCATTTTGGGTTACCCACTTCCATTGTATCTGATCGAGATTCCCGATTTGTTGGGAAGTTTTGGTCAAGTCTGTGGGAATTGATGGACACCAGATTGAAGAAGAGCACAATGTTTCATCCACAAACAAATGGCCAAACAGAGGTGGTCAATAGGACAATGATCCAATTGCTTAGGGGTTATTGCAGCAAGCATCCCAAGCTTTGGGATGAACATTTGTGTTATGTGAAACATGCTTACAACTGTGCCAAGCACTCTTCTACTCAAAGATATCCTTTTGAGACTTGTTTTGGTTTTACACCAAAGTATCCCTTGGATTTTGTCTTTGGTAAAGACATAGTAGTTGATGGACACAATGATGTGGATAAAGCAACCAAGTTCATTGAACAAATCCAAGAAATTCACTAGGCAGTGCAGGAACAGCTGGAAAGAAGCCAGGCCAAGTACAAGGCAAGGCATGATAAGCATCGAATTGAGCATAGCTTCCAAGTTGGTGGTCAAGCCTGGCTGTACATCAACAAAGACAGAATGCAAGGTGAAGGTAAGAAGCTGAAGCCAATAAGGTATGGGCCTTTCAAGATACTTGAGAAAATTGGTGAAAACGCTTTTCGCCTTGATTTTCCAGCTTATATGCACATCTATTTAGTCGTTAATGTAGAGAACTTGAGACTATTTGAACCTTCATTGATTGAAGATCTCAAAGAGCAAAGTCAGTTACCTTCTATTGATGATCTGTTGCCTGACTATCTGAATGAGTTGTAGGAAGATACAGTTTTGGACAGAAAGGTGAGAACTATGCGTAGAGGGGATGTTGAGTACCTCAGAATCAGACTCAAAGGTTCAAAACCAAGCAGTGCACAATGGATAGAGATTAGACAAGTGAGGAAGCTGTATCCTCACTTGATCGATGCTTAAAAACCAAATTTTGGTGGTCCAAAAGCTTCTTTAGTGGGAAGGCATGATCCAAAATGGATCCTAAAACCCTCTAAGTCTTCATATACTTAGAAACTATCACAAGGGGAAAACATTAGAAAATGGCAGAAAACACTATCACAAAGGAAAAACAAGAAGAAATGGCGAAAACAGAGTTAAACGGAGGCTTAAACAACAATGCACAGGAGCCGTCGGATCTGGCTGATCAACGGTCCAGATCCGATCGGCATATCGCAATCGGAGGTGGCAAGCGGAGACTATCAGAGGCTACCATATGAAAGTTGCGACATCGATCAATGCGAGTCAATGAGGACCATCGATCAAGCGCACAGATCGATGACCCAGGTTAACTCGCAATATCGCATCGACAAAATACAAGGGAGCGCTTACCAAAGGCCCGGGGACTATGCAATATGCGATTGCGATATATCGCATCACAATATCACATCGGATCGATACAAAGGAGCGGGGTCGATACATATGCAACTTGTGATAAAGCTGGACTCGACTGGGTCTTATGGGTACAAATATATATATTTTGAGTTTCGTAAAAAGGAGTTTTTCTATGTAAAGTCGCATTTTCGTTAAATAAACGAAAAACAAAGGAAATGCGAATGGAGCGATAAAACGGACCCGAAAGGGTTTATACATGCAGCGACATACATTTTGAGTTCCGTAACGAGTGGGATTTCGGGCAGGCCTCTAGTGGTAAGTGGTATTGGACGGGCTCCGCCCGAGCCCATACACTGGCCGCCACATGGCTCAACGTCGGAGAGAGAAAACCACCTTTTCGGGCAGGTAATCTCCGTGCGCATAAGACACCCGAAATCAATAAGAACCGTTGGATCAATGATCACTTGCGATAGCACCCGAAGACGGATCCGAAAGGATTATAGGGCAGGATTGATAATATTTCAAGTTCGATAAAAGGCGTTTAGGCAGATTTTTACAGTGTTTCTATGTATTTCTCTGTGTAAAGAGAGAACGACTGTTTTGGGATTTCAATGCGCCGATAGTCCCTTCTGTTACAAAACAGGTGGCCACCATACCTGAAGACGTTACACCTTGATTGGTTAACACTCAGATGGACAGAGACCGGAAGCCAGAAAGCTCGAAAGGGAAAATGAACAGACAAGCACCGCTTGGCTTAAAAGCCACTGAATGATAGAGACAGAGGCAGGCAGTGCTGAGACAGAGAGAAAATAGAGACAGAGAGCGAGAGGGAGAGTCTGTGTACTTCAGAAAGACTTGGGGGATCCCAGTAAAGCCCTATTGTTTTATTCCTGTTGTGTTGAGACTCAATTTGAGCTTACATTTGTAAAAACTCTACTCTTGAAGACATAATAGAGAGGTCACCACTGAAAGCTAGACAAGGAGATGTAGCCCAAGAGTTTTGGGTGAACTCCTTGATTATTTGTTGTGTTATGTGTGTATCTGTTATGTTTCTATAACTGCTTCATTGTCTATATTATTCGCAATCTTTTCGATCCGTTGCACTAAGTAATATAGGCAAATCCTACACATGAGTCTGTAATACCTTAATATTAATCTAAGATCTCATTATCAGATCACGTACGGTCTTTCAAATCTTGTATCAAACAACATATCACAAACACTTCCCACAACTACACCTCTAAATCAACTATATTTGAGCAGTCATTTAAATCTAAACATATTATTTGCTTTCATAAAACCAAAACCTTAGCCTCAACTAGCCACTACAATTCACACATGATTTGGAAAACTCTAGAAATTGAGAAACATCATGATAAATTCAATCAAGAAGATGGATATAGACTTAGCCAATTCTAGAAACTAGTTATTCATCAATTTAACCACTAGCCCCTTCTTGCCTTATGGTCTTAATATGATCTTAACTTTTTCTCTCTAAGATTATCTCCCCTACCCCCCACCCTTGGTTTTTCATCTCAAACCCCCCTTTTTATCCCTTCTTCTTATCCTGTTTTTATTTACCTGTGTTAAAATTTTCTCTTCTAAATTTTATCTTAATATCTCATCTTTTTGTAATAATTCCCCTCCACTATTTCCTACTCTTAGTAATTATCTTTTTCTTATTTTATTTAATTTTGGATTTAATATGGTCATTACAATGTCAACAATTCCCTTTTCGGTTTTTTAAGGAAATCAACCTCTCTCTCATCCCAAGGGCAAGAGTTAGGGTCAATACAATTATATCCATAGGCACAAAGCCATTACAACAATATTTGTCATCATCATGTCACTCGCATGGATTTGGACCTAGGTGGGGAAGATAACAACCATTGTGCCCAACCACCCGAGATAACTCCAAGTGACACATAATGTCAACAAATTTAATACTATTTCTTCACTTTATTTCAAATATCTTTTTCTTATTGATTTTATCCTCGCTATTTTAAGTTGGCTATTCATTTTTTTTTGTCACTTTCTATTCACCTTAATGGCCAATTTCCACTCTTTTCTTTGATCATTTTATCTATTTCTTAAATATGTTAAATTTTTTCAACATCTTTGACCCCCCTTATCCTTCTCTAACAATTACTTTCTCAACCCTTGCTTATTTATTCCTCTCTCAACACTCATTTGGATGATCATAAAGCAGATTTTGTCCTTGAATGATTTGGATTGGATCATCATATTATTTTTCATCCATCTTGATGCTTTTGAAGTGGAAAAATAGGAGGAATCAACTCACAAGACCATTTTTACTAGTGGGTCTCAGCTTGGCGAATTGGGGTTTTAAACTGTTCGAAGGCATTTTTAGGAATTTCCTAAAGTTTTTTGGGAACCAAAAACTCTCACTTGTGAGAGACACCATGATATTGTTCTACACTCAATATTCCTTTCCAATGGCACAATAAATACCTCAAACAAAGTCTGCGTGCAAAAGTTATACCACCTGAAAGTTGACCTTTTGATTTTGACCCCCACTTTTCAAGAGGATACCACATTAGCCCATTACTCATGGAAAATGGGCTAGCCACATGGCCATGATGAAGAATACTCTAGAAGAGTTGCATTTTAACTCATATTGAGGGTTGAATGGGTTAAATTTGACCCTTAGATGGTTATTGGGTTATGTTATAGCCAGGCCATTAGGAGGAAAAAGGGTTTGATTTTGTTATAGTGCATTTTATTCCATACTTGAGAAAAGTAGGTAGGAGTAGATAAGGAAAGGGAAGAACAAAGAGGGTATTATCCATCAATGCATCAACCATAGCTTCATCTCCACATGGTGAAGTGCGCAGAGTCTTTGAAGGTCTTTGGTTCGCTTGATGAAGCTTTAGCATGTTGTTCCTTGCTTTCATGTTGGAAGGCTTGACAGGCTCACTTGTTCGCGAAGGTGCATATTCGTCACGTTCATCCGCTTTGCATGCTTCACTCGTTCATCTGTTGGTGAACCTGTCCATCTACATGTGCTCCTTTCATTCATCTTGTTTTTTGTCTTGACATGTTTGTTGGTGTACCTGTACCTGCAGTCACCCATGACAAGATGACATCAAATCCAAAACCTGCTAGTCTACCACGACACATGATCATTCGAATGAAAGTGACCGGGAGAGGTAGCATGGCTATGATGGGAATGATGGCTCCAAGAAACTACTGATGAAAATTGCGCGAGAGTTACTGAGAGATGTAGACAGGTGATCTGAGTCAATAGTGACTGACTGCAAGGTTTAGCTCGACTGGGAGGAAAAATTGCGCAAATTTTGGGAGGAATAGTCTGGGCTGTTGGAAGGCAAGGTAGGCATGCTCTGCACATTTTCTGGAATGAACAGTCAACAGGGGCTAGACAACCAAATTTGCGCAATTTTCTAGAGGAAAGGGCTGAGTTGCATGAGGGGTCAACAGGCAGGGATTGTGTAATTTTTCTAGGGAACTGCCCGGGAGACTGGCAGCCAGATCTACACAATTCCCAGAGGGAACTGCCAGTTGGCTGCTGGGGTCACTGGCGGCTAGACTTGTGAAATTCCCAGAGGGAGCTGCCAGTTGGCTGCTGGGGTCACTGGCAGCTAGACTTGTGCAATTCCCAGAGGGAACTGCCAGTTGGCTACTGGGGTCACTGGTGGCCAGACTTGCGCAATTCCCAGAGGGAATTTCCAGTTTGTTGCTTAGTCATTGGCAGCAGAAACTGCGTAATTCCTGCATTGAACAGGCAGTCTGCTGCTGGGAGTTGCTGGTTGGGAAAAATTCCTTAAGGCCAGGAGGCTAGCCCGCTGATCATCTTTATGTAATTTCTGAGCTGATTTAACTGATGGGAGACCTTCTCATGAGCACTGCGCAATTTCTGAGATGAACAGTTGGTTGACTGTCTGGGTGGCCAGAATGACTACTGAGTAGAATGCTTGCGGGCAGCACAGCTTGAAAGAACTAGCTTTGTGCTCCTGCGCTATTCTGGTTGATAGTCGATCGAGTCGAAAGCAGGGAGATGGTTCGGCTGTTAGTGAAGAGTCTGGTCGTTAGAACTTCAGCAAAAATGACTAAGTGTGTGAGGAGTCAAAAGATGCATAGGTGATCATACAGACACACTCGCATGACTTGATGACAAAACGACCAAACCATCCGATACACATGTTCAACATGACTGACCGACGGTGCAAGCGACAAGAGCGACACTCGTGATTGATCATTCATGATCGAGACGACGCTTGTACAACAGTGAATGTGACTTAGTGTGTGAGTGCGAAAGATTCTTTCATGGCAAACACATCAAACACATATGGAGCAAAGACTTTGAGCATAACTGGAAAACGGTCGCAAGCATGAATTAGACATCAACATGTAGAAACTTGAGTGCAATCAACAAGCAAGGCGAATGTAAAGACTCACATGAGCTCACGGAGTGAGCCCGGGTTGTGTGTAGTCATAAAGTGAAACTCTCCAAGGGAGGCCCGAAATTGGTGTAGGGCAAAATTTTGGAGGGTGGTTGTAGCCGCTACAACAGTTCGTCATGGTTTCTCCTAATGCCAATACTTCACCAAGTATGGTTGTCATGAGTTCTTCTAGATTCACCTATGTGGGAGCTACTTTCTGGACCTCTTCCTGGTCCAATCAATAAGTACGAAATGCTGAAGTACCAAAACTCTGAAGATGTGATCCATTAAACCTCAATGAGGTTGGTTGATCTTTGAAGTAGAAATGTTGTAGAGGTACAAGGGTGGAAAACATCGTCAACTTCTCCCATAAGGCTTCAAAGAAAATAGGTGTCGGTAAAGAACGAGGGAAAAGGCTTCAAACAGAAGCAACACCATCAACCAACAAACAAACAATAAGGCCTGTAAATATGGAAAACTCAACTCAAATGTCATACAACAACACTACTAAAGTTGTGTGAACACCTTCACCATCACACAAGAAATCAATCAACAAAGTAATGACAACATTATCTGTCACCATCTAACTGTTCTCCCCTGCCCCAAAAACACACTTGTAGAAGGAGTGAGAATCAATAGTCTCCATTGTCAGAACGCCCACACAACCCCCCCGCCCCCGCCGCCCCCCGCAACCCCCTCTTGAAACACAAGTAAGGGACCAATGCCATAAACAATCTTTAAATATGGGTAAAAGGTTGCAGGAGCTTAGTGAAAAGAAGGCAACAAATGAACTTCGTAAAGAGGTCCTTCAATTGCAGTCATTCATAACTCTATTGCAAGCAGAAAATGTAACTCTTAAGAATAGGTTGCAAACTTCAACAACTGAGAGAATCAAGAAGGTTGACTATCTGGATTCAACCATAGGAAACCAAGTAAGAGTATTCTATTACTCACAATGTTGTTATGTTAAAGTACAACAGAAAATGAATAGGAGAAAAGCTCTCCTAGGGCTACCCACTTTCCGTGGGTAATAAGTAGATCAAGTGACCATTTACAATTAGAAATTATAATTGCTCACATGCATGATGCAATGCCTTGTTTCTACTTACAACTAAAATTACAAGTCAATATGGTGAATGTTTCAATCAAAGACAATTGCCTATAGAATAAAAAATAAACCAATATTATGCATGTTTCAATAAATGTTAAATGTCTAAAGAATAGAAAATTTTGATGCCTTAATAATTTGACAACAATAATGACATAAAACACTAAATAATTTTATTAACAATTTTGATTTCTTATAAATATTAAATTACAAATATTGTTTATAATTATATAAAAAAAATTAGCAAGTGGAAAACTTATCATAGTACAGTGGGGATAGCCATCTTTGGCTGCATGCAAATTGACTCATCACTATTATTCAAGGAAAATCTAATTACATAAAATTACCCAGTGTGGTCTGTAAGAGGTAGGCTTTCACTCTTCCTAAGTGTCTCTAAATCTTAACATGTTAACATATTTCCTTACATAAAAAAGAAATTCTTAACTAAACAAAACCAATATTAAAATATACTCTAAACTCATTTATAATTATATAATTATATTAAAAAATTATAATTATATAATTATATTAAAATATGTATTTTATTACTGTTATGTGTTTTCTATAACCATAATAAAGATCCAAAAATGAGCCGACCCCATTTCCCATGAACGTTCACCCTACCCCCTACTTTCAGAGATACGGCAGATAAAAAGACGTCTATGAAAGTGAGTTTTCCGTGTTTGTATAAAATAAATTTGGATATAGATGGTCGAGTATAAAACTTGCAAATTTATAACAATAATGGATAAGGAATATAGAGATAATTTTTTTCAATGGTATAAATATATTATTAAAAGATGTTATAATTTAATTATTTTGTGGTTTTGAGTTTTTTTTTTCATATATTTTTTTATTAAATTTAAATTAATTCAAAATTTAATAGAGATTTGTTAAAATCATAAGTTTGAATTATAAACCTCATATATTGAGAGTATCTATGATTTATTTATGCATTCAAAAATGCATTTTAAACAATAAAAAAATTACAATTTGATAAAAAATATATCAACTTTGATAAAAAAAACTCTAAAACCTAAAATAGTTAGACAACTCCTTAAAAGAAAATATCACTACTAATTGTATTTTCATCATTCCATCTTGTATCTTCATTGTTTAGTGTTCATAAATGTAGATCAAGTTTTCATAAAGTCAATGTGTAAGAATTACAAAGAAAAAGATATTTTTAAATAAAAAGAAAATGTAAGTGTAAGATAGTGTGCAAGTAGTAAGTATAAATGAACCAAGATGTAGTAGAGTCCTGTTTTATAGGAAAAGTTTTAGCATAAAAATTTAGGCACATGTTAAAATGATGTACAATAAATGTAATGTAGAAGTGTGTTTGCAAAATGATGAAGTGAATGTATGTCAATAAAGGAGTTTAAAAAAATTGTGATATTGAAGAAGATAGTGTTTATCAACATTGATTCAAATGGTGCAAGTTAGTTGGTTATAATTATAAATTTATATAATTAACTATGGTGGAGGAGCATCCTTATGTTGATTGCAGATTCCCATAATGTCTTGGAAGACAATTAGGAGAGAGGTCAATTATTTGACTAATTGGCCTCCCTTGTGATTGTGTGATTCCGAAACTAATCCTGGAATCCGCAATCAACACAAGTTGGGAATTATGGAGAATTTAGTTGATCATAATTGTAAACTGATAAAGTTAACTAAGGAGAAGTTTAGTCAAAAAGAAATATGAAGGATGATTAGCTAGTCATAATTGTAAATTCACATATTTAACTATTATGAACAAGTTAAGTGGTGTTTGTCAGTTGGTCATAATTGTAGACTGGCATAGTTAACTATCATAAAGAAGTTAATTGGTGTTTGTAAGTGACTTGGCCATAATTGTAAATTCATTTAATTGTTATTGGTACTTATAAGTTAGTCATAATTGTAAACTTATATAATTAAGTATTAGAGATTTCGTCTTAATTATAAATTTACATAGTCAACTATCACAAAGAAGTTATGTCAAAAGAGAGAAAGATTAGTGCTTGTAAACTCAAATAGAGAAATTAATTAGTGCTTGTAAATTAGTTGGTCAGAATTGTAAACTCCCATGAATAGTTATCATGGAGAAATCGTAAACTCAAATAGTTAATTATAAGAGAGAAATTAACTAGTTATTGTAAATTAATTGGTCATACACTTTGAGTTATGACAAGCAAAAAACCATGTTAAATATTAGATGAAAAAGCTTTACAAATTAACCAAGAGAATAATTAGGAAAATGGAAATTAAAAAAAGTCAATTGTAAGTAGAGAGCTCTTTGATGATGTTTTGTAATGTGCTTTTAGAAGCTTATTGCTTTTAGAATCTCGTTGAATTTTAGCCATGAATCATCTCTACTTCTCTGCAAAATGTGAGGTGGAGCAACCGATTGAGCACCATTGAAGCAGCCGTTGGGATTAATGCGTTATGTTGAACTGGTATATAACCAAGAGAACTTGGATATAACCGCATGATGTAATGAGTATCTTTATGCCCTTTTATATATGTTGTTTTTTTGTTTTTATTTTTATTATATATTTACCAGAGATATCAAATTTATTATTAATATGTGTGGTTAAAAGAGTGGTCAATGATAATAATAAATATATTATTTAATAATCTTCATGTCGTACCATATATATTATTTTTATAACTAAATTGTATAACGAGAATGAAGTATATAAACAAATATATTATTTAATAATCTTCATGCCCTTCCATATATATTTCCTTCCTCATGTATGTAGGCCTTTGAGATACCAGTGTTTATAAATTCAATATAGATTCATCTTCATTAATTCTTGGTTATTTTTTTAGGGGCAATGAGGATCGCATTCTTAGAGGTGAAAAGAGATGAATTTCTTTTTATCCGTACCTCTAAAAACTTCTTTCCATCCACTTCCCTTTACCTTTAAAAAAATTCTTTCGATCCATACTCCCTTTAGATTAACTTGAGATTAATGCGTTGTTTTGAACTCGGATATAACCGCATCATGTAATGAGTATTTTTATGCCCTTTTATATATAATGAGTATCTTTATGCCCTTTTATATATGTTTTTATTTTTTTATGTTTTTTATTTTTTTACCATAAAAATCATATTTATTATTAATGAATGTGGTTAAAAAAGTGGTGAATAATAATAATAATGAATATATTATTAATAATAATATTTTTTATTATTACAATATTTAGTCGGGACGCTCTGCAACAGCTGCGCGCGTTCTTGTTGAGGGTTTTTACGCTGCAAGCCGTCGCCACCTTGCTCTGGCTAGGGCTGCCAAGATCGCTTGACATGGAGGCATTGGGTACTCCTCAGGGGCCTCCCATCTTTCCCCCTCCGCCTTCTGCCGCTGATGCATTCAAAACCCTGTTGGCTTCCTTGCCCAAGAAGAAGAATGTGGAAACTAGAAGCTGGACGATATTCCTGAGATCACCCTCCCGCCATAAGGGCCGATCTAAGTCACCCTGTCTCTTGCAGATCGTGCCCTTATTGGCCAGTTCACAAGACTGTGGCCTTCCCCGAAATCCACATAGAACTGGGTCGCCAGGAACTGGGCACCCTTGATAAAAGACAAAGTAACCTCATACTTTCTCGGGAGAGGCTACTTTTTGTTTGAGTTCACAGCGAAAGAGGACAAGGATTTGATTTTCGGGATTGGACCTTACTTCATGGGCCCTCAAGGATTGTATTTGAATAAATGGACGCCAGACTTCGATCCGACGGTGGATGTGTCCACAGCGGTCCCGGTGTGGGTGAGGCTCCTAAACCTTCCAGTTCACTGTTGGAATTGGGATTCTTTGAAACACATAGGCAATACCCTAGGAAAATTCATAGACAAGGCTAATAACAAGGATCAGTATCACTGCACCAGAATTTGCGTGGAGGTAGATCTAGAGATCGGACTACCAGAAGCCATCAAAATAATCGTAAGCCTCTGGACTCATGTGCAGAAACTTGATTATGAGCAGTTGCCCTTCAAATGCCAGAAGTGCCACGTCTATGGTCATTTTTCCAGACACTGTCCGTCCAACGGTGTGGAAGAAAAAGGGAAAGAAGAGGGCTGGAATCAGGTAAAGCGCACCAAAACCTCACAAAAGAAGACTACAAACACAAATGCTAAATCTCCTCAGACGGGCCCTGCTCAGAAACCATCCACGGAAGGTCAAGGGACAAATTCGACCTTCTTGGATCTGAAATCATGATCTCCCAAGAGGTAGAGATCCCAAAGGAAATTTCTCCATCCAAAGCTTCCCCCTCCACCAAAAGTGGAAGTGCAGAAGAGAAATCCAAAGGGAAGATCTCAGAAGAGGAGGAGGAAACCCAAGAATATGAGGAATCAGAAGAAGAAGGAGAAATAGGAGACTCTCAATCTTCTCCCAAAATATCCACAAGAGGACGCAAGTCTGCAAGGGAAAAAAGAGAACAAGAAACCTACAAGGACAAGCTTCAGGGCAGCCAGCCAACTCTAGAGAAGCTATTGGCAAAAACCCCGAAGATGACGAGGAACCAATCTCAAGGCTCCAAGGGAGCTCATCACAACAAAAATAAATGATGAAGATACTCTCCTGGAATTGTAGGGGAATGGGCACTACAGCCAAGGAAGAAGCAATGAAAAGTTTAATAAGATTGGAAGCCCCGGATATCCTCCTCATCCAGGAGACCAAAATGGAGGACACAACTTTCCTCCAAGCAAGTAAAAAATTTTGGAATAAAAGCGGAGCACAAGCAATTTCTGCCCGTGGAGCCTCGGGAGGGCTTGGGTCGCTCTGGAATCCTAATAAGTTCTCATTAATCTCTGAGTCTTTGAATACCCATTGGATTTTCTTAAAAATGCAGCATCTAGAAACTAAGGAGTTCATTTGTCTATTCAATGTGTACGCTCCTAACAACGCAGGTGAGAAAAAAACTACTGGGACTCCATAAAAACTCTGGCAGATCTAGAGAACCTGGAAAATATCATCATAGCCGGAGATCTCAACCTCACGCTCCTCTCGTTAGAAAAAAAGAGGAGGCAGCATTGTAAGGGATCCGGCAAGAGAATGGGTGGAGGACCTCATGCAGGACTGGGACCTGCTAGACATCAAGTCGGTTACTGGTAAGTTTACTTGGTCAAATAAGAGAGTTGGTCCTAGACATATTGTGGCAAGACTTGATAGATTTCTTGTTCAAAGCTCCTTCCTGCTTCTTGGGCTAGAGGCTAGAATGCACATCCTTCATAGCAATGTTTCAGATCACAAGCCCATTAGTCTTGAGCTGTTGGCTCCAAAGGACCTAGGGCCTATCCCTTTCAGATTCAGTTCACTATGGACTAAAGAGGCAGACTTCATGCAAAAGGTCAGAGATTACTGGAAAGACCCAGTCAAGGGTTCCCCTTTTTTTGTTTGGGAGGAAAAACTTAGAAGAGTAAAAGTAATGTTGAAAAACTGGGTTAAGACCTTGCCCAATCCTGCTGCTGAAAGAAAAAAAATTCAAAGCACTCTAGAAATGCAACACCTCCATCTAGAAGCAGCTGAAATCACTAAAGAAGAGCTGGACAATGAGTCGCAGCTACAGCAGAAATTTCATAAGGCTTGTTTCGCTGAAGAAGAATTCCGGAGGCTCAAATCTAGGAGTCTATGGCTCAAAGCATGCGATAGAAACTCCTCTTTTTTTCATAAGCAAGCTCAAGCCAGGAAATGCTGTAACTCCATCTCTGAAATCAAGGAAGAAAACTGCACCTTAAAGGATTTTTCCAGCATCAAAAAGGCAGCTTCCAAACATTTTAAGAAGATGTATAGTGAAGAAATGGAGGCTAGCCAAAGCTCTAACCTTCTGGAAGCTGTTCCCCGCCTTATCACTTCTAGAATGAATCAACTGCTTGAAAGCAAAATCACAAAAAATGAAGTCAGGGACGCCCTCTTTGCAATGGATCCTAACAAAGCCCCGGGACCAGACGGTTTTACAACTAGATTTCTCCAGACCTGTTGGTAGATTGTGGAGAAGGAGTTTTTAAAAATGATTCAGAAGTCCCAAGATTGTCAGAAAATCGGAGGTTGCACAAATTCAGCTTTTCTCGCCCTCATCTCTGAGGAAAAAGGAGCAAACTCATTCAATAGATTCCGCCCAATCTCCTTACGTAACACTTGATACAAAGTGATAACCAAGGTGATAGTGAACAGGCTGAGAAATATTCTCCCCAAAATCATTCCGGAGAATCAAGGAGGATTTATTCATGGCAGACAGCATGTGGATAACTTCATCCTGGTCCAAGAAGCGATCCATTCCAGTCTTCATCGAAAAGAAAAAGGTATGGTCATTAAACTAGATCTAGCAAATGCATTTGATCGTGTAAGGCATAGCTTTTTGATGGACGTTATGCACAAGTTGGGTTTTGGTCAAAATTTTATTAACTGGATCCGAGCTTGTATCTCGGAGCCCTGGACTGCTCCCTTGGTGAATGGTAAGGCTGTTGAATTCTTTAAAGCCTCTAGAGGGCCGAGGCAGGGGTGTCCCCTCTCACCCCTCCTCTTTGTGCTGTAGGCTTCTGTCCTCAACTTTTATTTAGATAAGAAATAGCAAGATCAAGATATAGCTGGCCTGTGCATAGCAAGAGGGGTAAAGAATATCAATCACGCCCTTTTCGCGGACGATACCTTGCTGCTGGGGGCTGCAACTCCTCTTTTAGCACCCACTTTTAAAGAAGTACTGGAAGATTACTGTGAAGTCTCGGGCAGTGAATTAAATAAGGGCAAATGTCATATCTACTGCTGGAATACCTCTGCTGCATCCGCTAACTCCATAGCCAGATGTCTAGGTTATGTAGCCTTTTCAAATTGGACCTCTTTTAAATACCTTGGACTTCCCATCTTCCATAACAGGGCCTTGAGCAAAGACTGGAATCCTCAGATAGAGAAATTCAAATAAAAAATGCAGGCCTGGGGATCCTCTTGGCTCAACATCACTGGCAAAGCAATGCTTATCAAAGCAGTTCTTAGTAGCCTACCTTTATTCCAATTCTCTGTTCTCTTGGCACTTAGGGGAATCCTCAAGAAGATGGAGGAGCTAATTAAAAAAAAAATTCTGGAAAGGAGGCAAACAAAATGAAAAGAGGATCCCTCTAGTTAACTGGGGAATTGTCACCAGACCGCTTCAGGAGGGAGGGCTGAATTTCAAAGACCTCTGTGCTCAAAACTTAGCAATGGCAGCAAAATTGGTTTGGAAAATCATAGCTCCCAAACTAGGTTGGGTACACTTAGCACTGTGGAAAAAATACTTCAGAGGACAAAGACTCCGATGCTTGGATCAGCCCAAATCCCATCTCAGAACCCCATTCAGCATGCTCTGCAACAAAGCTGGCCCTCTGATAAGAACTCACTCCTTCTAGATACCTGGAAATGGTAAATCAATCAACCTGTGGGACGACAGCATAATGAACAGGCCCCTGCTGGTAGAATTGAACTCCATGACCGAGCTGAAGAGTTGGATGACGGATGAAAATATCAAAACGTTGTGGGATTTTTAGAATTGGAGTGGTGACTGCTGGGCTGGTTGGAAGCAGCTCCCGGTTCCACCTGCTCTACAAACCGACTATGCTGTGTTCCTAAAAATTACGCATGGGCTGACTCCTTCCCACGCTTGGAGGAAAGACGTGAGAGGTTTGGGTCCAAATCGGAATGGTTACATGGTGGCTCTGGGCTATACTAAGTGCTTGAGCAACCCCACGTCCCCCCCAATCCTGCACCTTGGTTTGGCATTTGGAATTTTCCCTCTATTCCAAAAATCGACCATTTCTGCTGGCTGCTCTGCCACCAAAAAATTCTTATAGATGACAGGCTACAGAAAAGGGGCTTTTTCGGGCCTTCAAGATGCACGTTATGCAAGGAAAGCTTGGAATCCGCCCTTCATCTCACGATAGAGTGCAAATTCGGAGGTCTTATCTGGCAAGAGCTTCTAGGATCATGGAATTTTAAGTTCACCTTCCCCTGTTTCGTCCCAGACTTATTTGCTGGATGGTTGGCCAGATTCCTAGGCCCAAATCCAAAAAAAAAATCATCAAAGCAGCATGGACTGCTCTGCCTAAACTCATTAACTGGAAAATCTGGTTAGAGAGGAATAGAAGGATATTCAGAAATAAAGAACAGGATTTCAGACTAATTGCAAATACAGTGAAATGCCAGTTAATTGAGTGGCTGAGAGACAAAATGGATGATACAAATCTATGTCAGCAAGATCTTGAGTTTGGAGTTGCACTCAATCTCCAATTCCAAAAATCGACTATCATATCTATCTCTCTCAAAGATTGGCAAATCAGGAAAAATGAAGAAGAATTTCAATCCTGGATTTCCAAGCAAACTCTTCCTTCTCTCTTCTTTGACGGGGCAGCCAAGGGAAACCCAGGAATTGCTGGCGCAGGAGAGCTCATTATAAACTCAGAAGAAACTTCTATCCACATATATGCTTGGGGACTGGGTCACTCCTCAAGCATGCAAGCTGAAGCGATGGCCCTTCTTCAAGGGATCAAACTACTCAAAGAGTTGGGCCACAAGGAGGCAAATGTCTTTGGTGATTCGCAGGTCATCATCAAAGCAATGGTGACCAACACTAAACTAGCGGATCTGCGGCTTGCAAGGATGATTACAAGGATCAAAGACATGTCAAATTCCCTGAATTTGAAATTCTTTCATGTTCTGAGAACAAACAACAAAGAGGCAGACATAGAGGCAAACAAGGCAGTTCAACGAGCTGCTGGGACTATTCTTAGAGACAAAGAAACCTCATGCGATCCAATCCCCTAATCTTCCATGTTTCACTACATTTTATTGAAGCAGTTTGTATGCATTCACAAACTCAGGAAAGCAACAGTAATAGTCCACATTATAAATTGTAAAAAGAGGTGACTCATAAGCGTATGTGCTATGTCCCTCTTGTTGGAGAGGCGATCAGAAATCAGCTTCACTATCTGTAACCTGAATTATGGCTTTTTTCCAAATATATAATGAAATCCCATAACTGTTTCTGTATATATATATATATATATATATATATATATATATATATATATATATTATATTATATTATATTATATTATTATAAAATAAATTTAATATGATTCATCTTAATTCAATATTTATAAATTCAATATGGATTTATTTTAATAAATTATTAGTTTTTTAGGGGCAAAAAGATCACATTTTTAGAGGTGAAAAGAGATGAAATTTTCTTTTGAACTATATTCTCTTTAAATTAACTTGAGATTAATGTTAACAACACCATGTAATGAGAATCTTTATGCTTTTGATTTCAGATTTCTGTGATCCATATCATTATCAAATAGAATTTTCAGAATAATCACATAATTGATTCAACTATGTGATTATTCCGAAAATTCTAATTGATAATCTTTATGTTTTTTAATATATGTTTTTTCTTTCTTTGAGTAAAGAGATCAAATTTTTATGAATATTATTTTTTTAGTTGTATGTATTTGGTAGTTTGAGATATTGAATAAATTTTATTCTTTGAGTAAAAGATCAAACTTTTAGAAATATTTTTTTATAATACATTTTAATTTCTGATTTATCATATTTAAAGAGGGAATAATTTTTTAAAGATAAAACACTTTTTTAAGTTGAAAATTATTGAAAAAACATTTTTATTTTTATTTTACCAGATTTGGTCCCTCTCGAGATATAATAGATCCATAGCTAAGATAGGTTTAAAAGGATAGATATGTGTAAATGTCGATATAAGTGGAAAAACAACCAATAAAAACTTTCATCTTGCCACATATGTGCAAAGTTTAAATTTATGGGTTGTAATGTATGTTTGTAGAGTTTCAAAACATTGTCGACATGTAAATGATCAAACCAAAACACATTGAAAACTAAGATATTATCTAATTACAAGGCACATTAGTGACTTGAAAGGCATAAAACATTGAGTCTGAGATCAAATTTGGTCTTCAAAGTTGTCTTCTACACATAATAGGCTTCTTTATGCCCTTTATGATACTCTAAAGCAAAGTCCATCTTGGTAAAGTACTAGGAACCTCTTCAAATGATCAAGAAGACCATTAATTTTGGGTAATGGATACTACTTATTAATTATAACCTTGCATAGGGATTTGTAATTTTTGCATAGATTCCATTCATGTTGCTCCTTCTTGAGAATCACAAAAATAAGAGATCCATAGATATATGTGCTAATACTAATATTTTGTTGGTATTTAGAGTCTGTGAATTTCACAAACAAGAAAGAAAATGCACATAAAAAACATAAACTAAATTTGCACAAGTAGACACGGAATTTTACATGGTAAAACTCTGACGATGTGTCAAGGAAACCTCCACGGCACAGGGGATTCGAATTTTTAATATTCAAGGTTAAAAAGTGACTCTCCAAATATACATCAAGCCTCTCAGGAAACCTTATCTAAATAGGAACACATCATTACATAATTTCCTATCGTTACACACCTGTCTGAACAGTAAATCCAAGTTAGCTGAGGTAATTACATTTGTAACAATCTTTTAGTTAATTTCATTCTTAATAATCTCCACCTTGAAAAAAAATTTCCTACTCCCTTTCCCATGCCCATTCATCATGTTTTTTGCAAGCCAAGAGAAGCCGAACACCACCGCAACTTCTCTACCAATACTGGTTTTGTGAACATGTCTACATAATTATCTTCTGTGTGGACCTTCTTGAGAGCTACTTTTCCACCATCAATTACATGTCTTACAAAATGGTATCTTACATCAATATGTTTAGTCTTGTTGCGATAAGTTGGATTAGTAGTCAAATGAATAACACTCTGATTGTCAAAGAATACATACACTTTTTCCTTCATCCTTCCAAGCTCATCAAGTAGACATTTCAACCAAATTGCCTCTTTACAGGCATCTGAAGCAACTATATACTTTTCTTTAGTAGTGGACAAAGCAATTGTTTCTTGAAGCTTTGACATCCAACTAATTGCTCCACCTGCAAGAGTAAAGACATATCTTGTAGTGGATCTCTTGTCCAATTCACCAGCATAATCAACATATTCACGGATTGAATCTCCACAACCATTAAAGATGATATGATGGTCGCTTGTACCTCTCAAATATTGAAGCACCCATTTCATTGCTTGCCAATTTTCTTCTCCTAGATTACCAAGAACCTACTAACAACTCCAACTTCATGTGAGATCCTAGGCCTTATAGACACCATCACATACACTAAGTTTCATACTACATTTGCATATGGTACATGAGAAATATACTTATTTTATTCATCAGTTCTAGGAAACCTGAAGAAAGCTTAAAATGGGAAGCTAAAGGAACATTAACAAGTTTCACATTGTTCATACTGAACTTTGCAATTATTTTCTCCACGTGCTTTTGTTATGATAACCAAATCTTTCCATCTTTCTTGTCTTTGTGTATCTCCATGCCCAAGGTCTATTTTGCAACTCCAACATCCTTCATATCAAACGCCCTAAAAAATTGAGCCTTAACCTATTGATCTCTGCATGCTTTTGATTGCAATAAGAATATCATCAACATACAAAACTAAGATAATGAATATACCAATGGAATCTTTAAAACACACGTAATGATCATATTCACTTCTAGTGAATTTTTAGCTCGCCATGAAGGAGTCAAACTTCGTGTACCATTTCCTAGGAGACTACCTCATGCCTTATAATGATTTCCTGAACTTGCAAATTAATCTCTTGTTGCAACCTTGTACAAAACTTTAAGCTCGTTCCATTTAGTTCTTCTCATCCAAATCTTCATGAAGAAAATTTGTTTTAACATCTAACTATTCTAATTCAAGGTCAAGTCATGTAGTCATTTCTAACATGGTATGAATAGAAACTAGTTTTGTGGCTGGTGAAAAGATCTCCTAGAAGTCAATACCTTCTACCTAAGAGTACCCTTTTTATACCAGCCTTGCCTTATATCTTTCAATGCTTCCATCAACATTTCTCTTCAATTTGAAGACCCATCTACATTCGACAACACTTCTCCCTTTAGGAAGTTCTACAAGATCCCAAGTTTTGTTCTTGGTTAAGGAATCCATTTCCTCATCGATAACCTTCTTCCATTTTTTACTATCGGCATCATCCATTGCTTCCTAATAACAAGAAGGTTCCCCAACCTCAGTAATCAACGCAACAAATGAAGCAAAATATTCATACCTTTTGGGTGTTCTTCTTTCCCTTGCAGACATCCTAAGAGTGATTGGTTGTTGAACTACTTGTTGAAATTCTACAGTTTCCTTTAAGAATTCTTCACCTTTTTCTTCATAAGTTTCTTCTTCCTTTCGAATTTCTGAAAAGGTTGAGTCTCCAACTATTTTTTTTTGATTCAGCAATACCTGTTCCTGTTCAAATTTTTCAACATTAGATTTTCAAAGAGAATATTCATCAAATGTTACGTCTCTACTAATTATTATCTTATGCAAAGAAGGATTCCACAGCCCATATCCTTTCCCAACATCAGCATACCAGACAAATACATAATATTTTTCTTTTGTGTCTAAACTTAGAACGTTGATTATTTGGAATAATAGCATAGGCATTATAACCAAAAATTCTTAAATATGAATAATCACAAGATTGACCTAACCAAACCTCTTCAGGGTTTTTACAATTAATAACAATTGAAAGTAATCTTTTTATTAAATAATAAGCAATGGATACTACTTCTACCCACAACTCCTTCTGCATATTAGTATTGTTGATCATGCTTCTAGCTCTTTCCATAAGAGTCTTGTTCATACGTTCGACAACACCATTTTGCTGAGGAGTATAGATAGTAGTTTTTTGTTTAAGAATCCCTTCATCATTGAAATATTGTCCAAATTCTAAGGAAGTAAATTCACCGCCATTGCGAGTTCTTAAATATTTAATTGTATTGCATGTTTTCTTTTTCACCATAGATTTAAACTATTTAAAAGCATTAAACCCATTAGCTTTTCTTTTTAACATATAAACCCAAACTTTCTTGGAATAGTCATCAATAAATGTGATAAAATAGGATGCACCTCCATTAGACACTATAGGATATAGTCCCCAAAGGTCGGAATGAATATAAACCAAACTCTTTTACTATTATGACTATCAGCTTTAAATTTTTGTCTACATTGTTTTCCATATACACAATGTTTGCAAAAAATAAAACTCAATGATTTCAAATTAGGAAGTAATTTGTGATTCATCAGTACGTGAACTCATGTGACACAATTGTTGATGCCATAGGTAGGTATCTTCTCCTGCCTCCTCAGATACAGTTGTTGCCTCATTGACTTGAGTACTTCTTTTAAGTTTGTAAAGATTTATGATCTTCTATGCCTTCATAACGATCGAGCGCCCTTTGAGACTCTCAGCGCTCCACCTTGACCTATAAATATTTAACCCTTTGAGTCCAATACTCCCAAAGAAATCAAATTCTTTTTCAAATTAGGTACATGTCTAATATCATTCAATGTTCTAATTGTACCATCATACATTTTAATTATGACATTTCCCACCCCAACAATTTGACAATATACATTATTACCCATAAACACAGAACCGCCATTCACAACGTGGTATGAAGTGAACTAGTTCCTATGTGAAATCATGTGATGAGAAGTGCTAGAATATAAGAACCAATATTCATAATGTTCAGAAACATTGCAATTAGACAAAGCTTCATCTATCATACCTAATTCAACAGACAAAACTTCATCAATCATATGTGACTCGAGTTGATTTGCTTCCTTCTTTGGGTTTTTGCCAGACTCTTTTCTTTTCGACAGTCCTTCTTGAGATGCCCTATTTTGTTGCAGAACCAATATTTGGCTTTAAACTTCTTTCCTCTTGACTTTGATTTGGAAGAAATTCTTAATTTTTCTCCTCTCTCCCTGGATCAACCTCTGACTACCATAGCTTATCGCATGGAATTTTCAATGCTAGACTTCCTCTATACTTCTTCAAATAGCATGGCTCCTACAATGGAATTAAATTCTAGAGATTCAGTTGTGCTCAAACTGATAGAAGTCACAAAGTGATCCAAAGACTTAGGCAAGGAGCATAACAAAGTAATGCCTTATCTTCTTCTTCAAATTTGACTTGCATATGAGTCAACTAGAAAATAAGTGTATTAAATACATTTAAGTGTTCTACAATTTTAGTGCCCTATTTCATCCGAAGGCCATACAACTGCCTCTTCAAATAAATTATGTTGGTTAAAGATTTGGTCATGTACAAAGTTTCCAATTTTGTTTCTTCAACAATATTGAAGATAACATCATCCGTCAGGCACAACCTGATGGTACTGAGAGCTCAAGCATCCAAGTCTTCCCATTCCAAATTCGTCATGCCAATATATCTCTTTCTAACCCCATCTAATGCTTTGTGCAACCCTTGTTTCACTAGAAAATCTCGTATTGTCAATTTCCACATTGAAAATTTGTTTTTATCGGCAAACTTCTCCACCTCAAACTTGGCATTAGTCATTTTGGCCATTTTGCTTCCTACATGAGCTCTTTCAAAATTTCTTTTAAACTTTAAAAATTTGAGTCGGTTCTTTCAAAGGTTCCAAAAATAATCTTTCACCTAGGGTTTTCCTCCCTTTTAGAATTTCCACTTTTAGCTAAGGTTTTCCCTTATTAAATTTTTTACCTCCTTGTTTGAAATTTAATTTTCTGATATTTTTTTCATTTGGGTTTTCCACCAAGGTTTTAAAAAAAAATATAATTAAAAAAAATGTTTCCCTTTTCCAGAATACCAAAAAAAAATATTATTTTTTATCCTCTTCTTCAAACAAAATCCCTACAACAAATTTCCACCAAAAAATTCTCCCACTTAAAAAATCTAAGAAATACCATATTAATATTAAACCAAATAGTGAATTTCAACAAATTCTTCTTCCACTTAAAAATTCTGAGAGATAGCGGATTAATATTAAAACTCTGCTTTGTTATTTAAAAAATTATCGGACATTCACTGTGGGCTACTTTCGGCTCCAAGAATCCTCTGTGGTCTTGCTCGATAGTTCTTTTGAGGCTTTGTCTAGTGGCCCCTCTTTGTGTGTGATCCACGAGTTTATTATGACGACTCTCTTTATGTGTGGCTTCCCCAAATTGGTCAACTACCCATCTTTGTTTAGCGGCCCTCTTTATGTATGGCTTCCACAAATTTATTTGGTGGCCCAACGTAGAAACGACACTTATGCTCGTCTTTATATGTAGTCGGACTACCTTTAGCATTTTACAGTATTAGCAAATCCTTTCAAATGTTCCTTCTGATTCATTTCTATTGAGTGATTGTCTTTACACAACATACATATTTTATAGAAGACGTTGGGCTCTTTGGTTTCTTACAGTAAGAGGAAATGACTTTTCCTTAGCATTGGTGGCTTCACTTTCATGCCTCTTCCTTTGGCAGTAATCAGAACTTTTATCTCACGACCTTTCACAACCACAAAGCTCTAATACCACTTGTTGGTATTTAGAACCTGTAAATTTCGTAAACAAGAAAGAAAATGCACATAAGAAATAGAAACTAAATTCACACAAGTAGTCATGGAATTTTACGTGGTAAAACCCTAACAATGTGTCTAGGAAACCTCCATGGGGCAAGGGATCAGAATTATTATTATTCAAGGTCAAAAAATAACTCTCCAACAATACATCAAGTCTCTCGAGCAACCTCATTTAAAAAGAAAGACATCATTACATAACTTCCTATCCTTACTCAATTATGTGAATAGTAAAGCCAAATTTACTGAGATAATTACATTTGTAACAATGTTTTAATTGTTGTCATTCTTAACATATTTCCATGCTACGAGAGTAATGTGAACTTCCATTCAATTTTCATATATGCAAGAAATTGAGTAAAAAAAGACCTAAGAACTAGCTCAAAGGAATGTTGTATGTCCTAAAAAGGAGTTAAAACTTATATTCATTGGCACACCGGCTAATCGACATTAACTACTAGTTTATATGGAGGAATAATTTTTTTTTTTTTTTTAAACGGACTTTGCGTTGCATGCCTCTTAACAAAGATTAATTTTTGTTAGAGACATAAAAGACAATAATGACAATGGGAAAAGTCTCAACAACAATTTTACTTTGAATGATAAATCAATGAACCTACGCGGTGCGGTGGTAATAATAAATATTAAGGGAAAAAGGTGCAAATATAAAAACTGAGTGTCCTCTTTGTGTGTATAAAATCAATTTGGAAAATGTGTTTATATACATAAAATTTGGGTAAAATAATTTTGGATTTCGATTGTTTAGCATAAAATTAATATATATTATAATAATATATAATGGATAGTAAAGGTTGATTGGAGAATCATTTATATAATTTTTCACATGAATTGTTTAATATAAAATTAGCTAGTAAATTTGATAATAATCATCACTCATAAAGTGTATAAATATATTTTATTTATCAATGATATAAATATTTTTAATTTGGGAATTTATTAATTTAGTTTTTAATTATATTTTTATCATATTTAGTTCATAATGGAAATAAAAATGGAAATTAATAACTTCCTTCTATTCCTTGATGTTCTTGTATCTAATCTTACTAATGGCTTCTTCTCCTATCAGGGCTATCGAAAAAAGATTCATACTAATAGATACCTCGATGCTCATTCTCATCACCAACTTGCTCAGAAAGCTATTGTTTTTAAGACTTTGGTGACTCATACCATTCACATCTCTGATACCAAACACTTTGATCAGGAACATCTCCACTTGACCAAGTCCCTTTGAAGCAATGACTACTCGTCTTCCCAAATCAAAAAATCCTTTCACTTAGCCCTCCATCCTAAATCCAAAACCAATCATTCATCTCTCCCCTTATCCAAAATAACCCTCCCTTACATTCAAAGTGTTACTGACCATATTACCAAGATTGTGTGGAAAAAAAAGAACATTAAAATTTCCTTCAAACCTTAAACCACCCGTAGATAGCTCTTTAGGTTTGCTAAAGACAAATTTGAACCCCTACTTGGCCCAGACATCTATGAAATCCCTTTCTCCTATGGCAAATCCCACATTGGCCAAACAATTAGATCCTTTGAAACATTTTTTAAAGAGCACATGGCTAACAATATCCAATATCCATTACCAAGTATCCAAATCAATCATTGTTGAACACTCTCACAACACCAAACACCTCATATGCTTTAACAAGGCTAAGATTCTTGCATCTGTTTCTTACCACACTGCTCTCCTTATTAGGGAAGCCATCGAAATTGACAAGAACCTCAACAATTTCAACTAAGAGGACAGATTCAAACTTAGTCAGTTATGGAAACTCATTATCCATTGTCTCTCTCATAAACCTTCCTCTCACTCTTTTGCCCCATAACCATTTTTTTTGCTTCCTTTCCTTCTCCCTTTTCTTTCCCTTCTTTCCTTACCCTAAATAGCAATTTATTTATTTGTTTATTTAATTGATTAATAACAATATTTCCTCTATAATAATAATTATACTAATAACTTCATTATAATAATTTAGCCCTAAACAATTAACATAATTTAATAATTAATAGAAGTTAAACACCTTCAATATTAATCATAATATGTATTATTATTATAGGGGAGGCAGGAGAGAGAGGGGTTTTCATAATCTCCAATGAAAAAATTGTGTCAAAATTTGCTTTGAGATTAGGAACTGCAACCATTAGGCACTGCAACCAACAATGTGGTTGAATTCCTCGCTCTTTGGAAAGGAATCGAGCTTGCAATACTGAAAAATATCCATAATCTTGTAGGCTATGGAGACTCTATGATTGTTATTAGGAAAACGGTCCAAGTTAGTGATTGGGTTAGCTCCTCACCTCTCCATATGGCTCAAAGAGCAATTAGTGCTTCTTCACAATTTGAAAATATAGAATTTTGCAACATCCTTAGACATTTGAATGAATAAGCATATGAATTTGCTAAAAAAGGATCTGATCTTGGACAAGGAAAGCTTGTATTGGAGAATTGCGAGCGGTTCTCTCCTATACTTTAATATGAACATTGACAACAATTTTTTCACAAGGTGCGATTCAACTTTTTTAAAGGGATATGAAGCTAAAGTTTGGTAA
The DNA here is from genome assembly GCA_031772625.1 of Pinus tabuliformis. NCBI lineage: Eukaryota > Viridiplantae > Streptophyta > Pinopsida > Pinales > Pinaceae > Pinus > Pinus tabuliformis. The sequence goes on from CM062817.1 coordinate 660,173,017, forward strand.
CTTTCAAGAAAAGGAAAAGGGTTGTGTGGCTCTCTACCCCCTCTCCATGGATGAGCACGTGAAATATTATAATTCCTATTCCCACAAAGTGGTCGAAATTTGGTGTTGGGATTCTCAGGAAAAAATTAGGCTCACACATATTAATTCCTTATCATGTGATATTAATTTGAATCGTAAGTTGATGGGCCTCCTAAGCCTTTTGAGGTAGTTGAGTCTAATCCATTTATTCCTCTCATGTTTGAAGTTTTCCTGGTTCTTCTTGGTTGTGATGAGGATTACTATGGAATTAATATTGATTTTAAGCATGTCATTTAAGGCTCTGTCTTTTCTCTATCCAACCAATATTTGAAGTATGGATTTAGAAATTCGTTGGATGTTTGGCTCGTGTGCTCGCAGCTCTTCCCCCTATATTACGCCCTTCCATATCAGGAAAATTGCAAAGGTATTTCAGGTTGTTGTTGGTATTTTCTGTGTCAATCAGGGTAATTTTATGTCCTCTCCTCATCCAGCCATGACCAATTCTCCCTCTTTTATTCTTATTGATATTTTTGATGTTGATATGGTCTTGGATAAGTTATTGGATGTCTCCCCTGCTCTACTCGTCTCCATTTCAAAACTAGAGGATATGGTTGTTGAAAATAGCAACAAGAAATGCTAAAAATAGAATTGCTAAAAATAGCAGTTCAACCAGTGTTGTTCTTAGCACCAATGGATGGAAAAATGGAAGTGCTAAAAATAGCATTCTATAAATAGAATTTCGGGATACCTTCCTATTTTATTCAGTCCCTAAACTAAAATAGTGAAGTAAAATTCGAATTTGATCTTAGCAGTTGTTTGTAAATTAATTAATTAATTCATATTGAGTTAATTAGTTAAGGAAAATCAAACATGAAGTCTATGTGGTGACATGCAACAGTTTCTCCATTAATTGAGGAATTTATCCTTCAGTTAAAGAGATAAGGATGAGTTGTAATTAGTTGACTTAGTTAACTGAGTCAAGTCCAGTTGGATTAATTCAAACAATTTGTTGAATTAATGTAAGTTCAGTTAGTTAATGCGTGCATGCATGTAACTACTGCACTTCAGATAACTGAGTATTCTCTCATAAATAACTCATGCATGTCAGTTCAGACAGAGACCCAGTTGAGATCAGATGGAGGGGCAATGTACTATCAATTGCTAGAATATTCCATTGTGAATATTCCTTGCATGCAGAAGGAATTCTTTCCTTAAGGATTGCGCAGTTACTTGTTTAGGTTTAGTGAGTGTGATGAGGCCAATTCACACATGTGACATCATTGGACCCCAAGAAAAACTGCGCAAGTAAATAGGAGGCTTGGAGGGCTTGAGGAGGACATATACAATGTCTATTCAGTCTGTGAGCTGTATTGTTTGATCGCAGAGAGAGCAGGACAACTTGAGAGCTGATTCTTTTTGTAACTTGAACAAGATTTCCACTTGTATGATAATACAGAGTTGGGGTTTTAGGCTGAGGCTTTCCCTGGGTTATTTATTCTATGTTATGTGTGATTGATTTCTCATTCTTTGTTATATGTGTTCTCTTAATCTTGCTCAATTTGATTAAGCTTCCGCAAAGTGTTGTAAAAGTAGATCTTGTATTGTCTTTTAGTATATTGCATAATCTGTTGATCTATAGTGGGAATTTCTACATGGTATCAGAGCAAGGT